>LR990357.1:6607500-7189728 GCA_905147345.3 Mythimna impura
CCTAGCTCAACGAACCTTACGTTACTGAACTTGTTATGAAATAAGCTATCTGATTATGTAGGGTTTTGGGTAGATTCACCTTGTAATGTATTACTAATTTGAACTTGAAAGTAGTCTGATGGACTATTTCCCAGTTTTGTGTACAAAATTCGTCATATTTATAAAATAAAACCATATTTAACAAAAATAACTTTTGTATTTATTATTATACACATCATCTTACAATAATAAACAAAAAGAACAGACCTCTCTATACATTTTTACATACGACAAGCGAAACAAAAGCCGTCGTCAAGTGGGCAACCCGAGCGCCGGCCATAAAAAAAGGTATGTTTACACATCGATACCGAGAAGTCGGTGAGTCATGCGGCTCGAGTTAGTGTCTTATTACTTAGTATGGTATACGAACATAATACAAACAAAGCTGCAGCGTCTAGAAATGTTTGGTTTACGATATCTGAGTAACAATGCAAGCACTTGAAAAAACGGGCTAAAAAAGACCCACTCGTACTTTGAATCACAGAGTAAATATTTTTGCATTTATTTGAAATCTAACTTTGCATCGTACAATACTATGATATTTGCTAATGGAAAAACACAGTACAAAGGCACGTTGCCTAACAAAAACATTGCCAAATCAACAAATGAAGATCACAAAAATCGAACAATTTAGGTAAAAAATGGATGGTCACAGTAAAAATACAGCCAGTGGGTCAAATCTGAACAACAGAAAAAGGAAAAAATAATGAAACGACTTTCAAACATAATTTAATGTGTGAAATCTGTTTTTTTTTTAAATATATATATTAAAAAAAAAACAGAAGTAAAAAAAATTAAAAATATTCAAAGCTCACGCTGTTAGGATGAACATTTTACAATTCGCCGGTGAAACGAACAAAGATGCGGTCCAAAAATAGATAAAATATATAGATAATACAAAGACATAGCGTCAAATGTGACGCACAGATTAAGTGGACCACAGTGGTTCTCTCACAGACAGACATTTTTATAGGGTGTCTGAATGGCTCCGCGCCACAGACGGGGGGATAATCCCCAAAATTATGAATGCACATGCAGTTAGAAACATAAAACCCAAAACACAAACAAAAACCCACAACCCACCCATCTACCATCACACAAATACACATTAAAAAAAAATTCAACATACCAAAAACCATCCCATCAACCAACCACACCAACATACAAACAATTGTTTAGCTGACCGTTTCACTTTACTGTGGCACACAAGACACAACAAACATGGCGGTTTTGAGGTCATGACCTGCCAACGGCAGCGATTTACGCGCCAATTTTACCGTTTTTTTTTCTTCCGTTGAGTATTTTACGTAAAAATATACGAATTTCACTAGTAAAATGTCTTGTACAAACGTAGGAATGTATCTAAATCATGTTTCTAACGACATTTTGCCGTCTGTAGCGTAATTTTCACACACAACACATCGAAATGGTGCCGACTAGTCGCGCGAAATTTTCGACTACAGCTGACGAAATCATCAGATCTTGACTAAAATCTATAACACACACACAATGAAGCAGTTTAAAACTGTTGATTACTTACCTTTCAATTGTTTAAAACACTCAACAAAGAAACACTAGCCACAAAAACTGTTTTATTCTACGTTGACTTTGAATTTCGAATGCGCAATGACCGTGGCGCGGGGCGGTTCAAACCACTTGACATTACACCGAAAATTGTAAACAGATGTCTAGCAAATGATGTTCTATGCCTGTCTCGTTCTATATTCTTACACTCTGCTCAATATAAACAGGATAGATATAGTTTTGATCGACATTTGTGTACATTTATACGACCGGATGCGCATCGAACTTTAGAAGTCTGGTGACACACACGCTTTTGATTCGATATCTTTAGAAGTTCGATTGACACACGGGCGGAGATAGTAATTTACTCTAAAGAGAATAAAAAACCGGTCAAGTGCGAGTTATCACATTCGATGGGTTTCATACCATTGGGGAAAAATTAGAAAATATATACTACCAATAGACAGGACATAGCGAACAAAATCGTAATCCGATACTTATTACCTAGTGGTCATAAGTCGCTCAGTCTAGTATGACACCCCTTCACGTCAAGTCGTGTTTGTATCCGCTCTATGCACTAAAAGAAAATCATTTTCTGATAAAATATGCCAAACTGCGCATTACGCTATTGCAAATCTTGTTATGGTAAAATGACTGGACCTAACTTCGGTTTATTTTCGTAAATATTTTTGACATTTACGAAGTAATTACTTAATTAGAATTCTATAATTTTTTAAAATAGTTCATAGAACATTTGCTGATTTTGTGATAACGCCATCTAATGCTGAAAATTTTAACCTTACCTTTATCACACACTGAGACTCTAATCTCTAATGGATGGAGCTATATAGGGTGTATAGCTCCATCACTCTTTTTCGCTCGTACGACTGACATTTTAACAGTACCATGGTAAGGCCTCTGGCCACCTACCAAGCGATAGTTAAATAATTATAAATTTCGACAAATTTAATTCGCGTTGTAGGGGAGGAAATGAAGAAACCAAACAGTAAAGATAATTTCGAAAATGTCACGGACGAGGAGGGTGTACGTATGCGCTGACTTGTTGCATAAATCACACTACCCGATCGCCCCGCGGACCCGCGGTCCCCGCGTCACGCCCCCCGCGCTCCTCTGCCCGGCGCACACGCACAAGCTCCTCGATCGTCTACGAGTTTATTATTATTTAATAACCAAAATTTACAAAAAACACGCAGTCAAGTTAAATATCAAACAAACAAGGAATTTAAAGTAAAAATGTTGGTTTGCACAGTTAACATTCCCCACCCCAGTGCGTCAGCACTCATCTTCCGTCGGGATTCGAGCGATGCGTGCGGCTGACCGACGCAACATACCCGTCTTGGTTTTTATATCAAGGACACGTACGCGTCCATCTCTCCCTGCCATTACTGCCTGCACGCGACCGCGCGGCCAAACATTACGCGGAGAATCAGGATCGACGATTAGCACAAGGTCACCCACTTTCAAGGGCCTTTGTTCCTGATGCCATTTGGTTCTTGGTCGCATATCTGGTAGTACCTCCCTCACCCAACGCTTCCAAAATAAATCTGCGAGTCTTTGGGAGATGCGCCATTGCTTTCGTAGATATGTGTCTGACTCATCATATGTACCGATTGTAGGTAGGTTAGATGAAGTGCCAAGAAGAAAATGATTAGGCGTCAATGACTCATCGGAATGCGGTTCCACGCTCACGTGGGTCAGTGGACGGCTATTGACCATATGTTCCACCTCTGCCAGCAGGGTATTTAGAACCTCGTCGCGGGGTGCTCGTTCCTTCAGCACGACCTTTAGTGAACTTTTCACACAACGTATTAAGCGTTCCCACGCCCCACCCCAGTGTGGGCTGGCAGGTGGAGAGAATGTCCATGAAGTGCCGTAGTTAGCAGCTTCTCTCGTTAGCGTCTCTTCATCTAGTTCGCTAATCGACTTTTTTATTTCGTTTAGTCCCTCTCTCAGGTTAGTCCCGTTATCCGAGTACATGTGCTGTGGCCACCCTCGTCTCGCGGCCATGCGTCGTAAAGCCATAATAAATGCGTCAGAGGTAAGTTTCGACACCACTTCAATATGTATGGCTCTGACAGTCATGCAAGTAAATAGAACGCCATATCTTTTCTCTCGTCGCCTGTACTGCACTGTCACTTCCATAGGCCCAAAAAGATCCACTCCACAGAAGGTGAACGGGCGTTGACTATGAGCCATTCTAGCTTCAGGTAAGTTCCCCATTCTGGGCGGTTGCGGCTGAGCTTTTCTTATTCTACAAAACATGCATTTTGAGGTCACATGTTTAATTGTAGGTCTCAAACGTATAATCCAATAATATTGTTTCAGATTATTTACGAGAACTTCTTGGTTTCCGTGGGCGGCCTTCACGTGGTGGTGTCTGACTATCAACTGAGCGACGTGGTTGCGCCCGTCAAGTATTACTGGATATTTGGTTTCAGGTGGTATTCCAGGCGCCTGGTCGATGCGACTTCCGACGCGTAAAACTCCGTACTCGTCAATCACAGGAGTTAAGGTGAGTAGCTTACTTTTCCGATCTAATGGTTTTTTCTGTTTCAGGTTTCCCAGGTCTTCAGCGAATGTCTGCCTCTGGGAATGCATGATCAACAGGCGTTCTGCTCTCCTCATCATGTCACCATCGATTGCACTGGTAAGTTTTTTGCATTTATCAATAAATAATAATACCATACAAGTACTTTTCAGGAGGCGTAGCCAGGATGAAAATCTTTCAGGTTCCGGCACAGCAGGTGAGTACTCTTCAGTGACGACGAGAGAAACCCGTTCCAGGACATCAGTGCCGACCTCCAGCTGTTGCACATCCGCGGGCCATGTCTCTTCTCCCCTGTACAAAAACTCGGGGCCATACAACCATTCATTCCGTAGCGCATCCAAATCGCAGGTATCTCTTGTGGCGATGTCGGCTATATTCATTTTATTTAGTAGGTATAAAATGCCATTCCTTTATTTGTGTCAACTCGTCAATTTCACCAAGCCGGTGCGCCACAAACGCTTTATAATCTCGCGCATTGTTTCTAATCCAGTATAGAACCGTTGACGAGTCGCACCAGAAATACCTTTCATGTGGTAACATATTTCTGTGTTCTTTTGTTATCGTATCTGCAAGTCGAGCAGCGAGGAGCGCTGCTTGAAGCTCTAATCGTGGTACAGACGTATGTTTTAGCGGTGCCACTCTGCACTTACTCGAAATGAACGCTAATCTAGTTTGAGCGTCATTATCTTGCCAGCGCCAGTATGCCACGGCGGCCATAGCGTAAGTCGAACTATCGCTGAATATATGTAGCTGTAGATTTGTATAACTTAATCTTGTAGCGGAGGCAAGCGCGCATGATTCATTTGTAATAGGCTGCCGCTGTGTGCGTGCCGACGGTGTCCGCGACGACTCGCTATCCGGTGCGTTCGGTGCAACTATCTCCGTCTCGCTCTCACGTACGCTCGCATGATAACAACGAGGTAATCGAATATGGCCAACTTTTTTTAGGAGTTTTAGCCATTTTAACCATTTTTCGTATATGGCGTCAGGTATTTCGTCATCCCAGCCTAGATTAGTTTTCCACATTTGTTGTAATATTATTCTAGCTTTTATCGTGAATGGTGACAGGAATCCGTAGACGTCATAAATAGACATAATCAATCGTAACATTTCCCTTTTCGTAGGACGTTTCAGGCCATTTATTATGTTTTCAGGAATTCGTTTGAATGAGGTATCGAATCCCAACGTGTCTTCTTTCGGGTACCAGATTAATCCAAGAGTTCGTTCTCCAGCTTCCTGCTGACTGACTTTGAAACGTACTGCAGTAGAACATAAGGTTTCTTTTGGTAAGTTTTCTAGTACGGCCGCGCTGTTGCTATTCCAGTTTCTTATTTCAAAACCTCCGCATTTATGAATGTATGTAATTTCTTTTGTTAATCGAACAGCTGTTGACTCGTCTTCTAAACTATCTATATAGTCATCCATATAGTGCTGATTGTAGATTGCGTTTGCCGCTGCGGAATGAGTTGTTTCGAATCTTTTAGCATTTTTATTTTTTATAAATTGTGAAATAAACGGCGACGAATTTGAACCAAAGATTAATGACGTCATCGCGTATGTCTTTACAGGATCGTCTGGGGAATCTCTCCACAAGAAACGTAGTGCGTTTTGGTCCTCACTTTGTATTTTAATTCTCAGGAACATATCGCGGATGTCACCGGTCACCGCCACTCTATTTTCGCGGAATCTCAACATGATTCCGTATAGTGATACAAGTAGGTCAGGTCCAGTTAGTAAATAATCGTTCAATGAGAAGTTATGACTCTTAGCTGCGGCGTCAAAAACCAACCTCAGTTTCTTTTTATTGGGGTTGTCCACGCCGAAGTGAGGAAGGTACCAGGTCTTTGGCGTGGTTTGGGTATCGGTCAATTCTCGTGCGTAGTCATTGTGTAGGAGATGGTATATTCTCTCTTTGTATCTGTGGGCGTAATTCTCACACTTATTTAGTTTTCTTTCAACTCCTTTCAGTCTGTTCAAGGCAGTGGTATATGACTCTGGCATCTTGCAATTCTCATCTTTCCACGGCAGGCCGATGTACCAGTTGCCGTCCTTTAGGATAGAAGTTCTTTCAAGGTGGGCTATTGCTCGTTCGTCTTCTGAGTTTAGACGAGGTTTTCCTGATACTCCCATAGCTTCTATTGAAAACGAGCGACGGACCTCTTCATGTAAGTCGTTCATTGTGCATTTTGTTTCTATTTGAGATTCATCGGCTTCAGTTAAAAACAAAGTTGAATGCTTGCTTCGACATCTGACGTTCACGTTCAAGGACGCGCGGCCATGTAAACACCAACCGAGCGGCGTACGAGTTAGGTACGGTTCCGTAGGATTGCCTTGGATGACTTCCAGGGGCAATAACAAATCGTAGTTGTCTTGTCCTATTAGTATTTCCGGTTTACATTGTCCATAACATAATTTATGTTTTATATTATTAATTGCGTCACTGCACTTTAGTTTGTCGAGCGATATAAATTGCGTAGGTAAGTTAAGTCCTTTGGTAGTACGTGCTTGCAATGTAAACATCGTACCGTCACTATTTGACACGCTTAAGTCCACAATTTCGCTATCACACATAAGCTCGCTACTGTCCTGTAGTGTATGTGAATTGACACGATACATACACTGTCTCGTGTGCTCATGTACAAGTGCCTACGGGAGAGTCACCAGAGCCGCGGGCGAGTGTGGACGTAAGTAGTGTACTGTGTACGCGTGCATTGTCGAGCCAGTGATCCTAACGGGTAGAGGAATAAACGAGACACAACAAGTGGCGACGAGCAAAAGGTAAAAAAAAAAAAAAAAAAAAATAAGAAAAAAAAAACAGTCAGTCTATACATTTTTTGATTTCTATATCAGAAACTAGAATATTTGATTATTAGAGTGAATATCTACATATTTATTTGATTCCTGGACCAAAACATAAGTATTATATATCCGATTGATGGAATAAATACTTACACATTATATACATATTTAGTTGCTAGATCAAAACATGAGTATTTGATTCCTTAAATGATTTATTTGATGATGCAATTGTAATACTCGCTCAGTTAACGAAAAATAAAATCGGCTAAGTGCGAATCGGACTCGTGCGCGAGGGGTTCTGTATCGTCCATAGCAAAAGATTGTATGGAAACCCCACTTAAATATTTGTTCAATTCTGTTTTTGGCATTAGTTGTTATGGTGGCAACGGAAGTACATCATCTGTGAAAGCTGCCTAGCTATCGCGGTTCATGAAATACGGCCTGGTGGCAGGCGGACGGACGGACGGACAGCGGAGTCTTAGTAATTGGGTCCCGTTTTACCTTTTGGAAAACGGTTCGTCTTACAGAACCCTAAAAAATGATTAAAAATATTAATTGGACGGAAGTACTCAAGGTCTTATGATACAAAATGTGGTCTTTGTTGACCGGAGGGCCCGCCAAAGTCAGCCGTCGTACCTACGTATATTAATATAAACAACGACGTATGTATGATGTAAACAAATATAGTTGTGTTTATAACAGGTCACAGAGACATGTGTAGTTAGCCGACGCCAAACTTTTATACATTGTTATTAGACGATACAATGTGGCACTACAAGTTTGTTTAAACTCGGACAAGCTTATAAGAATGGTGAAAGTATCAATTTCCATTAAGAGGGTCCTTTTTCACTCGCCGTCGTCAACGTCGAGCATGGTTTGAAGGCTTGTTACTTCATTTGACGCAGTCCAACGCGATGTTTGATGGGGAGGCAATGCAAAAAAAAAAGAGAGCGAGATAACGCCTGAAAGCTCTGTTGGCGTTCGGTGATTCCGTGGTTTGCTCGAATGTTTCACAAATCTTGTTCCGGGAAATACGTGTTTTTTTAGCTCATAAAAGTTTTCCAAAAAAATTGACATCATTCGGAGTCTCGTTTCAGTGTGTAAGGCTTCTATTGATGTACTTTTAATTTTAATATATGAGTACATTATTTCACGTGAACCCTGGCCGTTCACGTGAAATGGCAAATTTTCAGAGATCTTTATTGGATTGGTTTTACGCTGGTTTATGTTTTGATTTCGTAGAAGCCTGGACAATATCCACAAGATAGCTATGTATCCAAAATATCTAGAGAAAGATGTGTAATAACATCATAGTCACGAAAGAGCGGTTTTGTGAAAGTGTACCTCGAAAAGGACGCTTTTAAATTAAGAAACCTACTTGGCTTTAAGTATCAGCCTCCATTAAATTGGGAAACTTACTTGGCTTTAAGTATCAGCCTCCATTAAATTGGGAAACTTACTTGGCTTTAAGTATCAGTTCCATTAAATTGGGAAACTTACTTGGCTTTAAGTATCAGCCTCCATTAAATTGGGAAACTTACCTGGCTTTAAGTATCAGCCTCCATTAAATTGGGAAACTTACTTGGCTTTAAGTATCAGCCTCCATTAAATTGGGAAACTTACTTGGCTTTAAGTATCAGCCTCCATTAAATTGGGAAACTTACTTGGCTTTAAGTATCAGCCTCCATTAAATTGGGAAACTTACTTGGCTTTAAGTATCAGTTCCATTAAATTGGGAAACTTACTTGGCTTTAAGTATCAGCCTCCATTAAATTGGGAAACTTACCTGGCTTTAAGTATCAGCCTCCATTAAATTGGGAAACTTACTTGGCTTTAAGTATCAGCCTCCATTAAATTGGGAAACTTACTTGGCTTTAAGTATCAGCCTCCATTAAATTGGGAAACTTACTTGGCTTTAAGTATCAGCCTCCATTAAATTGGGAAACTTACTTGGCTTTAAGTATCAGTTCCATTAAATTGGGAAACTTACTTGGCTTTAAGTATCAGCCTCCATTAAATTGGGAAACTTACTTGGCTTTAAGTATCAGCCTCCATTAAATTGGGAAACTTACTTGGCTTTAAGTATCAGCCTCCATTAAATTGGGAAACTTACTTGGCTTTAAGTATCAGCCTCCATTAAATTGGGAAACTTACTTGGCTTTAAGTATCAGCCTCCATTAAATTGGTAAACTTACTTGGTTAAAATTATCAACCCAAGAATTCAACGCAATACATAATAAGAAAAAAGAAGAAATAAACTAAAACACAGAACATAAACATACAGGTTGTAAAACTGATAGGAAATTTAGCAGATGCGTAGCAGTAGACATTAGCATACGATAGTCAATGATGACGTTGATGATGGTTGATTGATTGATTGATTGAATGCCCAGCAAAATCTAAGTCATGCCAAGGCTGTGACAAAATTAAATACTTTCGCCAATATTGTAAATCAGTGAGAGTAGCCATTAAATGGTAGGCCGAAAGATAAGGAAAAAATTGTATCAGAGAGTTCGAGAAATAATGACAATAAAAAAAAAGAAAGTTGAAAAGAAGAAGTAGATTACGTACTTAATCGGCTGAAATGATGATGACTTACTTAATGTCGATGATAATGTAATCGTCAAGTGCACCTTAAATGGAATAAAGACTGATATGCTTGGTGTTAAGTCAAAATCATAACCCAAGAAACGTGGGAGACCTTAAATAATTAAAAGGCTAGAAAATCAAGTACTGAAGCTAAACAGAATTCTACTAGCTTATGGCTGTAAAATTCCACTTAACATTAAAAGATCATTCGACACCACTATTGGAATAAAAGGGCGGAAGAAACATACCACCATTTATGTCGTTGCAGAAGGTTCACGAGATCTGTTAGGGAAGGACACAGCCATGCGACTGGCACGGAAATTAATGAAATTGGTTATCAGCCATACCATAAGTTAAAGAATGTATTAGTAGAAATACCTATTGACAATACCGTAAAGCCAGTATCTCAGCCATATCGGCGCACACCAATTCCACTTGAAGAAAAGGTAGAAAAACAGATACATGAGCTGTTGGAGGGTGAAATAATAGAGGAAGTGCATGGGCCTTAAAGATGGGTGTCCCATATGGTACCAATATTAAAGGAAAATGGCGTCTTGGGATTTTGTATAGATATCCGACGCGCATACGCAGCTATCGTGAGAGAAAACCATCTACCTTGCGTAAAAAATTGGTAAAGCTAAACATTTTAGTAAATCAATTAGAACTTAACCGGGATTGTAGACACATT
The DNA here is from genome assembly GCA_905147345.3 of Mythimna impura. NCBI lineage: Eukaryota > Metazoa > Arthropoda > Insecta > Lepidoptera > Noctuidae > Mythimna > Mythimna impura. Next base: position 6,617,709 of record LR990357.1, read on the forward strand.
ACAACATTTATCACATCCAAATGACTATATCAGTACAAGAGATTAATGTTCGGGGTAAGCTGCGTCCCTGAAATCCTCCATAAAGTACTAGAAAGAATTTTAGTAAATTGTGACGGAGTTATCAATTTTACTGACGTCATTTTGGTCTTTGGTGACAATGCTGAGTAACACGATTCACGGTCATGGAACGTTCTAAATGTAGGTACTGAAGGACAACAATGATTGCTCAATGAAAAAAAAGTGCTTAATTAAAGCAGAAGAGATAAACCTTCTAGGAGATGTATTGACACCAGATGGCATGAGGCCACTGAGAAAATATATTGGCAATTTCTCAAATTTCAGAGACAAATGACTATAGTAGAGGAACTAAGTTTTTAGGATTGGTCAACTACGTCAATAAATGAATTCCAAATTCTAGGTCAGGGTTTAAAGGCTACATACAATCTTACAATTGTAATATCGCGGACCCGTTGTCTCTGCAGAGTAAATATTTGGATTTGCCACCTAAAGAAAATAACTATGTCTGCCAAATTGTAGAACAGTCAAGTCCACAAACGATATCAATGACTCGATGACAAAATTATTGATGCTTCCAGAATAGAAATGGAACTTAAATAAAGGATTGTACGAGCAAGAGTGGAATAAATCTGTTAAAGGCTTTGAGATATTTGAAAACGAATTATGTTCTTACGAGAATATTTTGCTAATAGCAAGAACCGAATTGTAATACCAAATAATTTACGGAGAAATGTATTAGATGAAGCCACGGTAGTCACCCAGGGATTGTAGTAATGAAGGGAATATTGAGATCAAGTTTTGTGGCCTAGAATTGAATTCCCTTTAACTCCTTGGATTGACGTTGCGATGGATTTGCTAGGTCCATTACCCAATCAGGATTATCTGCTTGTAATTATCGACTATTATAGTCGCTACATGGAAGTAATATTTTCTAAGTCGGTTACAAGTTACAGATAATAAAATTGTTAAAAGAGATTTCAGTAGACTGAGTTGCCCCGTATCGATTACCGCAGACAATGGCAAGCAATTTGTGAGTAATGAGTTTTGACAGTTCTGCAAGGAATGTAACATTACTCTTTTTAGTACAGTTCCGTACCGGCCTCAACGAAACGGGGAAGTCGAGAGACAAATCGCGACATTTTAAAGCGTCTGAGAATCAGCCACATAGAAAAAAAAAGACGTGAAGGAAAGTTGTGGGAGTACCTGATCATGCATAATAAGCACACCGCACTCCACGACAGGTCAGTCACCAACCGATCTATTGTCAAACTCCAAAATAGGGATAAAATTCCGTCACTCGACGAAGTGGGAAACTGGAAAATTGATGCAGATGTAAGAGACAGAGACAAGGTTCAGAAAGAAATGGGAAGGAGTGTGGAAATAGGAAAAGACAAGCTGTTGAGCCTAATTTGAATGAAGGGGATAAAGTTTACGTCAAAAATATTGAAAAGACAAATAAGCTCAGCTCAAATTTCAACCCGATATCTCACACAGTCGAGCGTTTTAACCGCGGAGACGCTACGGTAAGACACGCTCAAACAGGACAATTGTGGAGAAGGTATATAGTCCATTTAAAGAAAACAGAAGGTGAATGGACATCGGTCCAAGTTCTTTGTTAAATTTATTAACAAGGGAGGGATGTAGTGTATGTGAATTGACACGATACATACACTGTCTCGTGTGCTCATGTACAAGTGCCTACGGGAGAGTCACCAGAGCCGCGGGCGAGTGTGGACGTAGTGTACTGTGTACGCGTGCATTGTCGAGCCAGTGATCCTAACGGGTAGAGGAATAAACGAGACACAACATGTCCCATGCGCCACGCACTTTTAATGTTTGTTTACGACCGCGTATACCTAACTTCACCATCAGTACGTCACTAGCTATCGTCACAGTGGAACCATCATCCAGTAACGCCACCGTGCTCAATGTTCCGTAAGGTCCGTGTATATTTATAGGCACTGTTTTTAGCAACACTTGACTATAACTGTCTTCATTAATGTAGGCGACAGCCTCGCTAGGCAGCGCCGAGGTCGGAGCCGACGCCTCGGGGGGTGATACCGCGACGGACGGTTGACACTGCTTACTACCGCGCCCATCAGGGAAATGCAGAAGTTGATGGTGCGATTGTCCACAATTGTCCGTATCACACACGGGTGCTGAGCACGTGTCACGGTTATGACGCGACACCAGACACTTATAGCATAAACCGTTACGTTTTATAAACTGCCATCTGTCCTTACGCAACGCTTTTTTAAACTTTTTACAGTCTATTATTTTATGTTTATTTATTTTACAGAAACGGCACTTATCGTCACCAATGTTACTGTCCGAAGAGTTTTGCACTAGCACCGTTTGAGTTCTGTTTACGTTATCACTTTGTTTACGTTTATAGTCACTGGGATTGTATATTAAACTAACTGATGTTTTCGATATTTTTATAGCTTCTTGGTTCAAAAACTCGGATAATATCACAAGTTTTGGCTTTTCCCCGCTGCTGATGATTGGATAACTGTAGTCTGCCCATTTTGAGATAAGCACTGTAGGTAATTTAGATAGGATTACTGATATAACGTTTGTTCCTTTCAGGTACTCATCTTGACCAATGGCGAGCACAGCAGCGACATAGTTTTTTACTTTTACAGAGAACGTTATTATTTCTTTGTGATATTCCTGGGCCATCGGTTGAAGCTTATTGATCTCGTACATAATTTTTGCAATGATAATATCTGGATTTCCAAATTGTAATTCCAGAGTAGACATCACAACATCCGGTGACGTAGCACTAATTAACAGTGCAGTTACTGCATTTTTTGCTGCTCCATGTAAACATTTCCGTAGTCTCCATAAGTTTTCCTGATTGCTGAAGTTACACACCTTTGTTGAGTCTTCGTATGCTTGCTTGAACTGCAGCCAATCCAATGGGTCACCTCCAAAACCAGGTAAGTCTTTAGGTGTACTCAATCGGCTCAGCATTTGAGCATGCGATCCGTTAGCTGTGGTAGCAGCGGCCAGATCTTTGAGAGCGCTTGCCAGCATGTGAACTGTTCCATCAGTGCCCCCACGGGCAGTTGCTGGCTGCGCCAGCGTCGGTAGCGGAAGATCAAGGTCGCCCAGTTTTGTATCCTGCGGCTGAGCAGCCTCGGCCTCCAGTTCGCGATGACTCCGTTCTAGCCACTTCTCCACTTCAACTTTTGTATGATCTTCTTCTCTTCCTTCCGATTGTGAACTGTATTCTTCGTTTTCTAGCTCGGCCAAATCGGCCGCCAACTTTTTATCGATTATTTCCATTTGTATTTTTGCCTTAGCTTCTGCTGCTTCTAATTCCAGTCTTTTTTTCCTAGCTAACACTGATGACGATGTGGACTTTGACCGAGATTTCGACTTTGATATTTTTTCAGACTTAGAAGGTAGATCCATGTTGGAACTCGTTTTCATTTTTATACTTTGCACGGCTGGAAATATAGGTTTTTCGACACGTTTTGGGTCCTTTTTTTGTTCATCACGGTCACTCGTAGTGTTTGGTTGCCTGGAATCATCTTGAACAGCAGTTTCCAAGCCTTCAGCGCCCTTTGACATTTCGCCATAAAGTTCTTTATTTTTCTTCGCTGTGCTCCGTGTATTCACCATGGCTCGCGATTTCGGCGGAGTATGAAACATCCAGCAGATGCGGCTCGAATGACCAGATTGTAGGGGAGGAAATGAAGAAACCAAACAGTAAAGATAATTTCGAAAATGTCACGGACGAGGAGGGTGTACGTATGCGCTGACTTGTTGCATAAATCACACTACCCGATCGCCCCGCGGACCCGCGGTCCCCGCGTCACGCCCCCCGCGCTCCTCTGCCCGGCGCACACGCACAAGCTCCTCGATCGTCTACGAGTTTATTATTATTTAATAACCAAAATTTACAAAAAACACGCAGTCAAGTTAAATATCAAACAAACAAGGAATTTAAAGTAAAAATGTTGGTTTGCACAGTTAACACGCGTGTTTGCTATTCAAAGCCAGATGGCGTCAGTGAGGCATAGGATGCTGTCATCCTTTTCTAAGACATTTTTTCTGATAGCCACTCTATTGTATCCCTTTAAATCTCTTTTAGAAAAAGAAAATGTATTTACCCAGTGAACGGCTTCCCTAATTTACCTAAATTTTCTTTAAATTTAAATTTTTCAGTGCGTTTGCGCTCACTCCATGTGCAGCAAGCTGGGATACATGAGCAATCAAGTAAATTCTGCTCGCAACACGTGTTTTTTCATATTCTTCGAGAGGAATAAATTTAAAAAAAAATAGTTTTTTTTCCGTGGATTTTTGTGAAGCCGTTCTTAGCTCACTGGAGTTAATTATTGTAATGTCGTCTGTGAATTTAGCCACTGTTATCCCAGGACTTACTGTGGTAAATATGTTGTGAAAATGACAATGTTGTATTGTATCTGTGATTCATTTGTATATTTTTTTTATATTAACCTTTTTTTTCTCTCTCTCTCTTTTATTGCACCTACCACTAGATCACCCAAAGGTTGACTGGTAGAAAATGCCTAAGGCATTAAGTCCGCCTCTGTACCTATAGGTGCATGAAGTATGAAAATAAATAAATAAAATGATATAACTACAAGTTCAAGCCAAGAGAGAACTGTAGAGTTGCACCCGTGAGTATCGAACCATTTGGGGCAGCTTTTTACCCACGTTAACTCAAAATCTATTTAACTTTTTGAGTAGCGTAATTAGAGACACAATAGAAAGACAATGGCGCGTTAACGCCGGCGTTATTGCGGGGATCAACAGCTTAATATGAACATACTAAATTTGGTTTATGTATTGAGAAGCTCTAAATAAACTACATAGTACTTACCTCAAATTTCATAAACACACACAAATGGTTAAAATCATCATTCTACTGACTGACATCCTTATGATAAGTAGATCAAAAATCTAGAGATGTCAGCAAATCGTAGGGGCCAAGCAGGGTCGAAGCCAACTGGGGCCACGAGTAGTGTGAAAGTGAAACCCGGGGCCCTGGGACGAAGGGCAAAGAAGGAACAATGTATTTACAAACACCAAAAACATAAATGTGAAAATTGGAGCGAAGTTCTACATTATAATATGGGTTCACCAATAAAAGAATTGAGATCTAAATAGCTGCAAGTTCTGGAGACCATTCTGAAATTGATTTATAAGAACTTTTATCCTCAACCCGTTCAATAACTAGTTTATCTTTAAACATTTTTGAACTCTTACACCACTAAATTAAAAGTTATAGGTAAGCCCGCTAACAGCCCCCCTACCCCCTTCTTGGGGGTTCTTTGGGCATGAAACCCACAAAAGACTAGTTTCCTAGTTACTGTTGGAGTTTTACTTCCACGATCATCTAGTTCAGTAGATAATCACAAGGGCAGGTATTTTAGCAAACTAGCTGCATGGATCTGTGAGGATTAGTGACGTTTTGTTTTTCTCAAATCCCAAGATCCGGCGAAAATGGGAAAAATAAATAGGTTCCTTCCTAAAGAGGTGTTAAATACTTATCGAAATTAGTATGGCTATACGAGATTATACCGTTATATTTATTATTAAGCACTAACTAATGTGTTTCGCAAAGATCACGTGAATTTGTTACGGTCAAACTCTCCTCAGTCACTGGTGAATTCAGTCCAGTTAAGTTTCTTCATTCTATACAAATATTGGACGTTCCCTGTTACAGCCATTGTAGCGAAAATTAAAGTTTATATTCGAAACACAGCTGATGATTTTATATAGTATATAGACAATGACAAATCCCACTCTTGGGCGGAGCGGGAGATATTGTCACACTTTTACTGACTAAAAACCCACTCCTGTTCCTTCGTTGCCTTCGTCCCAGGGCCCGGGTTTCGTTTTCATACTACCCATGACCCCAGTAGGCTTCGACTCTGATGGGCCCGTACGATTTGCTGATATCTCCCTGAGGCGCGCGTGGAACAATACGCGCCGTCGACGACTTGGGCTCGGTCCGGACGGTTACCGGACACGGATACTCCAATGCGGATTTTATTATCCGTTGACGTTTATTATAATTGAAATCGTAAAGGAATATCTTGTTTACCACATCATTAAACTTAACTTTTTCGGTATTTTGTTATTTACCAAGTACACTATGAAACAATTTATTTGATAGGCAGGGCATAATATAAGAATTTTAATCACATAACGAATCAGGTCTTTAACTAATGGATTTTTATGCAAAATGGGTGTTATACAATCAAAATTCATTTGCCTTTATTGTATTACATAAAAGTAAGATATGTGGCAATTAGGTACGTAAAATGATTTGCATTAAGTCCGTGTTCCGTTAAATCAGCTTTTGGAGTGATCTAGTACCTCAATGCAGTGTTCCGATTTCTCGTGCACGAGAAGTATAAAGGGCCTATTACACTACGCGATATTCAGCACACGACATTCAGTCTTATTTTTTGTTCCGAGTAAGACCGGTCTAACCCTTATTACACTACGCGACATCGACTTTGTCTGAATATCGACTAGTGTAATAGGCCCTTTAGTAGGTTTTTTTTTTTTTTTAGGTTTTTTTTTTTTTTTTTTTTTTAGGTGGGAAAATCATCTTATGACAAATCCCGCTCTTGGGCGGAGCGAAAAATAGTGTCAGACTTTTACTGACTAAAAACCCACTCCTGTTCCTTCTTTGCCTTCGTCCCAGGGCCCCGGGTTTCACTTTCACACTACCCGTGGCCCCAGTAGGCTTCGACCCTGTTGGGCCCCTACGATTTGCTGACATCTCCCTGAGGCGCGCGTGGAACAATACGCGCCGTCGACGACTTGGTCTCGGTCCGGACGGTTACCGGACGGTCGGACGGCGAGCCACCCATTGCTCGCCGTTCGCAAGCCCGCGCCTACGGTGGCCAGGCCCTTTATTAGGTAGGTAAGTCTTTTGACATTACGATCATTTCAGCCTGAAACCACCTACATAAGGCGTCGTCGTTCGATCCGTTTGACGTACGTTCCGTAATATTTGGAAGTTTGAAAGCAGAGAATCCGCTCTCTACGTCAGCACCCCTAGCCAAGTTACAACCGTTTCGTGTCGAATTCCGTTCTCCAATCGGTAACGCCTCGGTGTCAGCAATTGTAGAAAATGATAAGTTGGTAGCCATGTTGACGCGCCTGAGTCGGCCGCTCGTTCTACAATGTCGTTCTACAATAACAAAGGATGTAGCGTTGAACATTGTAGAAACAAAAACAATTCATTCTATCATTTTGAACGATGTGAACTTGGCTACGAATTTTCTATTCGTTTGTTCTGACCACGTGACTTAACGTTGAGATGAGGTCATTCCCATACATTTGATTAGTTTTCAACTAGCATTAACGATTGCAGATTATCAACTTGGCTAGGGGTGCTGTTTATTTTGCTGACATTGGTTTAAGACTCGCTGTCTACTCGGTCCTTACCGAACGGTTTGCTAGCTATTACTCACCATCCGCAAACCTACTTTTTTATTGGTCTGAGCCGCAAACTACCAACCTGCGATTACAGATTATCAACTTGGCTAGGGGTGCTGATATGCACGAACGCTTATTTAAAGGTGCTGTTTAGTTTCGCTCTTTAAATTATAATAGCTGATATTAAAGATAGTATCTATTATTATTTATGTAGTACCTACCTTATCTAATTATCTAATGATTGAGGTTATATCAGTACCCACCCATATGTAGCGTAGTAGATTCCTATGTTATTGTTATTTGGTATGACATAAATATTCCTATTGATGTTTATGATAAGCAATGATAACCTTATTTTTGAACTGGAATGAAGTTTTTGGGTAATATACGATTGTAAAATATTGTATTAGTCTTTGGCTTATTCCTCGGGAAACAATTATTTAACTAATACTTGGTTTTCGATAGCTAAAAGAAGTTCATATTAGTTACATCTTATTAGAAACGCTTCGTAGCCCGATGGTTCGTAATATCAAGTCTATGATCACCACATCTTGTCTATGACTGCCCCCTAGCCAAGTTACGATCGTTTCGTCTGCGTCGAACGTCTCGAGTAGGCCACGCCTCCGATTTCTTTGTTCTGACGTCATCTCAACGCTCAGTCACGTGGTCAGAACAAAGGAATTGGAGGCGTGGCCTACTCGAGGCGTTCGACGCAAACTAAACGATCGTATCGATCGATAAATGATCGTGTAGGTATTTAAAGGTCTGTTGATGTATGGACGGAGAAAGACGGTAAACTGAATACGTTTTCACTTTATGTATGTAAATATAAATTTAAGCTAGAATAATTAAAATGTCAACAGTCGTAATTTTAATACCACACCGTTAAATTCTAATAAATACTAAAAAAGACCTACTACTAGAGCCAGAGAGAGCAAAGACCAGCTTAGTCTAGATATTCCAGAAGGATAAATAAAGTCAATTAACCCGTCACAAAATTCTACGTTTTATATTCTATAACGTCCATTATAGAGTCACTCATGACAATCACAATAGAAATTCACTAAACAAAGCTAGACAAACCCATTTTCGCGTTATCTTCACTTATCTAAGTCACAACGCAGCACTGACCTAAATTCATAACCAGCGATCATCAACATAAACCCACTGCCCACGCGCACTGTGGTGACGTTACTCATAGACACATTGACAATGTAAATACTATTGTCAACAGAATAACTAGATATTTATCCGCTGGCAAGATGAGTCGGTGTATTCGGTAAGCCATTGTGTCATGAAAGCGATGAATTTAAAACCGCGTCATGTAATGTTATTTGTAGCACTTTGTTTATTTATATTGGATGTCAACTTGTAGACACAATAGATTAACAAAGCGTTACATATTTTATTGTTTGTTTACAAGCTTTTTTATTGAAAGGAGCTTACCATAAGGTATGAGTGCAGCCACGCTGAGAGTAAACACTATCATTGCAGAGCACTGGAACATGCTTCTAATTATAAACTGTATTCCGTTATAACGTCCACTACCGCCACAGTTTTTATCACACTAATCTCTCGAGGAATCGCGTTTATCTTTGACCGTGTGCCCGTTATCAAAGCGTTGTAAATTATTGTGTTGCTTCCACTGGTAAACAAGAATTTATCAAAGTTACAAATATAGATTTTTCTGCAAACTGTTTACGTATGAAACGTGTGCGTCGTAACTATCTGTGACGAAAATAAATTTATATCTGAAGTCTGCTCCTCCGAATATTCTCGTCTCGTTTGAAGATGTTTCCGAATGATCGTGCCGTGAACCGTTAGAGATAGGTACTACGCCACAACATGAAATCATCATCATCGTTTCAGCCCAAAGACATTCAATATTATATTTGATTCAGCCGAAAGATATCAATACACAATGACTGCACCTGTGCGTCTTGCATTCATTGGATTACTGTGACTCTCACCAGATCTTGGATCCACTTTATTCCCATAAGGTGGAGGCTCTTACGCATAATTTTTTAATTTTTGTTAGTTATATTTAAATATTAGTTGCTGTTACTGTACTAAGTCTAATTTTATATTGTATTTACATATAGGTTAAAGTTTATTTTATTTTATTTTTTATGTACTTCTTTTATTTTTATATTTAGTAGTATATATTGTAATAGAGTTTAGTGTTGTTTTTAGAGTGAAGATGATAACTTTTTTTTCAATTTTTTTTTTTGGGTTTGTTAACTACTATTGTATTAGGTTCAGCCTGTAAAGATAGTGTGTATCACTACATAGTATAAAACAAAGTCGCTTTTCGTGTCTGTCTGTCCCTATGTATGCTTAGATCTTTAAATCTACGCAACGGATTTTGATGTGGTTTTTAAAAATAGATAGAGTGATTCAAGAGGAAGGTTTATGTGTATAATACACGCACAATATAGTAGAGGAACACTGATGATTTTAGAGGTTTCTAATGTGATGTCGTAAATAAACACATTTTTTTGCGCTTACATTGCAAACGCTGGCTGAACCCTAAGAGATAGATTAAAATAATGTACTACAGTATTGTACACCTTAAAAAGATCTACAAAAAAGTCCGCGATGGTATATGTCTATCTTTTAGGTATAACCCACAATAACCATTTTTTATCCTTTACTTTTTACTAGAAATAATGGCTTATTTACGAAACAATTTTAAGCAATACAGCATTAAGCTTTATCCAATTAAGTACCTTAAATAAATTCTGCATTTAATATAGTTCAATATGGCCCTTTACAGCGTGTAATTTAAGTGAATATTTTCGAAGATATTACAGATTTAAAATGCAGGGGCATAGTGGTTGCGGTAAATAACTTGATTCTTTCAAAGACTGATGTGCCGACGCAAATATACTACTCGGTTACTTCCAGATTGGTCCCATTTTTTTCAAATCCAGGTTTAATAGTAGAATCAATGAGGAATCAAGGGAACTCCTCAAATATTCTAGGCACTATATAGTAATATTGGTATTTTCATCGAGAATACAAAAAAAAGCATTTCCAGTCAAAAAGTAACATTTGATGAAGTGGAACTGATGAAGAAGATCAGAAATGGCCAACGGAACTTCACCCTCACATAGATATCACAATGAAGATGGTTAAGTAACTATGACAATATAAATAAATAAATGGTTCTGAATAGTTATGTTGAAAATGGTATCATCGAAGTGATCTGATGATAATGATGGAGCCGGAAGTTAGGCACTGGAACTCCATAATTAATCAATGTAACCTAGCGTTTGGGCTTATTAGAATTGGCATTATATGCACTTTGGCTATAAGGTAGCTAATATCGAACTAACCTGATGATGGAGCCGGGAGGTGGATGGGGAGGGGACTTCATAATAAAATAATGTATCCTAGCAGTGTTTGGGTTAATTCGAATTGTCATGAGAAATAGGTAGGTACTCTGGCTATAAGTGCATCACAACTAAAAAGTGTGAAATAAAAAACTTTTTACAAAAAATAAAAAATTACCGACTTCGCTACAAAAAAAAAAAAACAAAACGATCAAAAATACGGTGTTAAATAACAAGCAAACAATACCAGAAACACCGACTTCCAAAATTAAAGTTATTTTGATCGTTATAGTGTTTTTAACCGACTTCAAAAAAAGGAGGAGGTTATTTATTTATTTATTTATTTATTAGTTATCAATTCGATTGTATGTTTTTTTTGTGTGTTACCTCAGAACTCCGTCGTTTATGGACCGATTTGCAAAATTTTTTTCCTCTTAAAGGAAATGCTTCCAGATTGGTCCTATTTTTTTCAAAATTCAGTTCTGATGATGGGATCCATGGGGAATCGAGGGAACTCCTCAAACATTACAGGCAACTATATAGTTGTTTTAGTATTTTCATCGAGAACATAAGCATTTACAGTCAATAAGTAACATTTGAGGAAGTGGAACTGATAAAGAAGACCAGTAATGGCCAACGGAACTTCATACTCACATAGATATCACAATGAAGACAGTTAAACGACTATGACAATACAAATAAATAAATGGTTCTGAATAGTTATTGTCCTTTGGGTGACTTTGAGCCTTCTGATGAGGCCCATTGTCAGCGACCACGTTTCGGAAACATATGTCATCACTGGCAACACGCACTGGTCATAGACTTTCGTCTTGAGACACTGTGGTATATTAGACGAGAAGAAGCTGCGCGGTACGCAGCTTCCCGAACGCTGCCCGGCCGAGTCGGATCATCAGAAGGCTCCAAGTCACCCAAAGGACAATGGAAAGGGCTATGCTCGGAGTTTCCTTGCGTGATCGAATCAGTAATGAAGATATCCGCAGGAAAACCAAGGAACCGAAAGGTATTGGAGTGGCGACCGCGTACCGGAAGACGCAGTGTTGGAAGGCCCCTACAAGGTGGACCGATGACCTGGTGAAGGTTGCGGGAATCCGATGATTGCGAGACGCACGTTCATTGTGGCGACATTTTTGGGGGAGGCCTATGTCCAGCAGTGGACGTCTATCGGCTGAAATGATGAATAGTTATGTTGAAAATGGTATCATCGAAGTTACTTGATGATGATGATGGAGCCGGAAGATAAGTACCGGAACTCTGTAATTGATCAATGTATCCTAGCCGTGTTTGGTCTTATTAGAATTGTCATGAGATGCACTTTGGCTATAAGGTACTATCGAACTGATCTGATGATGGAGGAAGGTGGAACATGGACACAGGAAATTTATAATAAAAATAATGTAACCTAGCAGTGTTTGGGTTGAATTTACCGTTCCAATATAAACGCCTACAATTTCCGCTAAAGATATCTTTTGCAATGACCATCAATAAATCGCAGGGTCAAACTTTCAACGTTACAGACTTAGATTTGAGCGTTGAATGTTTTTCACATGGCCAATAAAATTATATGTCGCTCTTTCAAGAGTAGGTAACCTCAAATGAAAATATTTTTGTATGGCCTAATGACAAAAAATCAGTGAACGTTGTGTATACAGACATTCTGTAGTATATTTAGTACTAGCGACCCGCCCTGGTGCAATGCTGGACAAAACCGCATCAAAATCCGTTGCGTAGTTTTAAAGATCTAAGCGTACATAGGGACAGACAGCGGGAAGCGACTTTGTTTTATACTATGAAGTGATCAGTATTGCATCCGTGCGAAGCCGGGGCGGGTCGCTAGTATTTAATAAATAAATAGATTTTTGGTAGGCTTCTGATGAGGCTCATTGTGAGTGGCCACGTTTCAGTATGAAATATTTTGCAAATAATTTTAATTATTAGTATGTATCATTGTAAAACCGTTTATATAATAATTCCAAACGTTCCAAAGAAACGAAAGGTGGGTTTATAGGGCTTGGGAGCGATCGGACCAAGGTGTGATTGATACGCGCCTACCGGATGATGATGCCATGTGTTCATTTTGGCGCAGCATCTGGTCGGTGCCTGTCAGTCACACCGAGGGTGATTGGACTCGGGAGATCGAGCGAACGTGCGATCTTATACCAGAAATGGAGCCAATTACCATCAGCCCCCAGGACGTAGCTCGTGCAGTCCGTCCGTTGCCTAACTGGAAGTCTCCAGGACCGGACGGGCTGCACAACTTCTGGCTTAAATGGTTTCAAAGACCGCATGCTCGCTTGGCATCCCAATTCCAATCTGCCTCAGAGTCAGGGTCGCTGCCCCAGTTCCTTACGACAGGAATAACCCACCTGCTCCATAAATCGGGTAGTACTGCGGAGCCTAAAAATTATAGACCGATCACGTGCTTGCCGACGGTCTATAAAGTTCTTACATCTATTCTGAGAGCCAAAATTAATAGTCATATTGAGACAAACTCCATCATGTCTGCTTCTCGGAATGGATGTGGGAACGGGTCCCGTGGTACTAAGGAGCTGCTCCTCATTGATGTTGCCATTAGCCAACAGGTTCGTCGTTCTCGAAGAGATCTGTCGACATGTTGAATAGATTATAAGAAGGCCTATGACTCAGTTCCACATACATGGCTCATGAGGGTGCTGGAGCTGTATAAAGTTGATGCAACTCTTCGCACCTTCCTGATGTCGTGTATGCCGCAGTGGAGGACGGCCCTTCACTATCCAGGATGTCGACAAATTCCAGAGAGCAGCGAACCGATAAGGATCGAGAGTGGCATATTCCAGGGCGACAGTCTGAGTCCACTGTGGTTTTGCCTAGCTTTGAACCCTCTCAGCACACTGCTGGAGGGTTCCGGCTTAGGTTACCGGTTGAGAAGAGGTGGTCAGGTTATATCTCACCTTCTTTACATGGATGATCTGAAACTTTTTGCCTCCAACAACTTGCAACTGATGGAGCTACTGAAGGTAACTGAAACCTTCAGTAGTGCCATCAGGATGGAATTTGATTTGGACAAATGTGCAGTCATGCATGTGAAGCAAGGGGGGATTATGGAATCCGTGGGTACCCAACTCTCGGATTCCATATACATTAGATCCCTCTGCTCAACCGAAACTTACAAGTATTTGGGTATGTCGGAAGCGTTAGGCATCAATGCTGCTGACATGAAACAATCGTTGAGGGAGCGCTTCTTTGGCCGCCTGAATAAAGTGCTGAATAGCCTTTTATCGGGCGGGAACAAGGTGCGCGCCTTCAATGGTTGGGTCATGCCGGTTTTGATGTACTCTTTCGGCATACTCAAATGGACTCAGACGGAACTCGACGCCCTGGATCCGCTCACTACTTACCGCAAATCGGATGCATCACCCACGGTCATCGGTGATGAGGCTGTATATCCCGCGGAAGTGCGGAGGTCGAGGTTTCTTGAATGCTAAGACCCTGCACAACCGCGAGATATGCAGTCTCAGGGAATACTTCCTGAAAACCGACGTGGGGATGCACCGAGATGTGGTTGCGGTAGACAAAGGCCTCACCCCGCTCTCCTTGGTTAACGAGAACTGGCGCAAACCTACAGTAATGGATACTAATGAACGCAGGGCAGTATGGCAGGGCAAGGAGCTTCACGGGCGTTTTTACCGAGCCTTACATGGGCCCGATGTAGATCTTTTAGCGTCCGTATCCTGACTGCGCTTTGGTGATCTCTTTGGAGAAACCGAAGATTTTGTCTTTGCAATTATGGACGAAGTTATGATGACGAACAACTACCGGAAATACATTGTGAAGGACGGTACGGTAGACATCTGTCGGGCATGCCACCGACCCGGAGAATCAATCCGACACATTATTTCTGGATGTTCTCATTTAGCTAACGGAGACTATTGGCATAGACACAACCTTGTAGCCAGGATTATTCACCAGCAACTTGCTCTTAAATACAATCTTGTGGAATCGGAAGTACCGTACTATAGGTATGTGCCCGACCCAGTTCTCGAGAATGGCAGCGTCACATTGTATTGGGATCGATCTATCATCACTGATAGGACTATTGTTGCCAATAAGCCTGACATAGTGGTGATAGATCGACTAGAGCGTCGCACAATGATTGTTGATATAGCGGTCCCTCATGACGAGAACCTCGTGTAAGCTGAGAAAGATAAACAAACTAAATATCTTGACTTAGCTCGCGAGGTTGTCGACATGTGGGAAGTGGATAGAGCAGTCATTGTGCCGATAGTCGTAACGGCGAATGGCTTAATAGCTAAGAGCCTCGAACAACATCTGAGGAGGCTCTCGTTGGGCAGCTGGATTAAGGGCTTGATCCAGAAAGCGGTACTCCTGGACGCGGCGCGCATTGTTAGGAGATTCCTCTCTCAGGAGCCCTGACCACCGGTAGCTTGGACCCTGTTCCCGATGCCGGTGGGCTACTATTTTTTATATTTTTAAATGTTTTTTTTTATGTTTGTTTTTAAGAAATATTTAAAAATGTAAATAATATGTATATATAGAAAATAAATATAATAATCCTTTATTATCAGGCAACTAAGGCCCATAGAAAAAATACACAAATAATCTTACAAAATAATAAACTAATACATATAAAAGAAACTATAACAATTATTAAACACTATTGCACACGAAGTGACGGCGTCGTGTTCCGCTGCGAGGCCGAGTATCCTTCCACGAAATCGTCGATACACGACACCCTTCGGCCAAAACTCTCCTTTGAGCAAGGTCTCCAAATGGTGAGTCGGCACCCGCACCACAAACGACTTGAAATTAGTGTTATGGCGCGGCTCCAACTGCACGACTCTCAAAGTCCAGTTTGTTTTCACGCGTACATACTCCACGATCTCCTCAGCCTTCGTGGTGTGATGCAGCTTAGAAACGTACAGCTGCGTCGTAGGTACTGCTGGACGCAGCAGCATGTTGGGTCCTGCCAGCGCGGTACCGCACTGGTTCTGACTAGTAGGCTTCTTTCTCTTCTTCTTCTCTACCTTAGTGAAGCCATTCTCATCGCTCTGCTTGTCCCCTTTCGTTTTACCTGCTTGTCGCGTTGTTTGCGACACAGCAGGTTTATTTGCAGCAACAATAGCGGAATAGGCACGTTTAGGGGTCGACGTACCTACATGCGTCACCACTTCGACCGGTGACGATACAGCGACGGCAGCGGCGGAGCAAGATGCAACGCAAGCATTATCAGCAGCGGGTGACGCACTGCAGCTCGCCGATTCAAAACTGCCGATGTATGCATTTTGTGCTCCGCGACGTATGTTCACGCTGGAGTTGTTAGGCGCCCTACTTTCCGAAACAGCGTTGCGCAACAACTCTACTTCGGCACGCAGCGCACCTACGGTGGTATTGGACACCTCCAGCTTGGATTGTACTGCGGCCAAGCTTGCTTTCAGGGATGTTATGTCCTTCAGCAACCTGGTGACATCGACGTGGTCGAACGTGACGGGAGGCAATTTATATTTTTTTTTATTTTTTTATTTTTTTTTTTTTTTTAGCTCCTTCGCCACGAAAGCGGGCACGTCGTCCGGGTCGGTGCTCTTCATCATTGTGATGATATCCTGCGCACTTCTCTGGCCGCCATCCCTCCGTCGGGATTGCATCTGGTCAACTTTGCCCAGCGCTTGGAACAGCAGCAACTTGGCACTGCTTATCTCCTCCTCGTTAAAACGGGACTTACAGATCTGCAGGATGCTGACCTCGTCCATGTAGTCAATGGCATGTTTGATGAATGCCAACAACTCGTTGGCTATGAGTGGTTGACTCATAGCGACGCAAAACGTGCAACGGCTACTGCCGCGCAAAACGCGAATATAAAATTCGTATCGAGCAGCGCAAACACGTCCGTACTTGACTGCGCATTGCACTGCACTCATCTGAAACTACAACACTAATCAAAAAACAAACAGTTTTGGCTGACCTCAAACTTTTAGATGTCAATCCTAAAATACAAAGACGGACACAGACCAAAATAGAGAAAATTAATAGAGTTTGTTGAAATAATAAATATAAATAATTTTTAGTGAAGTTCTTTATGGTGCTTGTGTGTCTTTAGACTATGTTGCTGTCATTGTAATACTTTACCCAAAGAGATTTAAAGAGTATATATTTAATGATGACTGGCCTGTTGGTCTAGTGGTTAGTGGCCCTGGCTGCTATGCCAGAGGTCGTGGGTTCGATTCCCATCCAGAACAAATGTTTGTGTGATGAACAGGTTCATTTGTTCTGTGTCTGGGTGTAATTTATCTATAATATGTATGTATTTAGAAATATAAAAGTATGTCTATCAGTTGTCTAGTACTCATAATACAAGCTCTGCTTAGCTTGGGACTAGACGGCGTTGTGTGATAGTTGTGGGATATTATATACATATTATATATTTATTTAATGTCTTTGCGTCGAAAGAAGTATGGACGAAACTACAAAATGCATTCAAGGACTCCGGGCTATCGAGAAGGGTTGGCTTATTGCGGGATTTAATAAATACATCTCTGGATAGTTGTGCAAACATCGAGGAATATGTAAATAAATTAATGAGTACTGCATACAAATTACGTAACATTGGTTTTCAAGTTGATGAGGAATGGTTGGGAACACTCATGCTGGCAGGTTTACCGGATAATTATAAACCGATGATCATGGGTCTGGAAAGTTCCGGCATAAAAATTTCATCAAACTTTGTTAAGATAAAACTTTTACAGGAGGTGAAAGTTTCCGAGTCTTCTGCGTTTGTTACAAAGCACAAGAATACCTCTAATAACAATGGCAAACCAAAAGGAAAAGGCCCTCGCTGTTTCAGTTGCAATAAATATGGGCATTATAAAAACCAATGCACACTGAAGAAAACTAATCATAATAGTTTTTCAGCAGTTTTTTCATACAGTAATGTCGATAAGGAAGACTGGTATATTGACTCAGGTGCTACAATGCACATGTCAAGACGCTCTGACTGGATGTATGACATACAAGCATCTCCGATTCAGCAAATTAAGGTGGCTAATAATGTTGCTGTTTCCGTGCAAAGTATGGGTAAAGTAAATATTCAAGCTACTTTTTGCAAAAACGAGTCTCCGATCCAAGTGAGGAACGTTTTATTAATTCCTGAGCTCAGTGTTAACTTGTTATCGGTTAGTCAATTAACCGAAAATGGTTATAAAGTGGAGTTTACTGACATGGGCTGTAATATATATAATGCAAATAAAATTCTGATAGCAAATGCCAAACTAGTCAGTAACATGTATAAGCTGAATACCATTACTGTAAATGCATATGCAGCTTCATCTGGAAATAAGTCAGATATTATTACATGGCACAAGAGAATGGGTCATTTAAATTTGGCGGATGTTAAGAGGTTCGAGACATGTGCTGAGGGTATAACTATCATTAGAATAAAAAATTTGATACTGTGTGTATACCATGTTGTGATTTTGTGAAGCGAAACAAACACGATTACCATTTCCACATTCTGGTTCGAGAGCGAAAGCATTACTAGAAATAGTACATACTGATCTGTGTAGTCCGTTGGAAATACCATCTGCTGGTGGTGCGAAGTACTTCATATCCTTCATCGCCGAGTGCGATAAGGCCGCCAATTGTATGTTTTTTTGTATTAAAATTTCAATTTGTAAATTTGTAATCTTCGTATGCATTAAAGTATATAACTATATATTATAAATAAATAAATCGATGACTATTTCCGTAAAGTTTATGTTTATTTTCTCAAGAACGAAATGGATATTAAATTAGTGTTTCAAAAGTTTAAGCAAGAAGTAGAAAATGAATTAGAAATCAAAATAAAAGTTCTAATAAGCGATAACGGCTAACAGCTTCTGGCATCAAACACCAGACCAGTACTCCATATACGCCTGAGCAAAACGGGCTAGTGGAGCGGGTTAACTGGACATTGTTTGCTGAAACCCGATGGGTCGCTGGCTCACACCGTTGAGAAGAAAGCAAACTTGTTTGCCTCTCTTTTTGCGGAATCTTCTCGTCTGAATTCTGGTGACGCACGGCCACCTATTTCTCCTGATGGATGCGCGACGAGGATGTCAGACGTTCGTATCCATCAAAAGGACGTTTGTAGGGTCCTGCGTAACCTCGATGTGAACGAAGCTAGTGGCCCCGACGGGATACCAGGAATTGTGCTTAAAACTTGTGCGCCTGAATTGTCTCCGATCTTGACACGCCTATTTCACATCTCATATGAGACTGGAAAAGTGCCGATTGCTTGGAAGCAAGCTAACGTGCAGCCTGTGCCCAAGAAGGGCAGTCGAGCTGACCCAGCAAGCTACAGACCCATCTCTGTTACGTCCGTCTTCTGTAAGAGTATGGAACAGGTGCTAAACAAGAAACTTCTGGCATACCTAGAAGCTAACGACATCCTCAGTGACCGGCAATACGGTTTTCGCCAAAATCAGTCCACTGGGGACCTTCTAGCGTATGCCATTCACATCTGGAGCGAGGCCATCGAGAAGCATGGGGAAGCGCTTGCCGTCTCCCTTGATATCTCGAAGGCTTTCGATAGGGTCTGGCACGAAAGCCTTATTGCTAAGCTTCCTTCCTTCGGTCTAACCGCTGGTCTGTGTGATTGGATCGCAGACTTCTTGAGGGATCGATCCATCCGAGCGGTCGTTGATGGCTGCTCGACCGGTCAAATGGATATTAAGGCCGGGGTCCCTCAGGGGTCGGTACTCTCGGCAACACTGTTTTTGCTGCACATAAATGACTTACTTAAACCCGGTATCTTTGGGTATGCAGACGACAGCACTGTTGCCGAGAGATATGTGGCTGACGCACGCGCTAGTGGGTCACAGATCCAGTCATCCCGAGAGGCTATGGTTGAACGCTTGAACTCGTCCTTGAAGGCGGTCTCCGATTGGGGCGATGCCAATCTGGTCAAGTTCAATGCAACTAAAACCCAAGCGTGTCTTTTTTCCACTAAACGGAGTCAATTCCACCCGGCTCCATCTTTCCGAGGTGTGACCGTGCCAATAACCAACCATCTTGATCTTCTTGGCGTTACGCTGACGTCAACTCTCAACTTTGGGCCATACATCGAAGCAAAGGCTCAACTGGCAGCAAAAAAGCTGGGAATCCTCGCGAAGGTCAGACGGTACTTCACGCCGGAACAGCTGCTAAAACTTTATCAAGCGCAAGTTCGGTCGTGTATGGAGTACTGCTCTCATCTTTGGGACAGGTCTGCCAAATACCAGCTAGATGCGCAAGAGTCGATTGAGAGGCGAGCCAAGAGGATCATTGGCAATGATGCACTTGTTGAGTCGAAGCTCCAAAGCCTTGGGCATCGTCGCCGAGTTGCTAGCCTGTCGGTTTTCTATCGTTTACATTTCGGGGAGTGTGCACTGGAATTGCACAATCTAATTCCGCCAAGTCCGTTCCATCATCGGACCACTAGACGTACGGCGTTGCGCCACTGGTACATGGTAGACATCCCACCCATATGCACAAAACGTTTTGAGAACACATTTATTATGCGTACAGCCAAGGAGTGGAATTCCTTGCCGGAGTCTGTGTTTCCTGATAGCTACAACTTAGGGGTCTTTAAATCAAGAGTGAATAGGCTACTTCTAGGCAAGCGTGCTCCATCGTCGACCACATCATCGCTTACCATCAGGTGAGATGGTGGTCAAACGCGAGTCTATCATTAATAAAAAAAAAAAATGTGCAAAATGTATGTTAATTGAAGCAAAGCTGGATAAACAGTTGTGGGCAGAAGCAGCCAGTACTGCTGCTTACGTCGTCAACCGATCACCATCACGGGTTTTAGCAGAGGAAACTCCCTATGAAAAGTGGACTGGTAAGAAACTAGACCTTTCAAATTTAAAGATCTTTGGTTCTAAGGCCATGGTACATATTCCTAAACAAAATCGCTTAAAATGGGATCGTAAATCGAGAGAATTAATTTTTGTGGGATATTGTGACAATTCCAAGGGCTATAGACTGTATGATCCACTGAATAAAAAGGTTATTATTAGTAGGGATGTCATATTTATTGAAAATTCAATTTATAATGTTGATAATGACATACTGCAATCCGTACCTACCAAACAGCTTGTATATTCCTCTAAATAAAAAAAAAATAATGAGGTAATATCTGATGGTGATAGATCACAGAGAAAGATCCAAGATGAGTCTCCGCACTCAAGCACTGACACATCTTTTGATAGTTGTGTGTTGAATAGAATGACTGATGATGAAACTTATTATCCCAGTTCAAACATTGATAGTTTCACAAGAAATGAAAATTCTCTAAGATCTCATCACAGACATAACAATTTCATGTGTGTTCAAAACATCTCAGATCCACTTACTGTTGAAGAAGCCTTGTCGGGCTCTGACGCTGAATATTGGAAAGCAGCAATGGATGAGGAGTATCAGTCTATATTAGAAAAAAAAACTATTAACAAAAAAAAAATAACCGACTTCACTAAAAAACACTAAAAGGATTAAAATAACTTTAATTTCGGAAGTCGGTGTTTCTCGGTATTGTTTGTTTCTTATTTAACACCGACTTCCGAAATTAAAGTTATTTTGATCCTTTTAGTGTTTTTTTTTTTTATTTCATACTTTTTAGTTGCGATACACTTTTTTTAATTTTTTTTTATTCCGTAACTAACAACGCCGTCTAGTCCCAAGCAAAGCAGAGCTTATTTTATGAGTACTAGACTGTCTTATATATTTCTAAATACATACATATTACAGATAAATTACACCCAGACACAGAACAAATGATCGTGCTCATCACACAAACATTTATCCTGGGTGGGAATCGAACCCACGACCTCCGGCATAGCAGTCAGGGTCACTAACCATTAGACCAATAAGCCAGTCAAACTTATAACCAAAGTGCCTATTTCTCATGACAATTCGAATTAACCCAAACAATGCTAGGTTACGTTGTTTTATTATGAAGTTCCTGTATCTACCTTCCACCTTCCGGCTCCATCATCAGATCAGTTCGATAGTACCTTATAGCCAAAGTGCATCTCATGACAATTCTAATGAGCCCAAACAAGGCTAGGATACATTGATTAATTACGGAGTTCCTGAGCCTACCTTCCGGCTCCATCATCAGATCAGTTCGATAGTACCTTATAGTCAAAGTGCATCTCATGACATTTCTAATAAGCCCAAACATGGCTAGGTTACATTGATTAATTACGGAGTTCCAGTGCCTACCTTCCGGCTCCATCATCACCATCAGTTCACCTCAATGATATCATTTTCAACATAACTATTCAGAACCATTTATTTATGTGTATTGTCATAGTCGCTTAACTATCTTCATTGTGATATCTATGTGAGTATGAAGTTCCGTTGGCCATTTCTGGTCTTCTTCATCAGGTCCACTTCATCAAATGTTACTTTTTGACTGTAAATGCTTAAGTTCTCGATGAAAATACCAAAATCGCCCTTTGCGTTCCCAAGGCCGTGGTAACTCTTTCGATCAATCCCGTAGCTTTAGTAAGCATCAACAGAAACGATAACAATTCATTGTGCGATTTTGAACGATGTGAACTTGACTACGAATTTTCTATTCGTTTGTTGTGACCACGTGACTTAACGTTGATGTGATGTCATTCCCATACATTTGATTAGTTTTAGACTAGAGTTAACGATTATCAACTTGGCTAGGGGTGCTTTTCATTTTGCTGACATTGACGCGCTGTCAATTCGGTCCTTACCGCATGGCTTGCTACTTAATACTCGCCATCCGCAAACCTGCACCCACAGGGCTATGAATTGCCATACGACTCCCGACTCCCGGGCGCCTGTTGGGGCGAGATCGGCCTGCCTAGATCTTCTAAATGAGAGGGTTCTAGAATGATCTTTTACTCAAAGCTTCCTTCCAGGTGCTGTTGGTGACCGCAGGGATGGTTTTAGTGAGATATACCTAATTCCTTCAGGTTTCACTCCAAAAACAAATGAAAACAGAAATAGAACCGCCTAAAATAAACAAAGATACGATTCGGACATCCATTTAGCAGAGTGATGGAAAATTGGCGTTTCCGTATCGTGCCGTCTTAGATCAATTGGAACATTTTATCCTCGACACGTGATACCTTAGACCAGTGGAGCGAAGAAGAGCAATCGACCGGTTGATTCGTGATAGCGAACGCTTTTACGCTTTTTCCCTATTATGGTCCATATTCGGAAATGTTTTGGTGGACTTAAGATACTTAACAACTACGTACAATAATGGATACGGGGAAGAAAACATATTAGGAAAAAAGCAGGGTATAATGGTCTGTAATTGGTAGCTTAGAGAGCATAGCAGTTATAATTGCTTGTGCTTTCTCTATTTTAGAAGAGACTTCACCATGAAAAATTATATAGTAGAAATCTTCTTCAATATTTATGAGCTTCTGCCAGTGGCTTGGCCCATAGTCGGTCTTATAATGTTCCCACTGTTGGGACTCAGGCCTCCTCTCTAGGAGAGGAAATGGGCCGTAATCCACCACGCGGGCCCAGTGCGGGTTGGTGGATGTCACATGTCTTCGAATTTTTGGTTCTAGGACATGCCGATTTCCTCACGATGTTTTCCTTCACCGTTTTGAGAGCAGTGGTGATGAAATAAATTACACAAAGTATTGCGCCTGGCTGGGTTTGAACCCGCGACCTACAACTCGTAAGTCGGGGCCGCTACCTCGTGGCTTGGCCCGCGTGAAAGTAACTTTCTCCATACAAACTTTGGAACCCCGTTTTACCCCCTTAGGGGTAGAGTTTCGTAAAATCCGTTCTTAGCGGATGTCTACACCCTATAAGGGAACTACTTGCCAAATTTTAAGTTTGTAGGTGTTATACTTTCTGAGGTTTCGTGATTTAATCAGTGAGTGGTATTTCGCTTTTATATACAGTGTGGAAACATAAGTCAGGCCCTGGAGGGAAACTACCTTAAATCATTAAGTTGGCTCATTATACTTAAAAGAGACATTCCTTTATTTTTAAAAAGAAATAAAACTGCATTCAAAGATTTTCTAAAACTAGCTTTCCTCGTCCGGGACTCGAACCAACTAAAATAAAAATAAAAACAAACACTAGCTATTTTATTTATTATACTAATCGATAGGATTATTATTCAGGATAAAAATTCTCTAACAAACATTTGGGCTTAAAAATAAAAATGATCGTAAAATCTAACATTAACTTTATTTTATTCTCAATTTGTTACACTTAAATTATTTAACTGATAAATTGTTCGAAATGAGGGGCTCATTTCGAACAATTTATCAGTTAAATAATTAATTTTTCTCGTTCCAGCTACACAAATTTAGTCTACGTTGAAATTCATTTCTTGTAGCCTGAGCAAAGTGTTGTGGTTGATGCCCTAATAACAGAACGACAGACGAGAGTAAGACCAAATGATTCTTAGAGAAATTTTATCCGGAATATTAATCCGCTGGGCAGAGCACCGCCGTGTCCTCGTGGGGGCGTTTGGCGGCAGCGATCTCTCGCACCGGGCCATGGTACAGGCCATGGTCCGAAGCAAGGAGGAGTGGGAGGCGGTCGCCTCCATCTGCGAAGCAGTAATGCTAGCAAAGGAGGAGGCCACACGTGCACGCGCGAGAGAGCGGCCCTCACGCCCCAGCCGTGGATCCCGATCCAGATTTCCGGCCGTAGGTGCGGGCTTGCATACGGCGAGCATTAGGTAGCTCGCCGTTCGACTGTCCGGTAACCGTCCGGACCGAGCCCAAGTCAACGACGGCGCGTACTGTTCCACGCGTGCCTCAAGGACATGTCAGCAAACCTTGCTTCTGAAAGGAAAACTCGGCCCTGGTATGAAAGGCGACGAAGGAACAGGAGTGGGTTTTTAATCAGTAAAAGTCTGACGCACCCTCTTGCGTGGAGCAAGAGCGGGAGATGTCATTAGATAATTTTCCCAACTAAAAAAAATCCGTAATCCTGTGCGTAGTTCGTTTTAGCTTACTAACATAATTTTTTAAGTTTTCTACTAACAAAAATATGGATCTGCTGTATCTGAGTCAAATAAATTATTATTATTATTATAAAAAAAACCTTCTCGTTGTAAATTTGTCTAAAATAAGTGAAGATATCCGTAGGAGAACCAAGGTTACAGACGAAGCCCAAAGAATCACCAAACTTAAGTGGCAGCGGGTAGAGCACATTGCTCGTAGAACATATAGTCGATGGGGGCCGAAACATTCTAAAGTGGCGACCATGTAACAGAAGATGCAGCGTTGATAGACCTCCCACGAACCAATTACCTGATGAGGGTCGCAGGAATCCGATGGATGCGAGTCGTATAGGACCGGTCGTTGTGGACGTTGTGGTGACACTTGGGGGAGACCTATGTCTTGCAGAGGACGTCTTTCGGCTAAAATGATAATGATAGCATATAATAGCATAACCAGCCTTTTAATGTTCCCACTGCTGGGACTCAGGCCTCCTCTCTAGGGGAGGGAATGGGCCGTAATCCACCAGTGCGGGTTGGTGAATGTCACATGTCTTCGAATTTTTTGGTTCTAGGACATGCCGGTTTCCTCACGATGTTTTACTTCACCGTTTTGAGAGCAGTGGTGATGGAATAAATTACACTAAGTAATGCGCCTGGCTGGGTTTGAACCCACGACCTACAACTCGTAAATCGGGGCCGTTACCACTCGGCTACCACTGCTCTCAATGATATGATAAGAACAATAAAATTGGTCCATTTAGTTTTTTTCTTTCATTTTTCCCTGTCAACTATCACGATATCACTGACTCCTGGTATTCTTTCATGTATGAAATGGATGAATGGAGTTTTTCTCTCCTCACAATTTTAAAACTAATCAATTGCTGTCGATAATTAAAATGAAATCATTAGAACACTAAAAACTTCAGGTAGGCAAACAACTTGATCGCAATAGGAAAAAAGAAAATGATTTTTCTTCGACTAATTCCAATTAATGCACAAAACCTTCAAATACTCAATTAGTTTTTATGTTCCAGCCAAAATTGACAACACAGAACTTATTGTACTCTTAATAATAATAGAAAAATCTGTATTTTTTTAATGTTTGCCCTCACGCGTATAGGGGTACCTACTATTATTAATAATTGCGCGTTTTTACGTAAAATCACAAAAAAAAAAAACTTTTTCTGGATTTTTCTAGGAAAAAAAACAGAAAAAGATATAGAAAGAGAAAAAAGAAAAGAAAAAAATATAGAGACCAAAATTTTCGGCGAAATAAATTTCGTACACCCGTGTGTACAAAACGACGACTAAGCGTTTTTTAAGGTCACTCAAGTTGTACAGACGTATTTACAATCAGCGCTCTAGAAGTTAAATCATGCTTGGAAAGACGACATCCGCCTTTTTTTGAAAGGGGGAAATCATGAAATAACTTCTCCCAATCCAGGGTAGCGCGAACAGGTATGTTAGACTTTTACTGAATAAAACTCACCTTTGTCTTTAAGTTGCCCTTAACGTTCCAGCCCCCCTAGCCAAGTTACAATCGTTTCGTAAGCGCCGAACGCTTTGAGTAGGCCACGCCTCCGAATCCTTTGTTCTGACCACGTGACTGAGCGTTGAGATGACGTCAGAACAAAGGAATCGGAGGCGTGGCCTACTCGAGGCGTTCGCGCCGAACGATACGATTGTAACTTGGCTAGGGGGGCAGGGTTTGGCCCTGGGACCATACTGGATAAGGATAGTAGCAGACAGAGCCCAATAAGAGCAGTAGCAGGAAGCCTATGCAGAAAGGGAAACCGAACTGTACATATTCTCTAAATAAATAATACTACAGTAAGAATTCAAACCGGTTACATCTTGGAGAGTGTGCGCGGGAATTGTATGACTTGATTCCGTTATCTCCTTTCTACCATCGGACAACCCGACGTACGGCGAGTATCCACCATTACGTTGTTGAAACTTCAACGGTCTGAACTAAGCGTTTCGCTTCATCGTTTATACCGCGTACATCGTAGGACTGGAACAATTTGCCTGCTGCGGTCTTCCCGTCCAACTATAATTTAGATTTCTTCAAGTCTAGAGTGAATAGGCTCTTAATAAACTATTGCGCCCCACCACCAATGATGGCATCACTGCTTACCATCAGATGGGATCGCAGTCAAGCACTGGTTTATATCAATTTAAAAAAAAAAAAGAATTATGTATCGCCCAAAGTTCTGAAATAAATGGTTATTTGTTCTTGGTTTTTCTCTACTATAACATGCGTGTATTATACATTCAAACCTTCCTCAAGAATTACTCTGTATATTGGTGGAAATTACATGAAATTCGTTCAGTAATTATTGAGTTTATCGCGTTCATACAAAAAGACGCGGTTGGGAACTTCGTTTTACAGTATGTAAGGACGCTTCAAGAGTCAAACTAATTTGGACGTAGAAATCTGGTACACTATGACCAGATTAAAATATAGGACAAGTACTTATTATTATCCCGAAACAACGTTCCCGTGATAGAAAAGATATTGTTACTGACATGAAGCTTCGATCTGGTCACATCCCATCGAGGAAGTTTACGTTCCTTATGGGTATCACATCTTCACCTAATTGCGAAAAATGTGGATTAATCGAGGACGTACATCATATACTGGTGGAATGTGAGCGGGGCGAACGCCTCAGGAGAAATTTGTTTAGCACTCATATGATTAAAATTGGTATTTGCAACAGTATAGTAGCTAAGCCAACGTCAGACGAGGCAAGACTATTTTACAAAATATACCTACTAGAATCATATTTTAATATAAATTTTATAAAATCCAAAATTTGGCTATGATGGGACGACATAGTCATTTTTGACAAAGCTCCAAAATTAAGATTTAAAAAAATAACGTTCCCATGACTTAATTAGCGAATTTCACACAAGCGAAGCCACTTGCAAAAGTTCGTTAAGAATTATTTGTTTTCGATTCAACCAATCGAATTACATTTTCTCATTCGAATGAGGTAGTAAGATAATTACAATACAAAGTGGTTCTCACCAAAATATATGGTAAACCAATTAAATTTCAATTTCGTGGTACCAAATAAATCAGTCACGAAATGAGCATCGACGTGCGATTACGAATTGAACTGAAGTGAAATAAATAATCGTCTTTTGTTGTGTTCGTTTATAATAATTTTCTTGCAAAAGAGGCACGGTAGAGATTATCCGCTTTATTCCTTTGAGTTTCGAGAAACTGCATGATCATCATCATTTCAACCGAAAAACATGCACTATTGGACACAGACCTCTCAAAAGTGTCACCACAGCAACCAGTCCTGTGCGTCTCGCATCCATCGAATTCATGTACCTAACCCTCACCAGGTCATTGGTCTACAATGTGGGAGACCTACCAACGCTGCTTCTTCCAGTACGCGGTCGCTACTAAAGAACCTTTCGACCCCATCGACCAACTGTACTGTCGAGAAACTGTACCATCAATCAATCAATCTGACCGACCTTTCTTACTCGTATATCTATGGGGGCAATCCATCAAGTAGTTTGGATGCTCCAAACGGGATCGCTGGTTTACTCGGCTTAAGCATGGTCACCCTGGTGGGAACTTGCTGATTGTAAACCAAGCCAACCATTGTGTTGATTGTCGGTTTGTCAGATCGTAGGATTACATCTGCTGTTTACACGGATTGCAACAAGCAACGTTACCTCTATCGGGACGCTGGATTACAATTGTGTGGTGGTAGCCCATGCTTTACAGTGTACTGTACTGTACAGTTGCTTTAGGTGTACCTAAAGCAAGTGCCACACGGATGTAATCCAGCGTTCCAACAGAGGTCACTTAGGTGGGAGCTTGGATTGCCACCACGGATTGTGTTGCGGCTACACGGATCTAATCCACGCGCCAACACGTTCGCAAATTAGTCGCTAGGGTCGACAATGCTGTTGGAAAAGCGCGACCACCATCCAAACACGTTGAAGGTCATATAAAAATTTGGATTACATCTACTGTTTACACGGATTGAAACAAGCAATGTCATCTCTGTTGAGACGCTGAATTACATCCGTGTGGTCCATGTTTAAGGGGCTGACGCTGCGTTAAGCGGGCGCCCGCGCGGTCCCATACAAAAATCCTCCGTCGCTGGCAACCCCGCTCCGCGCCCTTTTTGCTACGTAATAATACTTTAAAGTTCTCCATCGACACAACTACATGCACACCGCTAAAGTTGAACTAGTGACACTGCGCAGGTAGTAACCCGTTTTCCGCTACGGGGACCGCCGCACACGACACACGCGCGACGTCACGCGTCGGGTGGCCGCGCGGGCGCCCGCTTAACGCAGCGTTGGCCCTTAGTCTCTAATTTATACCTACTGAGGAATAAAGAGATTGTTAAGTATAATTGTTATTTTAATTTTTCGCCATGAACTCACTACCAGAAAACCTTAAAGATGACGGCTAGGCCACTAATTTATCGCTGTCAATCTTCAAATCCAATTTTCAATGTGTTTTTGAAGATTCTGAAACAATTGATATTAATTAATTTTCTCCAAGCGATTTAATGCTCGATCGTTTTCAAAAATATTTTCATTATTGATAGGCTGGCACTTGACCACTATCTTCACCTAGTAATATTAGCGACAAGAAACTTGTAATGAGATATTTATTTTTAAAAGCAGCTCAAATAATTATTGAGAAAGGTCCTAATTAATTTAAGAATACCATAACTATGTACATAATATTATATTAAGTGTTAGTTATAACATCGCCTTGGACTAGGTCTGTAAAGGTGTTATAATGTAATAAAGAAATAGATAAATAAATAAATAAATTTGTATACTTGTAATACTCGTACATAAGACGATTGAAAAGAGTGTTCATGGAGTTTCTTGCACATTCTTCTCCATAGAGATCTACGCTTTGGAATGTGCAATTAGCATCATTTTATCTGACAGATTGACTTGTTGACCTTTCAAAAGTGCAAGTGGTAGGTAAGTTTTATAAATGAGAATTCTGGGCTTTTAGGCAAAGCGCCATTATATCAGCGAGAAGATTGTCAAGAAACGTACTCATGAAATTACGGTAATGCAAGTTGCCATACATTTTGTATATATTTTGATATAATTATTATACCAAAAAACGAAAACATCGTGAGGAAACATCGTGTGTCCTAGAACCATAAATTCGAAGACATGTGACATCCACCAACCCGCACTGGGCCCGCGTGGTGGATTACGGCCCATTCCCTCTCCTAGAGAGGAGGCCTAAGTCCCAACAGTGGGAACATTATAAGGCCGACTATGCTATGCTATTATACCAAATAGGTATAATAAAAAATAAGCTTTTTTTTATTCTGTGGTCTTATCACGGTGCCAATAATTATAATTTCCAGCGCTATTCACAAACGACAAGTATCCTTTCAAAACCCATCCACTTTTATAACCCTTATTTCAACTTTAATCCAAAAATAGAACTTGAAAACATTTAATACCGTCCAAACAGCCCATGGTCTAAATTAGAACCGGGTTTCGGCGTCCATCGCACCCCTAGCAAATTATCTTTTGTGAATTATTCCGAGGGTAATTAACAACACCCTTATTGCTTTAACCTTTTGATGGAGCTGCATGAAAATTGGTGTTAATGAGGTCTCGATTTGAGGTGTTTAATGCCGGTAATGGCTATTTTTAGAAGATAAATTGGACGCCAATCTAAATTTAAAGGATTCCGAGTACAAGGAGAATAGTCTAATCTTTGATATTCACAACATAGGTTACTATATTAATGGTATTAAATTAAACATAAATTTGTTTAATTTTATACCATTTTTACACCAATTTTATACCATTTTTACACCAACTTTATACCAATATCATGTCAACTTTATACCAATGATATACAATTTTTAACTAATGTTTAAGCTTTATGCAGAATGTCTTGTTCTTCCATAAATCTTTATCAGCCATCATATTGGTAGATATGTCATTATTTACTATATTTTTAGTCGCACAACATCTTCATCGTTTTTTAAGTCTTCGTTTATTTTCATAACCATTTACAATTATGGGAAGCACGTTTATACACACCTTCACTATAAATAACCTCATTAATAAATTATCATCGATGGTTAAGACACCCTCCTCTTATATATCCAAATCTTCCAAGACGACTCATGTTATGGGCCCGACAGTTTATAATCAGCTGCCTGTAGCTATTTCTGGTGCCCCAACTATAGGGAGCTTCAAAGCTCGTTTGAAAAAATGGCTTATCGAGCAAGCTTTTTATTCTTTTGACGAATTTATGATTTAATTTAATTTAACTTTGACGCGAATGTTAATTTGAATGAAAATTATTTTGACTTTTATTTTAATTTGTAATTTGACTTCGATTATTATTATTTTATTTTTATTTTTTATTTCTTGTATTTTCTTTTATTTGTTTGACATTTTTTTTATTATTTGACATTGTTAAGTACATAATCATTTGTTTTCATATTTTATGTAACATTCTTTAAATGACTTGTAAGAATCCCTTACCAATAAATTACTATGACTACTATGACTATGACTATATGAGGTTACGGGTTAAAAACCATGCAAGTATCAATGTGAATTTTTCAATTCACTTACATGTACTTTTCTAAGTTTATCTAGGATGTTACTAACACCCCGTACCCCGGAAAGCATATAAAGCTGTTGGTCCTGGAGGTCATTCGTAGATCTTTTCAGTGGTTATAGGTAGTCAGACGCCAGAAAGTCAGTCATTCAGTCAAGGAGTATCATGTTGCCCAGTGTAGCTGGGTTTGTGGAGATCTGATAAGCAGCCGCTCCATGTTAAACACGGGTATACAGCCGCATCCGGTTGAACTGGAAGCCGACCCCAAGCTAGCTGAAAAAAAAACAACTGTTTTATGTAAAACAAAAAAAAACAAACAAAAGTACCTTCTTTGGTTTCTTTTTCGTTAGCAGGGACAAGAAGAAAACTTAAATAAATAATAACAATAATAAGATTTATTTTCTCGACACAATATATCATAATTACATTTTCTAGGGTAAACGTAGATACAGTAAGCTTATTGTGGGAGACTGGTGCCTAAACTAGGCTTGGGGCCTGTATTTCAGGACACCAGGACTCCACCCTTAGGTTTTAATAACATTTTTATATTTACCTAATGCTCTAACAAACAGTTGTCGCGATTATTAACAATATTTATGTTTTAAATTCTATATAGTGTTAGTATGGTTAGTATTATGTGGGAATATTTAAGAGTGTTTGATTAAGCGAGGTCGTGTGGCTTCGGCGATAAGTTATTCGTAGAAGCTCGCATTTGTTGCTAACTGCCTCGAATTGGTGAATTAGAGACTTGGTTAAGGTTATTCGAGATTCCATGACTGTGGCGTTAGGTATTTCGTAGCAGCGTGCATTCGTTGTGAAGAGTTTCCTATTAGTAAACATACGGGGTCGTGTTATTCGATATTACAGTTTTCTGAATCATGTAATTCGAGATCGCATGATGGCTACGGCGTTAAGTTTTTCGTGGTAACGTGCATTCGTTGTTAAGTGTTTCGGATTAGTAAACTTACGGGAACGTGTTATTCGATGTTACACTTTTCTAAAATTATGTAACACACTCGTATAAATAGCTGGCGTACTGTCAGAACTTTTACTTCTTTAAATAGTCGGGTAGTAGGGTATCGAAAAGGATGGCAATATAGCACTTTCAGGATGGCTCTCTGTGCTCTTTCCAATTCAAGAATAGCGCATTTAGGGGCACCACCCCAAGAGGTGAAATAACATAATTATCATAAATTCAAAACCTAATTGTAGCGCTACAAGTTTTCTTAAAAATCAAAAGTAACAAACAATGCTTGTTACTTTTGATTTTCATAGACAACAAAATCCTTACATATTACAAAACAAACTCAACACGACTAGCGTGTGTACATGTGTATTACATAATGTGTTTTCAGTAATTGTTTGAAACACCTGCTGGACATGTGCGTCCTTCCCACCCTCACCTACGGAGCGCAAACGTGATCATTAACGAAACGTCAAAAGTCCGGACACGGGGTCAGCCAGCGAGCAATGGAACGAAGTCTTCTTCGTTTCAAAATACAAATCGCAGACGTAGGTAACTCAGCCGCCAAACTAAAATGGAACTCGGCAGGCCACATCTGCCGCATGTCGCAACGAAATTGGGCGAAGGCCTTGACAGGATTCCGCTCAACAAGAACCGGCGACGGGGGAGGCCCAGAAGAAGATTTTTTTATTAGGTGGGTATATCATCCAATGACATCTAGCGCTCTTGGGTGGAGCGAGAGGGTGTGTCAGACTTTTACTGACTAAAAACTCACTCCTGTTCCTTCATTTCCTTTCGTAACAGGGCCGAGTTTTCCTTTCAGACACAAACCCTTGGCCCTAGTAAGCTTTGACCCTGCTGGGCCCCTACGGTTTGCTCTCTCCTTGAACAGTACGCGGCGCGCGGCGCGGCGCGCGTGGAACAGTACGCGCCGTCGACGACTTGGGCTCGGTCTGGACGGTTACCGGACGGTCGGACGGCGAGCTACCCATTGCTCGCCGTCCGCAAGCCCGCGCCTACGGTGGCCGGAAATCGGGATCGGGATCCCGGCGGCTGGAGCATGAGGGCCGCTCCCTCGCGCGTGTACGTGCGGCCTCCTCTTTTGCTAGCATTACTGCTTCGCAGAAGGAGGCGAACGCTTGCCACTCCTCCTCGCATCGAACCATGACCTGTACCATGGTCCGGCGCGAGAGATCGTTGCCACCGAGGCCCAGACGGAGATGGCGTGACGATTTGGAGTCTTACCTAAAAGATTGGCCAGAAGTGGCTAAGGACAGTAAAAAGTTGAGGATATTATGTACCCTGCAATAGGACACAACGGGCTCATAATAATATATCTACACTAATATTATAAAGAGGTATAGTTTGTTTTTTGTTTGTAGGAGGTAATCTCTGAAAGTACTGGTTCGATTGCAAAAATATTTTCACCGATAGAGAGCTGCTTTATTCATGAGTGTCATAAGCTGTAATTTATGTATGCGGGCGAAACCGCTGGCAAAAGCTAGTTAGTCAAATAAAAACAAAGCATATGCAAAAAGGTCATAAATATGTATAAAATGAAGCATCGGAAATGTTTTAATTTTATGAACAGTAAAGCGCAATACACATTGAGCCCGCCGGGCCGCCGACATATGTCGGCAACTTTTTGTTTTTCATTCATTTCATACAACATTCTTTTTATACAGGCCGCCGGGTTGTGTCGCCGGGCTTTGTCGGCGGCCCGGCGGGCTCAGTGTGTATTGCGCTTAACACTTTTGATTGTTGCCAATTAGTAAATAATATACCTAAGTAGAAATAAGCAAACTATATCAATGACTAATTTATTTGTGTAATTTATGTAGTTAATTGGAACGTGTTAAATTGAGCTATTCATTAGTAATTAGATGTCGAAGCTTACAATTAGCAATATTATAATTGGTGTAGCTGAAGCATTGCTATTCTTGAAAATAGGTCATTGTACTCATCATTCTATCTTTCTCCAATAATATCATCATCATCATCCCCTGGAACCAAATGATGATGACGATATTTTTCCTATTTGTCACAATTTTCCTGTTTTTTTTTTTGGGTGGGAAATCATCCAAGGCTTTTCTCGCTCTAGGGCAGACCGTGAGGGCGTATCAGACTTTTACTGACTAAAACCCACTCTTGTTCCTTCTTTGCCTTCGTTCCAGTACCCCAGGGTTCTCTTTCAACGTACAACTCATGGCCTCAGTAGGCTTCGACCCTGCTGGGCCCCTAAGGTTTGCTGACATCAAACAAACAATACACTACGCGCCGTAGACGACTCGAACTCGATTCGGACGGTTACCGGACGGCCGGACGGCAAGCTACCCATTGCGCGTCGTCCGCAAGCCTACGCCTACGGTGGCTGGAAATCAGAATCAAGATCGTGGCGGCTAGAGCGTGAGGGCCATTCCCTCACGCTGCGGCCGCCTCCTTTGCTAGCATTACTGCTTCACAGAAGGAGGCGACCGCCTGCCATCCTTCCTTCCTAACGCTGTGAGCTATAGCTAAATGCGAGGTGGCGAGCGGTAAGATCAAAAGTATGAAAATGTTTGAAGCAAGCCACGAGACGCCGCTCATAGCGCCCCGCGCCCGCTTGCCGATGCCGCCCCGCTCACCGCGCCGCTCGTCGCTAAGACCGAAGTTGTTACCAGGCCGTAACTATGTTAGGGTTGGCTTCAAATTCTGTGGGGTACAGCTGAAGACTGATTCATGAGGATGTTATTTTTGCTAAATCGTTCAAAAGAGACACCGCAGCCCTGGAACGCAAAAGGCAACTGAAGGAGTTCAGGGGGGTTTAAGTCTGTAAAAGTCTGACAGTGTAGCTTCAACCAGAGCGGGAGGAGTTATTTGATGGTAATTATGTCACATATATATTTTTTTTTTATTTATTTAGTACATGGAGGACTTACAGCTAATAAAATCAGACAAAAAAGGAAACCATAATCACTAGAAAGCCAAATACAAAAAAAAATTTAAAAAAAAAATTAAAAAATAGTAGATTTTTTAGTACACTCAATGATTTGTTTTTTTACAAAATTGTTACATTTTTCGAAATTGAAACCAGGTACTCAAAGCTGTGACAAAATCAAAACTGAGAAAAAAAGATACGGCCGTTTATGTCACAAAAAGCGTATACATTTCTGAGTTTTTGTTGTCTTTTCTGGTGCCTACTTGTCAGCTATATTTTGCTTTAAAACAGAAAGTTCAAAAACCATAAAACCTTCGACAAAACTTCTTTTTGAATAATAATGGATTAATTCAACATTGTGCAACGATCCACTGCACACTGTTCACAAATGATTAACGATAAAAACATAATTTATTTTCGCGATATAATTTTATCTCACAATTTACCAATTCAATATTATTCTTCGAACCGTACAATTCAAGTTAATGGGTTGTCTATTTTTCTTTTATCATTCATTCATTGTCAGTCACTCACTCGTTTCGTTCGTTCATTCGCACCGTATATAATTTTGTGGTCCACTTGCACTCGGGTGAATAGAATATAGGCCTATAGAATATTTTATTATTTATTAATAGTTTTATACAATATTCACCATTTGTACCTATCTCTATAATCAAGTTTGTTCACTTTGAATACACTCTTGAGTTAAATACTATTCTCATCTTTGGAATGGATCTGCCAGATATCAACTTGACGCGATGGAATCAATTGAGAAACGAGTCAAGAGGATCATCGGCAATCGTCGAGTCAAACCTTCATTTCAGTATCGTCACCGATTTCCTAGCCTGTCGATTTTTTTTATAGGTTGTATTTTGGGAAGTGTGATTCGGAATCGTATGATCATCGAATCATCATCGACGTACGACGGTACGCCAAAAGTGAATTCGTAAATAAATTATCTCTCAGGGACGTTGTAAAAGGATCCTAATGCAGGCCATGGTCTACAGGGCACGCTACAACCGTGTGGCGCAGGTCTTCACCGAACATGGGTGTTTCGGGAGGTTCCTGTTTCGGATTTAATAGGAAGAAATGCCCGGTAAACACAGTGGAACATACTGAAGAGTCTGCTCCGCTTGGGTGGAACACCGCCGCTCTTTATGCAGGCGATTGTTGACGGTGAACTTTCTCGTCCTGCCCTGCTTGAGGACATGGTCCGAAATGAGAGGGAAGGGGAAGCGGTCACCTCCTTTATGAAGCAGTAATACAAATGAAGGAAATGGCCGCAACATTGAGGAAGGGGATATCCTCATGTCCTCCTAGTCGCCGCTGCAGGTGAATCCCGAGTTGATAGCGCGTAGTGTTCAGAGAAGTTGGCAAGACCAAAGGGGCCTAAGCTATGCCTACTAGAGCTGCAAGACAGTTTGAAAGAGTTACCGTCGCCCGGGGACGCAAAGGGCAACTAAAATGAGGGGCAGTGGTCGTCGGAATTGCATAACTTAATTTTGCCAAACCCGTTTCATCATCGGACTAATAGACGTACAGCGAGACAGACACAGAAGCAATTCAATGACTGCTCCAATTTCACCAATTTGAGTACTGTAACATTAAAAAACCAGGCAACCTATGCAACAACTAAATAAAATTTTAATTTAATAATCTAGAAACTCGCAAGCTAAAATTAAATAAAAACTAAAAAGGCAGAAATTCAATTTAGAGCGGACTATAATACGCTGTCAATAGCAGGCAAACCTAAGTACATAGACCAGCTTGCTTATGAACACGGACTCGAAACGAGGTTAACAGTAAACTAAACACTGAAAAGTTTGCTACAGGCTAAGGAAAAGTTTTCTGTGTAGGTATACACCGGTCGGTTCCCCTTTAAGGGAGAGTTTAATGAGTAGAGAGAAGCGGAGACGCAGTTAGGAAAATATTCGTCAACCTAGAAAAAATTACTATGATCTATGCCTTTTGGCCAGTGTATGGGAGTGTATGGGAGCAGTGGTGGCCGAGTGGTAATGGCCCCGACTTACGGAGTTGTAGGTCGCGGGTTCAAACCCAGCCAGGCGCATTACTTTGTGTAATTTATTTCATCACCACTGCTCTCAAAACGGTGAAGGAAAACATCGTGAGGAAACCGGCATCTCCTAGAACCAAAAATTCGAAGATATGTGACATCCACCAACCCGCACTGGGCCCGCGTGGTGGATTACGGCCCATTCCCTCTCCTAGAGAGGAGGCCTGAGTCCCAACAGTGGGAACATTATAAGGCTGACTATGCTATGCTATGCTATGCCTTTTTTGGGTTATTGGGTCATCAAAGATTTTCTTCCGCTCTGGGTGGAGCGAGAGGTTGGCTTCAGTTGCCTTTTGTAATCAAGGGCCACAGTAACTCTTTCAAACTATCCCGCAGCTCTGGCAGGCCATGTCAAATTCGGCGAAAAGAAACGCCTGAGTGTCACCATTACGTGATCTGCCCGGAGGGCACGGTGGGGCATACATTGGAGATGTACCCCGCTTGGTTCAAGCACTACCGTATAAAAAGGAAATTGAATGATACAGGTATGATGATTTTGTGAATACAAATGCGAAGTGATCCGATGTAGTTTAAATGTGGCTTAAGTGTGCCCCGCTTGGGCAGAGCACCGCTGTGTCCTCGTGGCGATCGGCGATCGGCGGCAACGATCTCTCCTGATTTCCGGCCACCGTAGGCGCGGGCGTGCGAACGGCGAACAATGGGTAGCTCGCCGTCCGACCATCCGGTAACCGTCCGGACAGAGAGCAAGTCGTCGACGGCGCATAGTGTTCCACGCGTGCCTCAAGGAGATGTCAGCAAACCGTAGGGGCCTACTGGGGCCATGGGTTCGCTTCTGAAAGGATAACCCGGCCCTGGAATGAAAAGCATCGAAGAAACTAGGACTGGGTTTTTATTTTAGTCAGCAAAAGTCTGACACGCCCTCCCGCCCTGCCCAAATGCAGAAGATATGATTGGATGATTTCCTACCTAAAAAAAACCTAACTTGCAAACGATCCAATTGATTCTTTCCAATATTTTCAACTCAATTCAATTTTAGCTGGTCAAGCAGAAAAAGAAATTTTTAAAGTTCATTGATTGCCGTTCCAGTTAGTTTTTTTTATACGTTTGTTCGCAGTGTTTATCATGGGTTCCTTCTATTTGGCAGAATCTTGATACTCCGAAGTTTATTTGGCATAACACACTTGGCATAATCTTCTTTAATCGAATATTTTTAAGGTATAAAAATTATTTAGCATAACTATTGTTTGGCAGAATGTTTACGTGTCCGAATTTACAAAGGCATACTTTTAACGTGACAGAATTTTATTTGGCATAATTACCTTTGCCATAGTTCATATTACGCATAATTTCGTTTAGCATCACGTTTATTTAGAGCGATGATTATTTGGGGAACCGATCACTTTGCCGAAATTGTTTTGTTCGAATATCATGTTACCGAAACCTATTGACCGACGTCTTTTTTTTTCGCTTTATGCATTATTTGACATATTTTTAGACCATCGAAGTATCATGTGCCATAGGTTTTACCGAACCATATTTCACCGATTTACAAAATAACTTTTTGCTATTGGCCGAAGCCTTTTTTAAACTTTTTTCATTTGCCAAATGATTTATTTGCCATATTTTCACCACACCGAAACAACATTTTACGGAATTTTGGTCATAAATATATCGACGGTTACTTGATAGCATTTTCAATATTAAATTAAAATAGTGTCATAAAAAGTCAATAATATGTTGTGCTATAAAATTTAGTGATAGAAACGAATCGCTGCAAAACCGACTTAACACAGCCTTACATCTGCCCTACCCCTAGAGTGTGATTCAAGCCCGCGTAGGCGCAGAGGGGTAGGGCGGCCCATGAGCTGAGGAGCAGGTGGTTTGAAGGTGCGCCACCGCAGCTGAGGCTGGCAGGCAAAGCCGCCCAGCAAGCCGAAGCTGCGGTGGTGAGCGTTAAAACCATCTGCGACGATAAGCTCGCGTGAGCTACCCAAACCCCGCAGCACCGGAGCCGTGACCGAAACAATGCTTGCTGCATGCTGCATGCCTGCTTGCATACTGCATGCCTGCTTGCATGCTGCGTGTCTGCTGCATGTTGCATGCCTGATTGCATACTGCATGCCTGCTTGCATGCTGCATGAACTGAAGGAACACAGGTGTGGTTTTAGTCGATAAAAGTCTGACACGCCCTCCTGTTACGCCTTAGAGCGGGAGAATACATAAGATGATTTAGCACCTCAAAAAAAACCTTCAATTTAGTATCATAAACTTTTAATAGGGCAACTTCGATACAAGTTAATTGAGCGGTACCTAATAAGCAGCACAAACAAGTATTTTCGTCGTTAAATAACTTCTGATAGGAAGAAACTTAAGTCTATCGAACCTGATTAACACTGTCTATACCTTGTTGTGTACAGTCATGAACAATAACATTATAATACATTCTTACATTTTCTGTCTATCTTAACTTCTGCTATTCTGACGTAAAAATAAGTTAAGTAGGCCACGGTAATTCTTTTGTATAATCCCGCAGCCTTGGCACTATTAATTTATAATAATAATAATATACACCCCTATTTTTTTATAAGTACAAAAAAAATGAGGCTCTATCCGTACCCGTTACTGAACATATTTTGGTAGTCAAAAGTAAAAAAAAACGAAATCCCTAAACTGTCCACGAAAATTTGTCATAATTGGTAAATTTATTATAATAGAATCAATCATTCATAACAATTGCAACTAGAAAATACAAAGCGCAGTGTTTTTCCCTTTTGATCATCATTTATTCATTCATAATCAATAGCCTGTACAATATTTCTATAGAGTGACATTTTGGGATATAAACAAATGCTAATAAGTTTGCTGTTTATGAATAGAATAGAATAAAACTTTATTGTACACCAAAATAGTAACAAAAACTTATAAACTAACTTAATCTATGGGTACAATGGCGGTCTTATCGCTAACAGCGATATCTACCAGACAACCTAAACACACATGCATACATGAATATTATTTATTGAAATAATAACAACCTTTTTCTAATAAACCAGTATTTGTACTAATTAAAAAATTGTGGTGTATAGATACTAGGTGTTCAGTTATCGGATCAAGTTCGAAACACTATACTGCACCCCATAAAAAACTTTTTTACAAAAAGAATACGACCGTCTTCAAAGTAAAAAAAAGACACTGAAAAATGCAAAATAACTTAAATTTCGGAAGTCGGTGTTTCTATAATATTTTTGTCTCTTCGTTATTTGACACCGAATTCCGAAATTAAAGTTTTTTTTACTTTTGTTTGTAAAAAGTTTTTTATTTTACACTTTTTAGGTATGGTACCACCACTAAAAAGTACCCCTCAGCCAAACTTAATACCTTATAACCAGAGTGCATCTCATGACAATAATAATAATCCCAAACACGGTTAGATTACATTAATTTATTACAGAGTTCCGGTGCCTAACTTCAGGCTTCATCATCAGATTAGTTCGATATATTCCCCCTCTTCTTTCAGTCAGTCATCGACTACACGTATAAACAAAGTAATTTTACTTGTTACGACGATTCTGCTGTGATTCTATGAGGAGTTCTGTTCCATATCTTCGAAGTTCATGATCAGATCATAACAATATTTCTATGGGACCAATTCGGAAGCATAACCATTCAACCAAAAAAAATAATTCAAAATCGGTCCACAATTGACCGAGAAATCGGTGAACGTACCTACATAAAAAAAACCATATAGCGCAAAATTGAATGCACAATTTGTATGACAAAAAGTTATTTTCTTATTTCCGGCGGCAGACACCACATTTTTATTAGATAAGTAATTATATCTTTCGCTTCTGCTGTCGCTAACTTTGTCGTCAACATGTTTATTTACACTAAGTTGTACTGCTTCAGAATTTGATCATAACGCAAAGATCGTACAGTGCGCTTTGTGTGCAGCATAATAATGTTTTTAGGGTGTTGATGGGGTTGCCTCGCCCCTGTAGCGCATCAGGGATGTTTGCAAAATTGTGTATTGATTGCTTTTATGCATTAATGCATAATAAGATGTGCGTTCTTGGTGCGCAGGGTGCGGGCCAGTTCCAGCGGCATCCTGAGCATGATGATGGCTGACAGGCTGGACTGCTATGTTGTGAATCATTGCTGTAATATATCAGCTGGAGTGCTGAAGCTACCACAAAATAATCAATTTTGCTGTGTGTGTTTCAGTCATTTGTGGTTATATTTGTGTGTTATTTATTTATTATTTATTATATCCTTTATTGTACATCAATGCAAATATAAAAGGAAACTAAAACTAACACACAAATGTAAATACAATGGGCGGCCTTATCGCATTCCGCGATCTCTTCCAGGCAACCTGGAATGGACAGTAATTGCCTGGACAAGAAATGGGGCTGTCATTGGTGTGACAAAACCAGCATTAAACATATTATATTATAATAGATACATATATACATACATAATTATTGAAAACTTGTTACATTATTAATACTGTGTGTTTATGTTACTCGAAATAAAGAATATTATTATAACTTAAAGTGTCGTTAACAAATATGAATCCACAAGCTCGCGTCAAACTAGAATATTGTCCCCTAAGAAAATAGTTTTGGAATAAAAAGTATCATATATATCCAGGCCCCTGGTGCCAAACATCCGTTTAAGTTTAAAGAAGTAACAAACATATATACATACACGCTCACAAGCTTTCGCCTTTATAATATTGGTGTGATTTATTTATCAAAACACAAATGTAGAAAGGCGGATTCGTAGGAGTATCTGTGCATTTAATTCCGCCCAGCTGCGCCCGAATAGAGCCACACTGACCTTTAAATCAATTTTCTTTGCGAAATATTGATTGATTTACATATGCTAGTACATTCTGAAAAGCACCGAACCAGCAATTTTTTTATGTAAATATATTTCCAAAGATCAAAGCCGTTTGAAAGGAGTAGGGAAAACAAGCGAAAAAATATAATGTTGTTAAATAGTTTTTTAGACAAAAGATTTTTCATTAGAAATCCCGGGAAGATCCATATTAATATCAACATTTTTATGTAAGTACATGAATAACTCTACCTAATTCCGATCCCTGATGATCACTACCAAAATATCACGTCAATACCTCTCTTCCTTTTTGAGGTTGGAAAGGTATCAAATAATTATCTGTGTGAAACTGAAACTTATTATTGATAGCTCGCGCTTGACCACTATCTCACCTGATGGTAAGCTATGCTGTAGCCGACGATGGAGCACGCTTGCCTAGAAGTCAGTGTCCGTGTTCCTTCTGTTGCCCTTTGCGCTTCGAGGCCGCAGTGACTGTTTAAAACATTCCCACTGCCCACGTCAATTACTTTTTAACTAATATAACCCCTACTTTTTAACTTATCGATAATCGTAACCGCTTAATTTAATGTCGCTTTGTTTAAATCTCAAGTAGACCAACACAACAGTCAATGAATATTTAGACCGTTCTATTTCTGTAATGTTAATCGTGGATCCCAAAATAAACTTAATTTAGTGTCCCACCGAAATTAGTTTTTAAGGCCGAAACCGTAATTTTCATTTATGGTCTTGTATACGTATTCATGGAAAACAAAAATGGTCAGTTTTAATCAGACAGTCTCTTTGTTACACTAGTATTATAAAGGCGAAAGTGAGTTCGTGTGTGTATATTTGTTACTTCTTCACTCTCAAAAGGCTGAACAGATTTGAATGGAATTTTGAATAATGATGAATGAATAAATGAAATCAGATTTGGTTGACCATGTTTTAGAATAGCATACAGGACTTTTTATACCGGGAATATGTTCCCTTAGGATATTTTTTTCTGCTAGTAATGGGTAGCTCACCGAGCAATGGGTCCGATACATAATGTGTATAATAAGAAATCTTTTATTTATAAAAATATTCCTAATTACAGAAAATTTGCCATTTAACGAATTGGGCATTCTGAGAATTAGGCATTTTGAGAAGTAGAATATGTCCGATCACAGCACAAAATCTCTTAAATTCAGTTGGAAACGAAACGGCTGTAGTTTTGGCAGAATTTCTGAGATTGTAAGATCAGATTTTCATTTTTCTTTTGAAACTTGTTTCTTTGCCGAAACTCGTTTCTTTGCTGCAACTCGTTTCTTTACCGAAACTCGTTTCTTTGCCAAAACTAGGCCGAAACCGTGACCGAAAGTTCGGTCGAGCACTAACTTAATTACATGGATATTTCCAAATAACCAGTGGCATCCATCATTCTATTGTCAAGTATTACCCACCGACGAACTTTATAATGAGATATATAAGGACGGGTTTATATAATTGAATTTAGACTTTAGATAAAGTAATATAAGTCAAAAGTTAAGATAATGTGAGTGACAGTCTGAATTTGTTTTAAATAAATTGGTTTTCGAAGCAATAAAGAATTTTATGATCGCGTGATCTGTAACAATAAATATATAAATAATAAATAACTAACCCAACTTTACTCAACTAAGCAAAGCTTGTGTTATGAGTACTAGAGAACTGATAAACATACTTATATATTTCTAAATACATACATATTATAGATAAATTACACCCAAATGATCGTGCATCACAAACATTTGT
Source organism: Mythimna impura (assembly GCA_905147345.3). Taxonomy (NCBI): domain Eukaryota; kingdom Metazoa; phylum Arthropoda; class Insecta; order Lepidoptera; family Noctuidae; genus Mythimna; species Mythimna impura. Next base: position 6,661,606 of record LR990357.1, read on the forward strand.
TTTGGTTGGGAATCGAACCCACCCATCGGCCTTTTGGTCTACTGGTTAGTGACCCTCTGGCATAGCAGTCAGGGTCACTAACCAGTAGACCAAAAGGCCAGTGTAACAGGGGCCTAAGCATGACGTGTCAAAATATCAAGGGTGCGAGCGAGAAAGACGGATGGAGCTATACATCCCCTATATAGCTCCATCCCTTTAACAGTTCAGTTTAAGTCCTCAAATGGATCACGTTAACAGCTCGTGGTACGGCCTCACTGCCTATAACATAAGACTGGTCTAGGTAGTGTGACTGTATGTCACTTACTCCAAATTGATAACAAAATATTATCCTTTTAATGGCAGAAGAACAAAACGACCTCCGGTATAGCAGTCAGGGCCACTAACCACTAGACCAACAGGCCAGTCAAACACAGTGAATACAAAGAAAGACAAAAACAGTGAATACGAATAGGTGTTATTTTACTTATTTTTTACCCGACTACGGTTATGATTTTGACAGGCTATGTATGTATGTATGTGAGTATGTTCATCTGTTCCCTCATAGCTCCTAATCTACTTATCGGAACTCGACGTATGAGATATCGTTAGAACCGTCTTAATTGTCCGCTGAACATAGGCTACGTGACGTGTCACAAAACTCGATATGGCGCCCTCTAGCGGACAAAAATTAATGTGTTAAAAAATAAAAATGGAGATAAATACGCCGTGTTTGGTATCATTTGAAAGGGCTTCACTTGTACATTTCCAAAATATTGCTCAAATTTAAAGTGACACCCTCTAGCGGACAAAAAGTCATGTGTAAAATTTAACACCAAAATTGTTTAAATAAAAATAAAGTAAAAAAACTACTCCTTGTCGTAGTCGGGTTTTAGTTTTTTACTTTTTTTTTGCACTTGTTTTTTCTCCTTAAATCAACAATCTGAAACTGTTTTACGTCCTTTACGTCAGTTGAAGACCAGCGACAAGGACTAGTTGTCTGACATTCTTGCTGAACTGGACCTATTTTGGCGAAGGCGTGAGGCACACTTTTGTATTTTTTTTTTTTGTGGTCCGTGTTTACATATGTAGATATTGTTTGTGTGCCTAATGTTGAGCCAAATAAATTAGTTTTCTTTCATACTGTGAACTTTTATTTTCACAATAGATTGTATATTAAAGCATGACCTGAGGTCATTGTTATTTGGATGTAAAAGTAACTTACTTCTTCGTCTTCAAACGGTTATTGCACCCGGTCCACGACTCGTCAAGTCCTCCTCCCACGAGGCCTGTGAAACGATCGTAAAGACAGACATTGTTGAAAGAACATAGTTTTGACGTCGTGTCTTTGAACTGGCTGGCTGTGTTAATGTACAGGTTTGATTCTTGATTTCCAACTAAATTGTAGTTTTTTTAGGCAGACGTCTGTATCTGTCTTCAACTTTAGTTCAAAAAAGTTTCTTCAGACAAACTGGATGTTTCTTCAGGATGCATTTTGGAGATTGTGCGCGGGAATTGCATGACTTGATTCCGCCATCTACTTTCTACCACCGGACAACCCGACAACCCGACGTATGGTGAGTATCCGCCCTTACGTTATTGAAACTTCTACGGACCGGACTAAGCGTTTCGCTTTGTCGTTTATACCACATAGATCGAAGGATCAGGCGGTCATCCCGTCCAATTACAATTTAAGTATCTTCAAGGCTAGAGTGAATAGGCTCTTAATAAACAAGTGCGCCTCACCATCAACGATCGCATCACTGCTTACCATCAGGTGGGATCGCAGTCAAGCACTGGTTTATGACTATAAATAAAAATAAAACTTGCTATTTAAACTATAAAACTTTACGGTGCATATCGCAACTCAATCCACGCTACACGTATATTCTAACAACAGACAGCATTTATCGAAGTTTCACGCTTAATTTGCATAGCATAGCATAAACAGCCTTTTAATGTTCCCACTGCTGGGACTCAGGCCTCCTCTCTAGGAGAGGGAATGGGCCGTAATCCACCACGTGGGCCCAGTGCGGGTTGGTGGATGTCACATGTCTTTGAATATTTGGTTCTAGGACATGCCAGTTTCCTCACGATGTTTTCCTTCACCGTTTTGAGAGCAGTGGTGATGGAATAAATTACACAAAGTAATGCGCCTGGCTGGGTTTGAACCCGCGACCTACAACTCGTAAGTCGGGGCCGTTACCACTGGGCCACCACTGCTCTAACACCACGCTTAATTGCTGAATTGGAATTAACAAACTTATAGGGGTTTTTTTTTTTTTTTTCGGGTGGGAAAATCATCTAATGACATCCCGCGCTCTTGGGCGGAGCGGGAGATAGTGTCAGACTTTTACTGACTAAAAACCCACTCCTGTTCCTTCTTTGCCATTTTTCCAGGGCCCCGGGGATCACTTTCGCATCACCCATGGCCCCAGTAGGCCTCGACCCTGCTGGGCCCCTACGGTTGCTGACATCTCCCTGAGGCGCGCGTGGAACACTACGCGCCGTCGACGACTTGGGCTCGGTCCGGACAGTTACCGGACGATCGGACGGCGAGCCACCCATTGCTCGCCGTCCGCAAGCCCGCGCCTACGGTGGCCGGAAATCGGGATCGGAATCCCGGCGGCGGTTGGGGCGTGAGGACCGTTGCCTCACGCGATCGGCCGCTTCCTTTGCTAGCATTACTGCTTCGCAGAAGGAGGCAACCGCCTGCCACTCCTCCTCACTCCGGACCATGGCCTGTACCAAGGCCCGGCGCGAGAGATCGCTGCCGCCGATCGCCCCCACGAGGACACGGCGGTGCTCTGCCCAAGCAGGGCACACCTCTACCGTATGCTCCACCGTGTCCTCCGGGCGGTCCACACAATGGTGGCACACGGGCGTCTCTTCTGCACGAATCCGGTGCAGGAACCTCCCGAACTTACCATGTCCGGTGAGGACCTGCGTCATGCGGTAGGTAAGGACGCCGTGAGGCCTTTCCAGCCACTCCTCAAAGAGGGGACTTATCGCCATAATTATGGCGTGCCCAGCACTGGGTTGCGACAGTCGCTGTCGCCATTCCACCATGAGATCCCGCCGGAAGTCTTTCCGCCATGCCGCGACTTGGCGTGGCAGCGGAGTTTCACCCCGGCGTTGCATCTCCATGCGCAGATCGTGCATGCGCGCAAGGTCTTTTGCCTCCAAATCCCACGGTGGTTGGCTAGCAAGGAGGCTCGCTGCTTCGCGGGAAATCGTGCGGTATCCCCGCACCATCCGGATGGCCATGACCCTCTGACTTGCGTTCAGCTTGGCCGCCGGTCGCTTTCGAAGCGACGGTGCCCATACCGGCGCCCCATAAAGGGCCATGGACCGAACGATTCCTGCATAGAGCCTCCAGCAGGAGGCGTCTGGACCCCCGAGGTTGGGCAGGAGCCGCTTGAGGGCAGCCCCTGTACGATCCAGTTTGGGAGCCAGACGTCGGAAATGCTCCTCGAAATTCCATCGGCTGTCGAGGACAAGTCCAAGGTACTTCATCGTCGACTCGACGCCGATGTGAATTCCTCCTACCGTTAGTTGGGAACTCGATGGTGGATCGTCGGAAACTTATAGGGGGTGGCGCCGATAATACGACATTAAATTGAACTGCGATGATGTTCACAGTCAGCATACCAAAAATGTTTCGAATATATCCAATAGTTTAGTCACAGGACATTATTTTTCATTTTCTGCATGATGTATAAAGTAGTCCAAGATTACAAAAAAAAAACTTCCTAGGCTCATATTTGGTGCTAGAAACATAAAACCGTAATGCCATAAAAAAATTAATGATTAATCAAGTTAAAGTGACAGTTGACATTTCAAGGTCACTGACGTTACTATTTTTATTTGAAAAGTATTATATTTTAATTACGTTTTATTTTTGAATTATCATGCGTCGTTACAATTACACAGCTTCGGAGTACTCTCCGATATGATTTTAATTGATGGGGAGTGCCACAAAAATGCCGCTTTAACTATAGAGAGGTATGGGAACATCCGAGTTTGTCCGATCTGGTCTGACCAATGCGTGCATTATTATTCAAGCTGTCCAGAGGATGCGGTAAAATCGACCCTTAATCCCGCAATTGGGTAGTGTGTATAAGAGTGACACTAGACGATAACATTATAGATTACTTTGAACGCAACCCTACGTTTATTAATAAAAATCTGTGATTTGGTGTAATTGTTTTTATTGAGCATTCATAATAATGGCGCCAAAGAATTACGTCACTACGTTACACGGCGTTGTTGTCACAGGTTAGTGTACCGATATTTATAAGTGGTGTTCTTTTTTTTACGATTTTATGCTATTTAGTTTGTATGAAAAAATCATTTTTTAGATTTCAATTTTAGGATTTTTTTGGTAGTTTAATAATATTCCTATGGACTAGTATTACGAGTATTTTAATTTAATGTCGTATCGACAGCGCCACGTTGTATTGGATGTATTCCCCGATATGTAAAAATAATAATCCAGCGCTAGTATTCTGTAAGCAATTAATCACATGGTGTATTATTATTATTATATAACTTTTTACACCACCTGCTCGATAATGCCCTTTTATACGTCATACAACCATCACTTAAAGCAAGTCATTATGTCCCTAGGGAGATAATGCAGTATGGGCGATCCCTAGGGAATAATGAGATTTGAATATGGAACGTGAAAACCGTCAGCATTATGTGAATTAAAATGTAGTGCATCAAACAAGTTTATTCAAATTTCAAACTGGCCACTAACAAAAAAAAAACAGAATAAAAAAAGTTTCTAAAAAAAAGTAATGAACAAGCGGGAGCGTTATAGAAAATTTAAACTATAGAACCTTTGAGTAGTGAATTTTGTTTGTTTCAAATCTCAAAAGATTTTGAGTGATAGTTAAGATTAACTCGTAAATAATACTTATATTTCTCTATTATATGATTTGTTTTACTAAATTGTGTTTTAATTATCTCACAGATGGTGTAAAAAGTAGAGTATCCAACACGGGGATAAAGCTGTCTTTGTCTTGGGCGGCTTGAATTCCTCACTTCACTCAGGTTTCTTTATTAACTCCCTCGCAATGCTCGGGAGTTAATTATATAAATCCCTCACTATCGTTCGGGATTAAAATTAGCAACCTTCGTTTCGTTCGGAATTCAACATCCGCCACCCGCGACTTAAAGACACTGCTTTATCCCCTAGTCACATAATCTACTATTATTGCACACCTTAACATAATACAGGACAAACATGTAAATAAATAAGTGTACAATAGGCGGTCTTATTGCACAGGGCAATTTCTACCAGACAACCTTTGGATGGACTGAACGAAAGGAAAAGATTTCGGGCTGTCAGTAAAATGAAAGATTCACATCTAAAGCAAAAACCATGTGTAATATCAACACGATAACAAAATAGTTTTCCTCCACGCCCATGGGGCCACAAACGAACGTTGAAACCCGACAAAAACACAATTTGCTAAGTTAGAAAACAGTTGAAAAAAGCAGTTGTCACGTTGCGGGCGAAATTAGTTTCGGCTGACACGCGCTGACCCGTCGAACCAAGGATGGATAAGTTTCAACTCTATTGAAGAAAAAAAAAACTTTGGACATGGAAACAGGAACGTGATTGCTTTCAGAATATTATCGTTGTCTTTATTTAGGAAAAAAAAAGGTTTTAATTGCCCAACGATTACGTCACTTTGTAGTTTTACAAAAAAACATAAAAGTATGTCACTTTTTGACTACCTAATTTTATAATTATTAAGTAAGTTAAGATTATACATTATTACTTATTATTAATATAACTAGTAGTGATGTAGGTTTAAATAAGATCAGATTGCACATACCTACATATCTTAAACGTAATCTATTATAATTATTATAAATTCTAAAGCTCTATTTTCTACACCAATGCGGGGCACATACCACAGCTTGGTAATTACCTTATATTGCAAGCAGACAATTTATGGTGTCAAAAACTTTCACGTACATGACCTTGCCAAGAAAGCGTATTATAAAGTTAAAGACTACGTTGAAGACATCGTTGTTTGGCAATGACTACCCTCTGCACTATGACTTCTTTTCCTGGTAGCTCATTAACTGCATTATCGTATAAACGTCTATTAACTGTTCCATTATTCTTTCTATATTATTATTTTTTTTTAATTACGAAAGCGTACATTATTCGATTTTTTTTTATTTGCACATCATTAACAACCTGTACCAGAAGCTACATTTAAACTAATAAGTAAAATAAACATTGTTATGTCTAAAAGCATTGTTTTGTAATTGCATTACATTATTATCTTCTATATTATCTTCCTACCAAACTTTGTATATCTCAATTGCTTCTTTAACTACCACTTTCAACAAAACTCCTATATTTGTGGAGGCTTGTAAATGGCTCATAGTGATCTACCTTATCGTTATAAATTTTGTATTGTTAGCTGTAAGCCACCCAAATAAAATAAAATAAATAAATAAAATTATTTACTCTGCAAGTCAGGATTAGATAACAAAAAATATTTCACAGATATAAAAGAAAAGAAAGCAATTCCATCGCTGTTTGTCTTTGGCTACTTTTATGTAGGGTGGCCAAAATACTCTTTCGATTTGATGCCAAATTTTATTTGGCAATTTTTTGACGTCTGTTTGTCTTATCCTAAGAGCAATTTTATTTTGTTATGTTTTTACGACTGAAGTAGATTCATTGTATTCTAAAGTTCAAACATGAATTGCAAAACGACCACATTTTTCAGAAAATTTCTAGGATAACGAATCAATTGACACCCAAACTCATCTCATTCGATAAATCCTGAATTGGGTTGAATTTATCTAAAAGGTCATATCACAGAGCACTTAAGGCTCCGTGCACAGAATTATCTCATTTTGAACCTTTTTGATCATGGTTTGTGAGAAAAGTAAGAAGAATTTAAACCTTATTTTTTAGGATTATGAAAGTCAAGTTCTTATTCTCTCAGTTGGCTTGACTATTTTTTTAAAATAATGTGTGAATTAATGGCAATTACCCATATTCAAAACCCTTTTCTCGCAAAAGTATCGATCGAGTGAAGTTTGGCTACGTTTTACACAAACTACAAATGATTTATAACATTAAAAAAAATATTAGTAACATCATTATATGGTCTACTCTCAGATGGGTTGAAAACATTATTGACTTCAATAGGAAATATAGCAGAAAAAAAATGTTGAAAAAACATAATTCTTGGAAAACATCTGTACAAATAAGTATTTTTTTCTATACCTTAGAAACACTTTTAAGAAAATTTAAAAATTACACAATAATCTTAAGTTAATCTGTTAATAGAATCTAAAATTTATTTTATAAATAAACAATACCTTCATTTCGTAAATTACAAACAAATTGAACTATATTATCGACCGCGCAAACACGATCGCGTCAGTAACGATCGGGCACTCCCAGCGAGACCACGTACTACTTTGTTCCGGAGCCGCTCGCGATATTTACGTGAATATATTCCCAAATTTGTACGCCGACTATCACGTTGTGATCCAGTAAGTATTATTTTTGATTTTATGTACTTTGTTTATTTATTAAGATTGTTTCGATTTCTTTCGACTTCAATAGTACTTAGAGGTAACTGTTGTATGTTTGTATGTAAAGGTTATCTGCGGAATTACTCTTACTACTATGATTAAATTACAATTCTTTCACTAATGCCATCTACAATGGTTAATGGCAGCTATATTACCATCCACAGAAAGTTGATATTTTTAACCGACTTAAAAAAAGGAGGAGGTTATCAATTCGGTTGTATGTTTTTAATCATTTTTTTATGTTTGTTACCTCAGAACTCCGTCGTTAATGGACCGATTTTTTTGCAGATAATGAGTCGAAAAAAAAGGACGCATTATAAAGGCGTCACTAAAAGGAAAAAAAAAAACAAAATGTGGGGCTGATACGTGCAAGACAAGTTCTTAAAGAACGCAAGTCCAATGCACTGGCTACGGTTTCGTTTCCAGAACATGTAAGATTTCTTCGATCAGCAGTAGAAGTGAAATGGTACATTTTGATACAGTGGAGAAAGTTTGTCATTGCGACCGAGGACGAATTCACACGAGCCGTAGGCGAGTGTTTTATATGGATCTGAGTGCTGCTGATTGATACATTTTTACGTGATTGCTTAGCGCTCAGCCTGATACAATAAATGTAATAAAATATGGTGGCAACGAGCACGCGTACTTTTTCGCACTAGTGTGAAAAACAGTAAATAGTGTGCCTAAAAGCGGTAGGAATAAGAGCGGGTTTTCGAGTAAGTGTATTGAAATAGCATTTACCAGTACATACTAATTGACAATGTTGCTAATTTTTAGGAAATAGATGCTAATGAAAATTCTGAAACGACTATGGACACTAATAAAGTTGACAATATGTGTCAACTTGAACTATTCATGGTAATTATAACCATTGTGTTACGTACAGGGTGTAAATAAATAAACGCAAGACCTACTTTTAGAAATTCATAACTTGTTTTAGTTGTACTATATATGGTGATCTAATTGTTTCAGTTTATATTGAAAGTCTCATATTTTTTCTCTAAACTTAACTCGTAAACTGAAATTTTGTAAGTTCTTGGTCCGAGAGACCACACAGGATGTTTTGCGTTTATTATGGTATATCGTATAAAAATAAATAATGTACTTATAATATACCAACAATAATATATTCATTTACAGGGTTATTTGTAAAACACTAACAACCTTGCAGGACTGTATTACTGACATCATAAATAACAATTTTTGTTCTATGACTTTTTACAAAACATAATTCATTTACCAAAAATAACCCTTCAAGATTTCGTTGCTCTTTCTAACACACTTCAACTTTGTATTTTGCTATACCTACGTCTGTATGACGCGACGCAAGCGCATCAAGCACCCCCGCTGCCCGATCCCCGCTCCCCTCCGCTATTGTACTATCGCTTGCTTCGCATATACTTCGTAATGTTTAGAATGTTCAATTAAAATATTTTTATTTTTTGTATAAAAATCTGATGAACTAAAATATGATAAGTTTTCAAGATAAGATAATAGAAAATCCGTAGTCACACGTTATTAAAGTGTTTCGGTTGGTACCTACAACGTGTGACTACGGATTTTCTTTTTGTTCTGTTCTTGTTTCTCCATTTACCTTGTTTATTCCAGCATCCTTACAATCTTGTTTCATAATTTTTCAGCGTCGTTTTTTTTGTCGTTGTCGGGTTTTAGTTTTTAACTGTTTTTTATTTAAACAATTTTGGTGTTAAATTTAACACATGACTTTTGGTCCGCTAGAGGGCGTCGCTTTAAATTTGAGCAATATTTTGGAAATGTACAAGTGAAGCCCTTTCAAATGCTACCAAACACGGCGTAATTATCACCATTTTTATTTTTAACACATTACTTTTTGTCCGCTAGAGGGCGACATATCAAGTTTTGTGACACGTCACGTAGCCTATGTTCAGCGGACAATTAAGACGGTTCTAACAATACCTCATATGTCGAGTTCCGATAAGTAGATTAGGAGCTATCAGGGAACAGATGAACATACTCACATACATACATAGCCTGTCAAAATCATTACCCTCCTTTGGCTTTGCCGTAGTCGGGTAAAAAAAAAACTAATTTGAAGGTAAAAGTGGCTGTGGCTGCGGAGCAGGACCGGCATTTAGCCAAGCGTTTTTATCAAGAATATAATCTTCCAGTTTATAATACGCTTGTCTACATAGTGTGCGTTTAATGCAACCTTTAAATTTGGACTCATTTAGTTGTAGAATCTTAACTGGTATTTTATTATAAAATTTTACACAGTACCCCATGAAAGAACTATGTACTTTAGCCAATCTGAACCGAGGTTGATCTAATTTGTTCCTATTCCTAGTATTAAAATTGTGCCTGTCACTTATCTTAGTAAAAAGATGAATATTTTTCCGAACATACATAATGTTTTCATAAATGTATTGACAAGGGACCGTCAGGATGTTTATTTCCTTAAATAGTTCCCTAAGAGAATCGCGTCTGCAAAGAGTATATATGGCTCTGATAGCTCTTTTCTGCAGAATAAAAATAGACTCTATATCTGCAGCCCGTGACTTACTTGACTTAATGTCCTATGTCCCCTAGATGGGGCAGAGGGCGTCCACAGTAATTCTCCATCGCGAACGGTCTTGAGCTTCACGCTTCACCTCGCTCCACGTCATTCCGTTGCTTGCCGCTTCTGCCAATACGGTGCGACGCCAGGTTTGACGGGGACGGCCACGCTTTCTTTTTCCTTGCGGATTCCAGTCCAAAGCTTGCTTGGGTATGTGATCGGAATTCCTTCGAAGCGTGTGACCAATCCACCTCCACTTGCGACGCTTGATCTGGCGGTCGATCGGGCTCTCGTGGCATTTTTCCAGCAGTTCCACGTTGGATATCGTCTCGGGCCAGTAAATTCCGAGGATGCGACGGAGACAGCGGTTGACGAAAACTTGGATTTGGCGTGAGATGTCCTTTGTGACCTTCCATGTTTCGCACCCGTAGAGCAGTACAGATTTGACATTTGACCCGAAGATTTTAAGTTTTATCCGTCGGGTCAATTTCCGCGACTGCCAAACAGGTCTCAGCTGTGCGAAGGTTGCTCGAGCTTTGGCGATCCGTGAAGTGATGTCCTCTTCACTACCTCCGGTTTCTGAAACGACGCTTCCCAGGTAGGTAAATTTGTGTACGCGTTCCACTACCTCTGAGTTCAACATTAACGGTGCGGGATTCCTCACACCCGTTCTCATCTCCTGTGTCTTCCGGATGTTTATTTTAAGGCCAGTTTCTGCAGCTTCCCGACTTAAATCTTCCAACTTTGCTTGCATGTTGGCGTGGGTATGACTCAGGAGGCATAGGTCATCGGCGTAATCTAGGTCCTCCAAGACGTCGGACAAACCCCACTCAATCCCGCGGCGCCTGTTATTGGAGATGCGAAGCATTATTCCGTCAAGAACCACAAGAAAGAGAAGCGGCGAGAGTAGGCAGCCCTGGCGGACACCAGCGTGAACTGCGATGTCATCAGAGATGAGGCCGTCGTGCGTAACCTTGCAAGAATACTTCCTGTATATAGCCTCCAGAAGACGGATAATTTTCGGTGGTACTCCAATGCTCAGTAGGCGAGACCAGATGCTGGACCACTTCAGCGTATCAAAGGCTTTTTCGAAGTCGACAAAAGTCAGATAAATCTCCCTCTGCCATTCTGCTGCCTGCTCAAGTATGATACGAAGAGTGTTGATCTGGTCCGTGCACGAGCGGTCAGAGCGGAAACCAGCCTGCTCCTTGCGTAGGAGAGGATCCACGGCCTTAGACAACCTATCCAAGATAATCCTGCAGAACACTTTTGAGGGAATTGAGAGCAACGTGATACCTCTCCAGTTATTGCACTGACTAAGATCACCTTTCTTGGGTACAGTGATTAAAAGACCTTTGTTCCATTCGTCCGGGAGCTCTTCGGCGGTCCAGATCTTTTCAATAAGGGGCGTCAGAACATCGACGGCAGAGGATATGTCAGCTTGTAGCATTTCCGCCGTAATCAGGTCAAGTCCTGGCGCTTTACCTGCCTTCAAAGAGTGGACCGCTTTAGCAACTTCAGAGGCCGATGGTGGTTCCGTATCGATGTCGAGCAACCGGGCTGGTGGAGATACAGTCTGCAACGAGTCCGTGGTCAATGCTGCGGATGGACGGAAGACCTCTTCAAAGTGTTGACGCCAGCGAAGCAGCTGCTTTTCTGACGTCACAATGAGCTGACCATCTTTGGACTTCAGTGGCTTCTTTTTTGACTTATTGTTTCCTGTCAAGGTTTTGGTAGCGTTATATAACTCCCTTAGGTTACCGGAGTTCGCAGCTTGTTGAGCACGATCCGCAATACCATCAGCCCACTGTCTCCTATCTTTGCGGGTGCTGCGATAAATTTCCTTGCGCTTTTGCAGCCCGTCCCCATAGCAAAATACCGTAAGACATGATACTATGAAAGTAACTAAAATAAACTAGTCGCGCAGTATCCACATCAGTAAATTGACGGATTTTTCTGACAGCATATGCTGCTGAACTAAGCCGACTTGCCAGAGATGTTAAATGAGGACCCCATTGTAGCCTCGAGTCAAGCGTGATCCCTAGGAAAACCGTATTCTCGACGAATTCGAGTTTCTCCTTGTTCAATACTTGATATCTCGAAGGCTTTCGATAGGGTCTGGCACGAAAGCCTTATTGCTAAGCTTCCTTCCTTCGGTCTACCCACTGGTCTGTGTGATTGGATCGCAGACTTCTTGAGGGATCGATCCATCCGAGTGGTCGTTGATGGCTGCTCGTCCGGTCAAATGGATATTAATGCCGGGGTCCCTCAGGGGTCGGTACTCTCGGCAACACTGTTTTTGCTGCACATAAATGACTTACTTAAACCCGGTATCTTTGGGTATGCAGACGACAGCACTGTTGCCGAGAGATATGTGACAGACGCACGCGCTAGTGGGTCACAGATCCAGTCATCCCGAGAGGCTATGGTTAAACGCTTGAACTCGTCCTTGAAGGCGGTCTCCGATTGGGGCGATGCCAATCTGGTCAATTCAATGCAAGTAAAACCAAGCGTGTCTTTTTTCCGCTAAACGGAGTCAATTCCACCCGGCTCCATCTTTCCGAGGTGTGACCGTGCCAATAACCGACCATCTTGATCTTCTTGGCGTTACGCTGACGTCAACTCTCAACTTTGGGCCATACATCGAAGCAAAGGCTCAACTGGCAGCAAAAAAGCTGGGAATCCTCGCGAAGGTCAGACGGTACTTCACGCCGGAACAGCTGCTAAAACTTTATCAAGCGCAAGTTCGATCGTGTATGGAGTACTGCTCTCATCTTTGGGACGGGTCTGCCAAATACCAGCTTGATGCGCTAGAGTCGATTGAGAGGCGAGCCAAGAGGATCATTGGCAATGATGCACTTGTTGAGTCGAAGCTCCAAAGCCTTGGACATCGCCGCCGAGTTGCTGGCCTGTCGGTTTTCTATCGTTTACATTTCGGGGAGTGTGCACTGGAATTGCATAATCTAATTCCGCCAAGTCTGTTCCATCATCGGACCACTAGACGTACGGTGTTGCGCCACCGGTACATGGTGGACATCCCACCCATACGCACAAAACGTTTTGAGAACACATTTATTATGCATACAGCCAAGGAGTGGAATTCCATGCCGGAGTCAGTGTTTCCTGATAGCTACAACTTAGGGGTCTTTAAGTCAAGAGTGAATAGGCTACTTCTAGGCAAGCGTGCTCCATCGTCGACCACATCATCGCTTGCCATCAGGTGAGATGGTGGTCAAACGCGAGCCTATCATTAATGAAAAAAAAAAGAAGCTTTTATGGCTTTGGAAAGAGGTAGTGTGAGTCCATCAGGTATACCATCAATATCAGGAACAGCTGATGCTGCTTGCATACTTATTCTTCGGCCTATTTCCATCTTTTTGTTATCTCGTCGTGACATTTCGCGTACGTATTTTGTTTAATTATTAGTAAATCTATGGAAGTCAACAAACAAAATATTTCTGATTTCTGAACAATTCCTTTTAAATACGGGCAAATTCCAATAAAACTCAGTAATCGTCAATACGGCTTTCGCCGAAATCGTTCAACTGGGGATCTTCTAGCGTATGCCATTCACATCTGGAGAGAGGCTATCGAGAAGTATGGAGAAGCACTTGCAGTCTCCCTTGATATCTCGAAGGCCTTCGACAAGGTCTGGAACAAAACCCTTATTGCTAAACTTCTTTCCTTCGGTCTACCCACTACTGGAGTCTGTCTGATTGGATAGCAGACTTCTTGAGGGGGTCGATCCATACGAGTGGTTATTGATGGCTGCTCGTCCGTCAAATAGATATTAAAGCCGGGGTCCCTCAGGGGTCGGTACTCTCGGCAACACTGTTCTTGCTGCACATAAATGACCTACTTAAACCCGGTACCTTTGGGCATGCAGACCACAACACTGTTGCCAAGAGATACGTGTCTGACACACAGATCCAGTCTTTCCGAGAGACTATGGTTGAACGCTTGAACGCGTGCACTAGCTTCTGACGTTTTATAAGTGCCCATGTAGGCCTATGTGAAATAAAAAACTTTTGACTTTGACTTTGAACTGGTCCTAAGGCAGTATCTGATTGGGACGATGCCGATCTGGTCAAGTTCAATGCTGCTAAAACCCAGGCGTGTCTTTTTCTGCTAAACGGAGACAATTTCGCACGGCTCCATATTTCCGGGGTGTAACCGTGCCGATAACCGACCATCTTGAGCTTCTTGGGGTAACGTTGTCGTCTACCCTCAATTTTGGCTCTTATATCAAGGCAAAAGCTCAGCAGGCTGCCAAAAAATTGAAGATCTTAGCTGAGGTGATTCGGTACTTTACACCGGAACAGACAGCTGCTCCAACTTTATCAAGCACAAGTTCGATCGTGTATAGAGCTGTACTGATCTCATCTTTTAAATATTCAAAAAAAAATATATATCTGTTTTTAAAAATACGGTGATGTTCTTATTTATTTCAAAGATACGGCCGAGTTACAATACTGTATAGATAATATTACCGTGACTCTAATCTGTATGGTTCCATCCTCAAAAGAACATCTCAGACACTAGTGTACACTGTCCGCATACACCTTTACCGAGATTACATATCTGAATTTTAAAAGAGATATCTCGTAAACTTAATTTTTTTTTTGACACATGGAAAGTGTTTTTTTACAACTATTTTATTTAAATAAATATCATTGTATCATCGTTTTGTATTTATCATTTAGTTAATTGTCTAAATGTATCACATCCATCTAACACAAAATTGAATAATTTTGGTGTAAATTGTGACAAATATAAAATATATACACGTTCCAGATTTTTATTTACAAACCATACTTACTTTATAATTTTGTAACTCAGAAAAATATCTTATAGAGGATCAAAATTGTTTGAGCGGCCACCAAGCTCGATTTTTACGCGTGTGTGCGTGTAGCTGCATGCACGATGCACACAAACATAACATTGCAGTGAATTTGCCTAAACTCTAGCGAGTGAATTTTCTGCACGGCCTCTTAAAGCAGAATATTTGTAACTTTCATAATGGGATACCTTATAAAGTATGCGAAAATTTTTAGAGCTGTAGGATTATTCGAAAGAAGTAACGCGACTCTACAACGCAGTTCGGGCAGTTGAAGGATCACAGGTGGATTTTAGTCAGTAAAAGACTGACACTCCCTCCCGCTCCAAATATATCAGGACAAGTTGAACTTGAATTGAGTTACAAAGATTTTTCCGAATCGCAAAAAAAGTTTTTTTTGTGACGTAGGTAACTACAAATTTACAGTTTTCAGATTTTTTCCTACACTTGTGCCATGAGACCTTGCTTCATGCCAAATTTCAGGATTCTAGGTCAACGGGAAGTACGCTATGAATTTTGTTTCCCTTGAGACTGTCAAATAGACGTTTTTGCACAGCTTCACGGGACCGCAGACCTGAGTATATGGTTTAGAGTTCCGTACCAGTAAAAGGAAAAAACGGAACTCACTCACTTTGTTGTCCATCTGTCTGTCTGTCAAGAACCTTTATCTCGGAAATGCGTCGAGTTGCTAAAAATCAACTTAAAACTTTGCAAGATCAACAAAACAATTTAGATCTGCTTACTCAGTCTTATAAAATATGCCTTTGGAAAAACTAAAGCTTTTGTAGCTTTATCATGACAGTCGATTCCTTATTATTATTATCTACATTTCCTGAAATGGAATAATTTCTGATTCGACCATACTCAGCTAGAGTCGAAACACGTGTGAACGTGAGCGACGCTCCACCGCCCCGCGCCGCGCGTTTTTAAACCAAATGTCAAACTGCAAAGGCAAAATAGTCTTCTTTTACAATCTTTTAGACTCAAATAATAATTTCTCTCGACTTTTCTCGAGCTTCAATTCCCGGGAACAAAGCACAATGATTTCCCGGTAATTCTCATCTTAAGACTTCCCGAAAACGAACCCTTGTCTCTTTACTTTTAGGTGCTTAGAGTGTTAAATAAATTAAAATAATAACATCATCAGACTCAGCAAATGCCAGTAAACACTCCTTAGGACCACTATAGTTATTCCGCTGTTCGAATAATTATAATAGTTGACCTAATTACATCGACACTCGGCCCTAAGTTTGAGTAAGTGAATGAGTGAGCCTGAACGGTCGCCAATTTGCATTATACTAAACTGTAATTTGATAAAGCAGTGTGGTAGACTGGTGCTTCCAGCTAGCTAGTTGGACGAACCGAAACCCGAGTTTGAGGTAATTTTGGAGCTTGAAGTAGATGAAAATATGGATTAGGTATGGGCTAGTTTAGCGAGTAATATAGAGATGAGGTCATCTTTATAAAATTCAAATACTAGATTATGTGATTAGGGGACAAAACAGTGTCTTTAAGTCGCAGGCTCGCAGGTGGCATGTTGAATGCCAAATGAAACGAAGTTTGCTAAATTCTAATCCCGAACGCCAGTGAGGGATTTATGTAATTAACTCCCGGGTATTGCGAGGGAGTTAATATAGAAACCAGAGTGAAGTGAGGATTTCAAGCCACCCAAGACAAAGACAGCTTTAACCCCGTGTTGGATACTCTACTTTTTACACCATCTGTGAAATAATAAAAAGAAAATTTACTAAAACAAATTATTAGAGGAATATGAGTATTACTTACAAGTTTATCGACATGTTTTGAGATTTGAAGCAAATAAAATTTACCGCTTAGGCCGATGATTACCGGGGTTGCGGGATTGTTCGAAAGAGTAACCATGGCCCTGGGACGCAAAAAGGCAACTAAATCCGGCGGGGTTTAGTCAGTAAAAGTCTGACACTTCGTCTTTCTGCACTTCAGGAAGAGTCATTTGATTTTCCACAAAAAAAAAAGAAATTTACATGTCATCGGCAATAGATTTGGCACCTACGATGAAAACTAGTTGTTTACCAAATAAAAATGAGATGCATGTTTTAATTCTTGAGTCTAATTGTACACGTGAGACGTCTGAAGATCAATATCACAAGAAGAATTTGTTATCAGTGGTTAAGTTATCAGGCGTAAGTATCTTCTCCTCACTCATAATTTTGAACAACTTTGCGCTGCGTTTTGTCAAATTATGTACTGTTAGACTAAAAAAAAGTCAATGAATGAGCGCATTCCTACTATCGCCTCGCATTATCGCCCCCGCACTAGCATTTTTGACAGACATGATGAGATGGAGAATTACGCGCCCTTTTCACGGTGTTATCCTTTTGAATAGTTTTGAAGTTATAATTAAGTGTTTTATGTGTTAAAACTGCGTTTATCTTTAATAGTATCTACAACAGAATTCGACAAAACGCAACAGTGTGAACGAGTTATTTTGTTTCCAGTCAAAAACCATTCCATCTATTTATTCGTTCAAAGTTTAAAGCCTATCTAGAATAAAGCCATTAAGTGGCTTACTATTAATTTCTCTGGTCCCAAGCCAACCCTAAAATAATATAATAAACTAAAACTTAAGCAATGTTGACACTTCAACTTAACGTCGTAATGCGTCCCCAGACGAGGACTGCATTGCAGACAAAACTTGTCTAGTTAATTATGCAAACAGAGGAACATCTGACTTGCAGTAATGTCACTTTTATAAATTCTTGAACAACTATGCATTTGGTTTGTTATTTTTCCTAGTGTAGCTCAGAATAGTTTCACTGCCGAGGGAGATGAAAAATTAGGTTAATAAGAGATTATAATATCACTAATGACCTACCTCTGGCTACACATTGATGCAAATTAAACAACAATATGATGTATTTATCTTTATATGTATAATTCTTCTGAATATGTCGCTTCCCGGCAAAAAAAAGTGTCAGAATACAAAAATAGCTGTTTCGAGAAAATGTAACTTTAATAGTTTTTTGTTCATCTAAACGTCAATAATTTTAAAACTATAGTAGTCAGATTGCTGAAATTTGGTGTGTAAATAGCTTATTTATATATTTATTGTAGGGCTTTAAATTTTATAGCAAAATTGTATTTTTTTTTAACAAACTTTTAAGAAACTTTTAATTTGATGAATATTATGACTCTTTTTTCGATTAAAATTTCTGTAGTTTAAAAAATAATACACATTATAATGTATGTGATCACTATTACTTTTATTATTAAAAGTCTTCAATATTAATTAAAAATAAAGAAAAAGTAACTAAATTATAAACTTCTCATTAAAATAAAATAAAAACATCAAAAATTAACTTTTTCTTCAAGATTTTCCGGTGTTTCATAATATTTTTGCTTTATTTGACAACCATTCGTTAACACAAGATTTACGTTTTTTGCTAGATTTACGTACTGGACTCATAACTTGCTCAGGAACATTATTGTTAGGTACGTTTCTATCTTGGTTACATGACAGAGAGGATAGTACTGCATCATTAGAACTACAGCGAGTTTCAGGTGACCTAGACTTAGAAATAGCATTGCTGCTGCTGATACTGCTGCTACTGCTGCTGTTGCTGCTACTGCTGCTACTACTATTCGACGAGGCAGTCGATGAAGAGGAATCAGAAGATATGGACCACTTGCGCTGTGGAATATTCTTTAAAGTAGCCAAATTCTCTGGTGCACCAATATTTACGTAAGGTTTTTTTTTTTTTTTTTTTTTTTTTTTTTATTGGTGGGAAAATCATCTTATGACAAATCCCGCTCTTGGGCGGAGCGGGAGATAGTGTCAGACTTTTACTGACTAAAAACCCACTCCTGTTCCTTCGTTGCCTTCGTCCCAGGGCCACGGTTTCGTTTTCACACTACCCATGGCCCCAGTAGGCTTCGACCCCGCTGGGCCCCTACGATTTGCTGACATCTCCCTGAGGCGCGCGCGGAACAATACGCGCCGTCGACGACTTGGGCTCGGTCCGGATGGTTACCGGACGGTCGGACGGCGGGCCACCCATTGCCCGCCGTCCGCAAGCCCGCGCCTACGGTGGCCGGAAATCGGGATCGGAATCCCGGCGGCGGTTGGGGCGTGAGGACAGTTGCCGTTGCCTCACGCGATCGGCTGCCTCCTTTGCTAGCATTACTGCTTCGCAGAAGGAGGCGACCGCCTGCCACTCCTCCTCGCTCCGGACCATGGCCTGTACCAAGGCCCGGCGCGAGAGATCGCCGCCGCCGATCGCCCCCACGAGGACACGGCGTTGCTCTTCCCAAGCGGGGCACACTTCCACCGTGTGCTCCACCGTGTCCTCCGGGTGGTCCACACAGTGGCGACACCCGGGCGTCACTTCCGCACGAATCCGGTGCAGGAACTTCCCGAACTTCCCGTGTTCGGTGAGAACCTGCGTCATGCGGAAGGTGAGGACGCCGTGAGGTCTTTCCAACCACGCCTCAAAGAAGGGACTTACCGCCATAATTGTGGCGTGCCCAATTTACGTAAGGTTGGATTTGATGCTCCTCTTCCTACAATATTGGTGAATTCCGCTTAACACGTTTTCTTATAGACGGCCGACCAACGCTACTGCCTGAGGTAGAACTCTTATACCCACAGTCAATTTTAAAATTTGGGTCTTTAACACTGTCATCACTGTCTTCGAAATAAATGTTGTATTTCCGTCTAAAACAATGAGAGTAATTTGATTTATCAAACCTTAAAGTAAGAGTACAATTTAAATATCACTTCAATATTAAAAAAAAACCTGTACAAAAAGGTTCTCTTATATCCTCAATAATACTTGGACTTGTACATTACGTATGCATTATGTTTTGATCTTCAGTTTCGTACTGCTTATTGTCACATTTATTCGAAGTAGATGTGTCGAGATCTAAAAAACAAAATAAATGCCGGCCGCATGTCAGTTATCCAGGGATACTTATCCCTGGACAACTGACATGCGGCCGTCTGATTCCGTACTGTATTATGGTAATCAAACAGCTGATAAAAATACATAAAAGTAAAGTAATCAGCCTGTCCCACTGCAAGGCAAATACCTCCATCATTGAATTCATGTCACCACTACAATGATAGGATCTGGGAAAATCACTACGCTTAGCAAATGCAAATTGATCCTAAAAAAATAAACAATTAGTAAAGACTAGTACTATTAAATAAATAAAATACGCAACGTGGCATTAAGATTGAGTTCAATTTTTAAATACAGAAAAAAAGACCGAACACAACATATAACTCGTGATTATTATAAAAGTTTACAACAAAAACGACATTACATGTGTTGCGTTTTTATAAATTTCCTTAAATCGCGATTATAGATCAAAAACAGTAAAAAAAGAGACCCTTTACATGTTATGTTTGTTTTTTTGTATGATCTGGCAATATTTACAATGCTTTTTCGTCAACAATACAGTCATAACACAGATTGTGCCGCCTTTTTAGTAACAATTCTAATATTTAAACGTAAAACTTACCGATAAAAAGTCACATCACACGTTAAAACACTGTTCACGCCGGTGTTCGGAGCGAAACGGCTCCGTGAAAAAGAGAACTTAGTGCCATCTAGCGGTAACCATGCGCAACATAATAACGACATTTTTTCAGCCGGACAAATGAAATACGCGCTATTTACTGCTGTGATTATGTCATTTTGTACTTAATATGTGTTGTGACACTTTTCTTGCCGGGAAGCGATGTGTTTATCACCTAACTCCTCCTAAACGGCTTGACCGATTCGGATGAAACTTTGTATGTATATTTAAGTTGTTCTCTGGATGGTTTGAAAATACCTAATAATCCGGTAGCAATACCTTATAACCCTGTAGCGATCGGGTTCTCAATTTTCTTTTCCAACAAGTTTTCGGGCAGGCTAACATCTGCCGGGACGGCTAGTCTAAATATTCAAAAGGAGAAACTGACTGACTGACATATCAATGCACAGCCAAAACTACTGGGACTAGGAACATGATGCACATGGCTTCTTTTTGTGACGTAGTCGAGCACTAAGAAGGGGCTTTTGGAAATTCAACCTTCAACGCGGTGAAAAAGGGGAATTTCGTTTGCATGTATAATCTCATTCCGTGTACTGGAAAAATCATCCAATGACATCCCCCGCTCTTGGGCGGAGCGAGAGATAGTGTCAGACTTTTACTGACTAAAAAACCACTCCTGTTCCTTCGTTGCCTTTCATACCAGGGCCGAGTCTTCCGTTCAAAATCAGACCCTTGGCCCCAGTAAGCTTCGACCCCTACTGTTGCTGACATCTCCTTGAGGCGCGCGTGGAACACTACGTGCAGTCGACGAATTGGGGTCAGTCCGGACGGTTACCAGACGGTCGTACGGCGAGCTACCCATTGCTCCGTCCGCGAGCCCGTAGCAATATACTTGAAATTTTGCACAAATATCTAATAACCTAAGTAAACAATAAAGATTGTCATTATTCGTTTTCAGCACTACCCTAATAGAACAATTTAAAGGGTTTTGAAGTTTACATGAAGGATTCTTCGTGCCGGGCCCTGGTTTAGGCCATGGTCCGGAGCTAAGAAGAATGTCAAGCGGTCGGCTCCTTCTACGAAGCAGCAATGCTAGCGAAGGAAGCGGCCGCACGCATGAGTGGGAGGGACGTCTTTATACCCCGACCGCAAGGACCCCGACCCTGATTGCCAACCACCGTCATCAAGAGCTTGCGGAAGACGAGCAATGGATAACTCGCCTACCGGCCGTCCGGTAACCGTCCGAGTCGTCGACAGCACGCGCTCCTCAAAGAGATGTCAACAAAACCGTAGGTGCCCAGCAGGTCCGAAGCCTGCGAGTGCCATGGGTTGACTTCCGAAAGGGAAACCCGGGGTCCTGGAACGCTAGGCAAAGAAGGAACATAGGTGTGGTATTAGTTAGTAAAAGTCTGACAATCCCTCTCGCTCCACCCAGAGCAGGAGATGTCATTGGAATATTTCCCACCTTAAAAAAAAACCTCGCTCCGTCCAGAGCACAATGAGTTATTTTATGATTTTCCACCCAAAACAAAAGCAGCGAACTTTTACAATCACAAAAAACGAAACATAACAAACACGTAATAGGAACTAAAAAATAATTTAGGATCGTTAGGCTGACTACTCACGAAGCGGTTTTCACACGCCACCGCCACGGTCACGAGCCCACAGCTTCTGTAGAATGCAGATATATATGTAAAAATTAAAGCACATTTCACGATGCGTATTATGCCCGCGATGCGTGCGATCTGTTGTGGATCTCGTTGAACCGGCAGATGCGCTCTGCGATCGGTTAGAGACGGGTCCGCATTGGCCGGCGGGGAGTAGTCGCGTCGAGAAGTTTTTGACCTTTTTTTTAATTCTTTTGTGAAGTAAGTATAACGCACCAACTCGTTTCTGGCCTATGTCCATGGCAGTGATAATAACCGCCCCTCTTGCAACCATCCGTCTTGTAATAATTGCCCGCCAAGTTTTGCGAACGATAATCGCAAACGCGAAGGCTGCTTAACCTCACAGAACTCCGGTCCGCTGTTTCTCCACCGCGACGAACGCGGGAGACAACCGCTTCGTGAGTTCTCAACCTAAGTAAGTTCGGCCTCTGAAATTAATCCAACCAATTCAGCAAAAAGCTTAGGAAAAACAATTCTAAGGCGTACCATTCCAGTCGCACTAAATGTCAAGTGGCCTTATTTACGAAAAGCATTAGAGAAATGTATGTAGGTACTATGTTTTCCACAGAGCTTCGTCTAAACTTATGCCCTTCTGCCACAAACGATGCTTATTCTCATATATGTACGAGTATGTCGTCCTAGTAGTGTGACATTTTGTTCTCGACATACATTTTCACTGTTTTTCAAACAACCGCTCTTACGTGATAATGACGTTATTACACGTTTTTCATAAGATATTTTGGAAACACAGTATCTTGTAGATATTATTATTATCTTTTTTTTTCGGGTGTGAAATTCATCTAGTGACATCCCCCGCTCTTGGGCGGGGCAGGAGATAGTGTCAGACTTTTACTGACTAAAAACCCACTCCTGTTCCTTCTTTGCTATTTTTCCAGGGCTCATGGCCCCAGTACCTAGGCTTCGACCCTGCTGGGCCCCTACGTTTGCTGACATCTCCTTGAGGCGCGCGTGGAACACTAGGCTTCGTCGACGACTTGGGCTCGGTCCGGACGGTTACTAGACGATCGGACGGCTACCCATTGTTCGCCGTCCGCAAGCCCGCGCCTACGGTGGCCGGAAATCGGGATCGGAATCCGGGCGGCTAGGGCGCGAGGGCTATTGCCTCGCACGTGCACGTGCGGCCTCCTTCTTTTAGTAGATATGATCTAGGCTTCTATTCAAATCAAGTTATAAATTTGTGTAAAATCCAGTAAAGACCTCTGAAAATCTGCTATTTGCATGAACTTTGGCACTTCATAATTTACTCAAAAATTAAAAAAGTATAGCAACAGAAGCCTTGCAAATTTAATCAAGATTCTAAATGATGACCATTTTTTTAAAAAGCTATTAAGGTTTTAAAAAAAATACGTAGGTATTTCCTGGAACAAGTTTTGTAAAATATTCGAGACAAATAAGTAATCTGAAAATATTAATAGGTTTGACCTTGTGGATCGGTTTTTCACAAATCAATGCTGTTTGGGGATTATATTATTATGTAACAGCGGGTAAAGCCTCGTTGTGAACAACGTCGGCTGAATTGATATAGGCCTATATTGTTCAACATCATTTCTCGAACCACCCTTATACACCGGTGTAATGTTAGCTTGCTTCCACACCGCCGGGAACACACCCTCATGCAGACATCTATTGAAAAGAATATAAATTGGCTCACAAATACTGACAGCTGTAGCTATAAAGAAAGCTGCTGAAAGATCATCAGGTCCTGGCCCCTTGGTAGGGTCCAGCCGTTTCAGCTCGCTGAGTATTTTAGATTTTTCAATATGCAAATTACTGATTAATGTACCATTTTCAATAAACTGCTCCGGTGGAGACCATGTGGACAGTGTTGGGGACACAGGCTTAAATACGGATAAGATAAAAACTTTTTACAAAAAAAAAATAACCGACTTCACTAAAAAAAAACACTAAAAGGATCAAAATAACTCTAATTTCGGAAGTCGGTGTTTCTCGGTATTGTTTGTTTCTTATTTAACACCGACTTCCAAAATTAAAGTTATTTTGATCCTTTTAGTGTTTTTTTTTAGTGAAGTCGGTTATTTTTTTTTTGTAAAAAGTTTTTATTTCACACTTTTTAGTTGCGATAGACTTATAAACAGAGTGCCTATTTCTCATGACAATTCCAATTAACCCAAATACTGCTAGGTTACATTGTTTTATTATAAAGTTCCTGTGTCGACTTTCCTCCTTCCGGCTCCATCATCAGATCAGTTCGATAGTACCTTATAGCCAAAGAGCATCTCACGACAATTCTAATAAGCCCAAACACGGCTAGGATACATTGATTAATTACGGAGTTCCTGTGCCTACCTTCCGGCTCCATCATCAGATCAGTTCGATAGTACCTTACTACTTTTCTTTATTCCGTGGTACCTTATAGCCAAAGTGCATCTCATGACAATTCTAATAAGTCCAAACACGGCTAGGTTACATTGATTAATTACGGAGTTCCAGTGCCTACCTTCCGGCTCCATCATCATCATCAGATCACTTCGATGATACCATTTTCAACGTAACTATTCAGAATCATTCATTTATTTGTATTGTCATAGTCGCTTAACTATCTTCATTGTATATCTATTTGAGTATGAAGTTCCGTTGACCATTTCTGGTCTTCTTCATCAGTTCCACTTCATCAAATGTTACTTTTTGACTGTAAATGCTTAAGTTCTTGATGAAAATACCAAAATTACCATAGGGTTGCCTATAATTTTTGAGGAGTTCCCTCGATTCCTCATGGCTTCCATCATCAGAACTGGATTTTGAAAAAAATGGGACCAATCTGGAAGCATATCCTATGAAGGGAAAAAAAAATTTTGCAAATCGGTCCATAAACGACGGAGTTCTGAGGTAACAAACATAAAAAAAAAAAAAAAAAATAATGATAAAAAAAAAAAAAAAAAAAAATACAACCGAATTGATAACCTCCTCCTTTTTTTGAAGTCGGTTAAAAATGTCGGAAAACATATTACAGACAATATCAGAATCATCATCATCATCATCATTTCAGCCGAAAGACGGCCACTGTTGGACATAGGCCTCCCCCAAGCATCGCCACAACGACCGATCCTGTGCGTCTCGCAACCACCGCATTCCCGCGACTCTCACCAGGTCGTCGGTCCACCTTGTGGGAGGCCTTCCAACGCTGCGTTAGCCGGTGCGCGGTCGCCACTCTAGAACCTTTCGGCCCCATCGACCTTCCGTTCTACGAACAATGTGCCCTGCCCACTGCCACTTTAGTTTGGCGATTCTTCGGGCTATGTCGGCGACCTTGGTTCTCCTGCGGATATCTTCATTCTTTATGCGATATCAGGATCACTTGACTTTATTTTAGATCTAGGCTATCTTCTCCATTTGTATCAAAGTTTAAGGTTCCATTGGAATACCAATAAACAATTTTCCGTGTGGATTGGTAGTCATACCTATTTGAACACTTTTGCACAGCTAACGATTTTCTAGTTAGTGGATTCGACAGTTTAAACAATTTTAGATTCAAACTTCATACATACGGATTGGGAGCAAAACGCGTACTGAACTACTGTTGTGATTGTTCATTGTTGCGATGTGACGTCATACCCAAATTGCGTAATGTAAAAGAAAAAAAAATAGGTATCGTATTTTTAGGGTTCCATACCCAAAGGGTAAAACGGGACCCTATTACTAAGACTCCGCTGTCCGTCCGTCTGTCTGTCTGTCCGTCCGTCTGTCTGTCCGTCTGTCACCAGGCTGTATCTCATGAACCGTTATACTTAGTTGAAATTTTCACAGATGTATTTCTGTTGTAAGTTGCTGTAAATTTTTTTGCCGTTTTTATAGATAATGGTAAGGAACCCTTCGCGCGCGAGGCCGACTCGCACTTGGCTGGGTTTTTTTTTTCATTTAATGTATTTAATAGAGCGTACTGCAGTGTTCTGTGTGTCTGAGCCTATTTTGTACAGCCGTGAGGCACTCAATGTTGGTGTTTTATTTTGTTTTTTTTTTTTATTTAAGTTTCTACATATGTACTGTTTTTCTTCATTGTGTGTATCTGTGTGCTAATGTAATTTGTAAAAGTGAGTGGCCAAGATACGGCCCAAATTATTGACAAGCCGTGGACAAGATGGTTGTTAGCCGGTGCGCGGTCGCCACTCTAGAACCTTTCGGCCCCATCGACCTTCCGTTCTACGAACAATGTGCCCTGCCCACTGCCACTTTAGTTTGGCGATTCTTCGGGCTATGTCGGCGACCTTGGTTCTCCTGCGGATATCTTCATTCTTTATGCGATATCAGGATCACTTGACTTTATTTTAGATCTAGGCTATCTTCTCCATTTGTATCAAAGTTTAAGGTTCCATTGGAATACCAATAAACAATTTTCCGTGTGGATTGGTAGTCATACCTATTTGAACACTTTTGCACAGCTAACGATTTTCTAGTTAGTGGATTTGACAGTTTAAACAATTTTAGATTCAAACTTCATACATACGGATTGGGAGCAAAACGCGTACTGAACTACTGTTGTGATTGTTCATTGTTGCGATGTGACGTCATACCCAAATTGCGTAATGTAAAAGAAAAAAAAATAGGTATCGTATTTTTAGGGTTCCATACCCAAAGGGTAAAACGGGACCCTATTACTAAGACTCCGCTGTCCGTCCGTCTGTCTGTCTGTCCGTCCGTCTGTCTGTCCGTCTGTCACCAGGCTGTATCTCATGAACCGTTATACTTAGTTGAAATTTTCACAGATGTATTTCTGTTGTAAGTTGCTGTAAATTTTTTTGCCGTTTTTATAGATAATGGTAAGGAACCCTTCGCGCGCGAGGCCGACTCGCACTTGGCTGGGTTTTTTTTTTCATTTAATGTATTTAATAGAGCGTACTGCAGTGTTCTGTGTGTCTGAGCCTATTTTGTACAGCCGTGAGGCACTCAATGTTGGTGTTTTATTTTGTTTTTTTTTTTTTATTTAAGTTTCTACATATGTACTGTTTTTCTTCATTGTGTGTATCTGTGTGCTAATGTAATTTGTAAAAGTGAGTGGCCAAGATACGGCCCAAATTATTGACAAGCCGTGGACAAGATGGTTATTTATACTAAAAAAAAATTACTAGAATTAATTGTTAAAATAGTATCACGTCAGTTAAAGTTTGCATAAATAATATTAAATTATACAATGTATATATTCATTGATTCAGTGTTTCCGTGGTTTCTGCAACGATTTACTTGTTTTTTTTTTTCTGACCATGGATACAAAGTCCTTCAGTCGGAATAATAGAGATTATATAATATTTTCAATGTAATAATCCAACAGGACATTAATTATATCAATATTATACATTTTGTTTATTGATAAAAATGCGTTCGAAACTCAATTATTTTGCTTATGTTATTGACACAGTTCAGCGCTTGCGCTTGTCAAGGTCGGACCTGTGCAACAAATTTTTAATTCGTGCGCTCTTTAACAGCTGTTGTCGGGAGTAATGACCTCGAACGTTGTAAAATGTAGTTCGTGCAACATTGTGATTAATGAAGTACTTGCATTCGTGTATAATAAAATATCGGTTATGGATGAGATGAGCTTATCGAGGATTTGTGTTACTGCATTTACGGCTGAAGATATTTTGAAAGCAAAAAAGCTATTATTTGAAGCTGTGCCGATGAAGAAGATGATAAATAGAAAAAAGGATGAAAAGTCTCGAAAAGACTTAGAGGATATCATTGATTTGTTGAAACATATAGATGCGACGGATCCTGAGCGACTACCCATATTTGTGGCGAGGGAGCTGCACAAGTTGCCGCCGGTAACTTTCGATCACTTAGATGCGTCCAGATTGCTAAAAGATGTGTTATTGCTACAGGGCCAATTATCATCTTTGCAAGGTGAGGTAGACGAACTGGAGAATAAGTTTGTAACTCGACAGGAGATACAGAATTTTAAATTAAAACCGTGCAACGGAATGGAGTTGAATTCTGTGAATGAAGTACGTGGAGGGTGTTTATCCAATGTTTTTGAGTGTGATGATAGTGGTATGAGCGTATTATGTGTAAATGAAGGGGCAAAAACCCCTATATTAGACAGTTCAGACCTAAAAGTAATAACAGATGACGTTATTTTGAATGAGCAAGGTCAAGACTACCTCCATGTTGAGGCTTGTACCTCGGTTTCGACGGTACTAAGCGAAGGCGCAATGACAAAGAATGGTGATTCGTTGAAACTCAAGCGCGTGGAGGCCCCTACCGTGATTTCGAACAGGAGACCGGTTATTGAGTGGGGCATCCAATCCGATCCAAATCCGATCCAAATCCGATCCAAACGCTATCCAAACGCTATCCAAACGCTATCCAAACGCTATCCAAACGCTATCCAAACGCTATCCAAACACTATCCAAACGCTATCCAAACGCTATCCAAACGCTATCCAAACGCTATCCAAATGCGATCCAAATGCTATCCAAACGCTATCCAAATGCTATCCAAATGCTATCCAAATGCGATCCAAACCCGATCCAAATGCGATCCAAATGCGATCCAAATGCTATCCAAATGCTATCCAAATGCTATCCAAATGCGATCCAAATCCGATCCAAACGCGATCCAAACACGATCCAAACGCTATCCAAACGCTATCCAAACCCGATCCAAACCCGATCCAAATGCGATCCAAATGCTATCCAAATGCTATCCAAATGCGATCCAAACTCGATCCAAACCCGATCCAAATGCGATCCAAATGCTATCCAAATGCTATCCAAATGCTATCCAAATGCGATCCAAACGCGATCCAAACGCGATCCAAACGCTATCCAAACGCTATCCAAACCCGATCCACACCCGATCCAAATGCGATCCAAATCCGATCCAAATGCGATCCAAACCCGATCCAAATGCTATCCAAATGCGATCCAAATGCGATCCAATCCCGATCCAAACCCGATCCAAACCCGATCCAAATGCGATCCAAATGCGATCCAAACCCGATCCAAATGCTATCCAAATGCTATCCAAATGCGATCCAAATGCGATCCAAACCCGATCCAAATGCTATCCAAATGCTATCCAAATGCGATCCAAATGCGATCCAAATGCGATCCAAATGCGATCCAAATGCGATCCAAACGCGATCCAAACGCTATCCAAATGCTATCCAAATGCTATCCAAATGCTATCCAAAGATAGCATTTGTCCTATCCAAATCCTATCCTATCCAATCCAATCCAATCCAACCCACTACCACTACTACTACTACTAAGTGTGCGCGCAAGCTGAATGCGAGTGTGGTTGGTGACGCTGTGGTGGGATCCGACCCGCAGGTGGCGAGTATAAATCGTGACTCGAGTGTGAAAATTGTGAATGTGGGATTGTGCATGTAGTAGGGAACAAAAATGAGGAGTGGACTGTTGTGAAAAATAAGAAAAGGCTACGAAATAAGTTCTTTAGTGATACGGGAAAGGCTACAAATGATTGTAATTCGAAATTTAGAGCGGCATGGACCAAGGTACCCCTTTATATTTCTAATATATGCAAGGAGGCGTGTGAGGAGGACATAATTAACTATATTCGTGATAAAACGCAAACAACTGTGACATTAGAAAAAATAACCTCAAAGAGTGAACGTGATTACAATTCCTATAAGTTTTACGTTGATAAAAGCAAGTTGTCATTGTTTTTGAATGATAATCTTTGGCCAGAGGGGATACACTTTCGGCAATTTGTATTATTTAGGAATAAAGACGGATTTAATTCTGGCACGAGTGTTAGTCGTAAACAATCATAATGCTTAGTAATGCTAATAAGTGTGATTATTTAAATAAGTTTGTTACATTTAATTGTAAATCTGTAAAGAGATCGTTGGACTCTATTAGGGATTTCTGTAAGTGGGCAGATGTCATAGCTCTTCAGGAGACATGGCTTCTCCCTCATGATGTACACTTTCTTAACACCATACATACAGATTTTGAGTACGTAGGGAAATCTGCAGTGGACACGTCTGCTGGAATACTTAAGGGGCGTCCCTATGGCGGGGTAGCTATCTTGTGGCGCAAGGGGTTGTTTAGGATGGTGAGTGCTGTTGACTGTAAGAGTGATCGTCTAGCAGCTATAAGAGCAACTTTGAGTGACAACCGGTCATTGATGATATTTAGTGTCTATATGCCAACAGATAACACAGAAAATCTTACAGAGTTTTCGAGTTGCTTAGGAGAAATCAGTGCGATTATAGAGAATAGTGATACTGAAGCGATATATGTGTTGGGAGATTTTAATGCACATCCATGTCAACCGTTTTGGTCGGAGCTAAGTAACTATTGTAATGAAAATCAGTGGCTGTGTGCTGATGTTGAAAAATTAGGCATTAGTTCAGATGTATTTACGTACATAAGTGACATGAATGGTAGTCTGAGATGGCGGGATCATTGCGTAGTGACGCAATCGGCATGGCACACTGTGAAGAATGTTAGCATAGGTCAGGATACCTATTGGTCAGACCATTTCCCCGTGATCTTAGAATGCAATTTAAATATAATTGTACCTAAATTGTTACAGGAAAGTAATTATGTTAATAAAGTGTTTTGGCGAAACCGGGACGAGATGCAGATCAGAGGGTATCGTGACCTGTGCAACAAGGAGTTAAGAGGCGTTCACTATCCTGAAGTGTTTCATGTTTGTGGCGATAGGATGTGCAGTAATACGGAACATAGACGAGCTCTGGACTGTATGTATGGTGAGATTGTTAATATTTTGTCAGTAGCATCAGTGCAGGCCTGGGAAGACCAGCCACCTCGAAGGGCAAATCGGGTGGCGGGCTGGAACAGGCACGTCCGGGGCGTTCATGGGGAGGCTCGGTCTAAGTATCGGATATGGTTGCTTTACAACAAGCCCAAGTCAGGGAAAATTTGGGAAGAAATGAGATCTAGTCAAAAGATTTTTAAAAGTAGGCTTAAATGGTGTCAAAATCATCAGGACCAGATCAAAATGGACATATTAGCGTCGAATAGGGCATCTAAAAACTTTGCTCAGTTCTGGAAGTCAACCAATAAGCTGAAGGCTGGGCCGGGCCGCCCTGTGAGCGTAGGGGAATGTGGTTCGCCTGAAGATATTTCTAACATGTTTAGAGAGCGTTTTATGGTATCATCACCACTAGGGCCAGCTAAGGGGGGGATCGGTGATGAGATCAGTCGTGATTATGAGCCATTACGTTTCTCGGCCAAAGAGGTAAAGAGGCAAATTCTGGGTATGGCTGGGGGAAAGTCTCCTGGTCACGACGGTCTCAGCATCGAGCACCTCAGGTATGCGGGGTTTCATCTGCCTAGAGTGTTAGCGACGTTCTTCACGCTTTGTGTTAGTCACTCGTACTTGCCATCGGATATGTTGAGAACGGTGGTGGTACCAATAGTTAAAAATAAGACGGGGGATATATCGGACAAGGCGAACTACAGACCAATTTCCTTGGCCACTGTAATTGCTAAGGTATTGGACGGTCTGCTTGACAGACAGCTGGACAATTGGGTCATGTTGCACGACGCACAGTTTGGGTTTCGGCCTGGACTTTCCACTGAGAGTGCTATTCTTTGTCTAAAGCAGACCGTCCAGTATTATAAGGATAGGGGTACTCCGGTGTATGCCTGCTTCCTTGATCTTTCAAGGGCTTTTGACCTAGTGTCGTATGATGTCCTTTGGAAGAAGCTCAGGGAAGCGGGTGTACCACCGGAGCTGACGGGCTTGTTTCAGTACTGGTACTCGAATCAGCGTAATCAAGTGCGTTGGGGTAGTACTCTCTCGGAGCCGTACAGGTTGGAGTGTGGGGTGAGGCAGGGGGGTTTAACCTCACCTAAGCTCTTTAACCTGTATGTGAATGAGTTGATCGTTGAGCTTAGTGGCAAACCAGTCGGATGCAAAATGGATGGCACATGTGTCAATAATTTAAGCTATGCGGATGACATGGTGCTGCTGGGTCCAACGGCTGGCTCAATCAGAGAGATGCTGCTTGTTTGTGAGAGGTATGCGGCGAACCACGGCCTGCAATATAATGTTAGCAAGAGTGAGTATCTGATCTTTGAGGCCCCTGGTAGATATGTACATTACGAACCTGTTGTTTGTCTCAATGGGAGGCCACTTAAGAGGGTTAGCCAGTTTAAGTACTTAGGCCACTATCTCACCGGGGACCTCAGGGATCAGGTTGATATTGAACGGGAACGCAGGGCGCTAGCAGTTAGATGCAATATGTTGGCTCACAGGTTTGCTCGTTGTAGTAATGAAGTCAAAATTACTTTATTTAAAGCTTTTTGCCAATCATTTTACACGGGCGGCCTGTGGGTCAATTATACGCGGAAGGCTCTAGATGCCCTGCGGATCCAATATAATAATGGTTTCAGGGTGCTGTTGGGGCTGCCTAGATACTGCAGTGCATCAGGTATGTTCGCTTTAGCGCGTGTGGATGATTTCCACGCTATATTAAGGAAGAAGGCTGCCTCGTTGCTAAGTAGATCTAGGACCAGCTCCAATGGCATTCTTCGAACCTTAGCCGACAAACATGATGCGCCAGTGATCAAGCACTGGTTGCAATTGTTAGTGCGGCATTAGTTTTAAGTTTTTTACTAACCCTTTTAGTTGATAAGTTTTTTACTAACCATTGGACCCATGTAGTCTTTTAAAAATAAATTATTATTATTATTATTATTATTGAAAAAAATATTAATTGCGTTGCTTAAAATGGTTGGGTGTTTTTGGCAGGATTTCTTGAGTGAAGTTCAGTGGTTGTTATAATTATTCGCAAATTGATTTAGACGTTCTGATGCTAAGTTGGCAAAAACGAAACCCTTATAGGATCACTTTCTTGTTAGTCTGTCCGTCTGTTAAGACTCTTTTTCTCAAGAACGCGTGGAGGTATGAAGCCGAAATTGTTACCAAATTCTGAAGTTTGCTACCCCTTAAAGCAGTAAAAATATGAAACGTCTTTAAAGGGCCACCGGGAAACCAACCGGGAACACTACGCGCCGTCGACGACTTGGACTAGGTCCGGACGGTTACCGGACGATCGGACGGCGCGTAGTGTTCCCGGTTGGTTTCCCGGTGGCCCTTTAAAGACTACCAGCTACCCATCGCTCACCGTCCGCAAGCCCGCGCCTATGGTGGGGCGTGAGGGCCGCGCCCTCGCGCGTGCACGTCTTGTCCGCGACTTGTCGCGGCAGCGGAGTTTCGCTCCGGCGTTGCATCTCCACGGGCAAATCGTGCATGCGTGCAAGGACTGTTGCCTCCAGATCCTACGGTGGCAGGCCAGCAAGGAGGCTCGCCGCTTTGAGGGAAATCGTGCGGTATCCCCGCACCATACGTATGGCCATGACCCTCTGGTATGCGTTCAGCTGGTCGCTTTCGCAGCGACGGCGCCCACACCGGCGTCCTATAAAGGACCATGGACCGAACGATGTCTGCGTAAGAGTTACTCACCTGGTGTCCGTTTGGTTGCGCAACCATTTTGGCGGCGCGACCAACTCGGACGCGTGTCAACGCAATCCAAAGAGAGACCAACTAAAGTGTACCTATGTAACAAAACCTAAAACATTGCATAGCTAACAGCCTCCATTTTAAAATAACTCACCAATCCAAACCAGATAAAACGTCATTTGTACAGTCAACAACACGTTGTATGCGTTGCAAATAGAATTCTATAGGCCGTCAAAACGAGCTCTAAGCACGCTCTGTGTTGAATGGGACCATTATAGACTCGCATTTACATGAATAGGACTCTATAATGGTACTAAATAGGGCTTATATAAAATTAAATGTACGAGCCTATGTTGGGTCATTATCTAGCCTTTTTTTTTTTTTTGTTGCCGAGGTGGAAAATCCTCATGGATGTCCTTCGCCTGGGGCAGGCGAAGGGGTCTGTCAGACTCTTACTGACTAAAAACCACCCCGGTGTTCCCTCCCACACTTGGACCGGGGATCGTGGGAGCTGATACGCCATCCATGATCCCCGGCTAGTGCCAGCCCGCCTACGCAGGCCACCTCAGGCCCGCGGGGAGTGTGAGGTGTCCTCCCCCCGCGACGTCCAATAGGGGCGCGCGTGGAACACTACGCGCCGCCGCCTCGGGTCTTGCTGGATGGGGGACGGCGGACGACCCCGAGTCCACCGTCCCTCCGGACCTCTTTATGGGGGCTGGAAGAGGGCGTTGTCCCTCCGCCGACGCCCGGCTCGCCTGCTGCGGCACGGGAGAGTGGCCACGGCCTCCCTCTCCCTCTCCGCAGCCTCCTTCTGCGAAGTCATTATCTAGCCTAGATTAACTAGAACTGTGGCTTACGTTGCATACTCTGCGTGCGTGTTCTGTTATTCTCTTCTCTTCGATGGTTTTCAAAGCAATGTAAGTAAACCTGCACCCTTAGCCAAGTTGATAATCTGCAATCGTTAACGCTAGTCGAAACTAATCAAATGTATGGGAATGACATCATCTCAACGTTAAGTCACGTGGTCAGAACAAACGAATAGAAAATTCGTAGCCAAGTTCACATCGTTCAAAATGATAGAATGAATTGTTATCGTTTCTACAATGTTCAACAATACATCCTTTGTTATTGTAAAACGACATTGTAGAACGAGCGGCCGACTCAGGCGCGTCAACATGGCTACCAACTTATCGTTTTCTACAATTGCTGACACCGAGGCGTTATCGATTGGAGA
Organism: Mythimna impura; assembly: GCA_905147345.3. Classification (NCBI taxonomy): domain Eukaryota; kingdom Metazoa; phylum Arthropoda; class Insecta; order Lepidoptera; family Noctuidae; genus Mythimna; species Mythimna impura. The sequence continues at coordinate 6,696,388 of LR990357.1, forward strand.
ACGGAATTCGACACGAAACGGTTGTAACTTGGCTTGGGGGGCTGTTCGGTATCCGCGTCTGTGTATTGGAAGCAGAAATTTTGATCGTCAGGAAGCGAGTCGTCTACCTAAGACGACACTGTCACCATCAAGGGTAGAACCTGTCTGTGCAGCAGTGCCGTAATTTTACCTTTTATACGCCCGGAGTATGAGCTTCTATTATTGCACCCCTTGGAAAAAATTTGATCTTACCTAATTCGGACAATTATAATAAAAGGACTAGATATTGAAAAAATACCCGTGATTGTTTTTAACAACTTTTACAATGGGAATAAGAACGTATTTTTTCGAAATTAAGGTGGTGAAAAGAGTTTCATGTGAACGAAGCTACGAGCCTAAGCTATATATCCTGTACAATTTGTCTTTACAAACGTTTACGTTAACGCGATCGAGTCTATCTATCCTCACATCTTTAGTTTTTTCCTGAATTTAGACATCCTTTTCTCTTTAAGAATAAGGTTCTTATCTTCAATATATTCTCAACTGAAGCGCTAACTAACTACATATATATAATTTCTTACAAGTTTTTATTTAGATTGTAATGTTTTTGCTTGTACACACATAAACGGCTGAACGGATTTATCCTGGAATAACACAAAGGTTTTATCCCGGGAATATGTTCAAGCCGGGAATATGTGTATGAGCCAAGAGAGTCATCGGCAATGCCGAGTTGCTAGCCTGTCGGTTTTCTATCGTTTACATTTAGGGGAGTGTGCACTGGAATTGCACAATCTAATTCCGCCAAGTCCGTTCCATCGTCGGACCACCAGACATACGGCGTTGCGCCACCGGTACGTGGTAGACATCCCACTCATACGCACAAAGCGTTTTGAGAACACATTTATTGTGGGCACAGCCAAGGAGTGGAATTCCTTGCCGGAGTCTGTGTTTCATGATAGCTACAACTTAGGGGTATTTAAGTCAAGAGTGAATAGGCTACTTCTAGGCAACCGTGCTCCATCGTCGACCACATCATCGCTTACCATCAGGTGGGATGGTGGTCAAACGCAAGCCTATGAGTAATAATAAAAAAATGTTCCCTTGTGATAATTTTCTACTATCACACAGGCGAAGCCGCTGGCAGCAACTAGTTCATATATAATATTGAAACATTTCACACAAAAAGCCCAGCAAGAAGTGCATAACACCAACGAAGCCTTAAAACACACTAATATTGCAAATCAACAAATCAGTTGCAATGAAGCTCGACTAATTAAATCTGCTGACCCTACGGGTATGCAAAGCGATTAGCTAATTAATGGAAATCCAATAAATGCGGCAGTAAAGTTCGAAGGAGAATAGGCAGCTAATGTACCGATATATTGCCTCTATGGTTTAGCAGTGAAATGCTGGACAGAAGGCTCACTCGTCATGTATTTGTGAATTACACGTGAGACACACATTGTGTCAGTATCTTTTATTTTCTTAGATGTCTTAAATTTTGTTTTTACAGTGTGTGTATCACGGTGTGTATCCATGTGTGCCAAATAAAATATTTTTCTTTCTTCTTTCTTTCTTTCTAATTAAAATATTTAATTTTATTTATTTGAAATACATTATAAGCTAACAGTACTGGGACCAAAACGTTTATAACTAGTAAGTATACAAAAAATGGAATTAACTACAATTGTTATTAACAAATTAGCCATACAGAATAAATAATAAAAATGTAAAACAAAACATACAAAATAAAATGTCATATAAAATAAACTTGTCCTAAAGAATTAGATTGTCATATAAAATAAAATAAAAATGAAAAAAAAAACATTTTGTTAAGAAAGGTCATCACATCTTTCTTCAGCACAAATTAATAATACTGCAATTCACGGAGATACTAGATCAAATCAATCAATTATATAGGCTACTGCGAGAGCCAAAATTGGTAACAATTCAATTAATCAAGAGTGAATGTTACCGACTGCCTGTAGAAACTGAGGATGCATGATAATTCTACCAATGGCCTCAGTAGTGATAATTCCATCTATAACTATATATTTGCGATGAAGATCGAGATTGTATAGACAAGGGACAATCCCAAGATATTTGCTGAAGTTAGTACAGATTTATGCCTTAACCTCGGCACACCCCGAAGACGAAGGAGAGACCATGGATAAGGATATATCTAGAACCACACACATCACCGTAGTCAAGGGGGACTTAAACGTAAAACTGGGTAATCGAGCCCAGGATGACCTGCGTGTGGCTGTGGGCAATATGGATTTGGACGTCGGAACCATTAAAGACACTTATTCGCCAGTTTCCGGCTGTCCGGTAAAACACGCACGGTCCGCACGCCTCAAAAAGATGTCAGCATAATTGAAGGGACCCAGCAGTGCCGAAGCCTACTGGGGCCATTTGGGTTGAATTTCGAAAAGGAAACCCGGGGTCATGGAACGCAAGACAAAGAAGGAATATAGGTGTGGTTTACGTCAGTAAAATCTGTTACGCCCTCTCGCTCCGCCTTAGGGCGGAATTCACCAATAAAACTAATCGCGTTTTAACGTTTGGCTCGCATAATCGCGTTTAGCCGCTGTCACTAGTGTCACTTGTCTGTATTTTTCTTTTGTTGTAATTTTACAAGTGACACTAGTGACAGCGGCTAAACGCAATTATGCGAGCCAAACGTTAAAACGCGATTAGTTTTATTGGTGAATTCCACCCTTAGAGTCGTTGGATGATGTCCTTAAAAAAAACCTACTTTTCAGTTTTTGTAAGAAGGGTTCTTTCACGGACAGATTAATTTGACCTACTTTATTCTTTTCTTCATGGTTTAAGGACCAGCTTTACAAGCGTCTGCTTCTGTGTTCTACTTCGTTTGATGACGTCATAATGTCTCGGTCAAGTGATTTTAATGTTCTGATTATACGCGGTAATTTATGTCAACTGGATCAAGATTATCCTATCATAAATAGCTTTTGGCAAGAAAACAATAGTTTCTACATTTTATTGGACCATTTTAGGGTTATAAAACCGGGTACGTTCCTTGGTGGTTGGGAGTGTCATGCTTACTCAAATATTTTGCTGAAAGTAGCACATATGTTGAGTTATTCGGTTGCCTATAAAATGGTTGAGCTGTATGTTGTTAGTACATTCGAGTCATGTTCGTAAACGGGTGCCGTCTGTTGCGACTGGTCATCTCTCAACTGCCACGGTTTGTTTTAATTGTTTGTTGTTAGAATTGTGTATTTACTCCAGACGGTTTAAATGTGTACTTCTAGACAGAAGAATATAATTCTCGCATATGTTTATATGTTCTGTACACTAAAAGATGTTACCAGATGTACTACTGCTACTCGTATAATTTTGCAACTAATTATTGATTTTAAAGAGTGTCCTTGGAGTTTCTTGCACGTAATTTTTTTTTCAGATTTCCAAAAGACTTCGAGGAAAGGAAAGTTTGGCTTCAGAATATGGAAACTACCAACTGGACTTCCAAAAACAACCATTCTTTGTGTTCATTACATTTCGATCATGAATGTTTTAACTAACATTTCAATAGAAGGACATTGAAACCCGTAGTGTTCCAACAAAATTTTGAGGTTAGTTGCTTATTAATTTACTATAGTATTAAAACTTCGATCCTTGTAGATAATCTAAGGGTCTACTTTTAGCTCGCCGTCCGACCGTCCGGTAACCGTCCGGACCGAGCCCAAGTCGTCTACGGCGCGTATCGTTCCACGCGCGCCTCAGGGAGATGTCAGCAAATCGTAGGGGCTCAGCAGGGTCGAAGACTACTGGGGCCACGGGTAGTGTGAAAGTGAAACCCGGGGCCCTGGGACGAAGGCAAAGAAGGAACAAGAGTAGGTTTTTAGTCAGTAAAAGTCTGACACTATCTCCCGCTCCGACCAAGAGCGCGATTTGTCATTAGATGATTGTCCCAACTAAAAAAGGGTTATTTTTTTCAGGTACATATTACCTTTCATCATTGCCTCTTCAATCAACGGCGTTCTTCTCCATAGAGATCTACGTTTTGGAACGTGCCAATAGCATCGTCTTTTTGACTGACTGACATTAACAATTCAAAAGTGCATGAAAATGTTTTAATTTAAAATAAAATGTTTTGAGTTTTGAGTTTCTTTTGAGGGTAGATAACGCAATCAATGATGTGCCAGAGCTTATAAAATATATCGACTTTAACATTTTTCTGTGACTTCGCTCCTTTAACATTTGTCCTTTTTTGAAGTAGGAAATTATCTAATATCTTCTCCCGCAATGGGTGGAGCGAGAGGGAGTGTCAGAATGTTACTGACTAAAACCCACCAGTGTTCCTTCAATTGCCCTTTGCGCTCCAGGATATTTTGGGAACCGTGTATGCACCACTAATTTTTAATTAGTGCAAATACTTATAGAGCTAATTAGAAAATTTCTTGTTATTATATAAGTAAAGTCTCAATAAATAATATTCATAAATAGTAAAGTTATGAGCGTTTGTTTATATCCCAAAATGTCACTCAATTTATGGAAATTTTGTACCTACAGGCTATTGATTATGAATGAATAAATGACGATCAAAATGGAAAAACACGCGTGTAGTATTTTCTAGTTGCAATTATTATGAATGATTGATTCTATAAATGAATTTACAAATTATGACAAATTTTTGTGGACAGTTTTAGGATTTCGTTTTTTTTTTTACTTTTGACTACACAAATGTGATCAGTAACGGGTACGGATAGAGCCCCATTTTTTTGTACTAATTAAAATATAGGGGTGTATATACGAATTTTAAAAAATGCCTATGGCTCTCACGGTCCCATCTTCAGCAGAACCATAGGATCCCAGCAGGGCCGAAGCCTACTGGGCTATGAGTTGACTTCCGAAAGAGAAACCCAGGGTCCTGGAGCGCAATGTAAAGAAAGAACATAGTTGTAGTTTTATTCAATAAAAGTCTGACATGCCCTCCTGCGCCGTAGAGCGAGAGAAGTCATTGAAAGATTTCCCAACTTAAAAAAAATAACTATAAATGAATAAATCTATAATTGAGTGACAGTATGTTCTATAAGGGTATACAGGTCCGATCGTGTGTGGAGTACTGCAGTCACATATGGGTTGGTGCTGCAAAATGCCATCTAGCAGCTTTGGACTCAGTGGAAAGGCGTGCGAAGAGGCTAATTGGGGATCCAGATTTGGTAAAGTCCAATCTACAAAGCCTCGAGCACAGGCGCAGGGAAGCCAGCCTATCGATATTTTACAGGTTGCATTTTGGAGAGTGTGCGCGGGAATTGCATGACTTGATTCCGCCATCTCCTTTCTACCATCGGACAACCCGACATACGGCGAGTATACACCCTTACGTTGTTGAAACTTCAACGATCCGGACTAAGCGTTTCGCTTCGTCGTTTATACCGCGTACATCGAAGGACTGGAACAATTTGCCTGCTGCGGTCTTCCCGTCCAACTATAATTTAGGTGTCTTCAAGGCTAGAGTGAATAGGTTCTTAATAAACTAGTGCGCCTCACCATCAATGATTGCATCACTGCTTACCATCAGGTGAGATCGCAGTCAAGCACTGGTTTATATCAATTAAAAAAAAAACAACAAAAATCAATTTTACCCCTTGATTATACGTTTTACCTACAAGGATTGGTACCTACCTACCTTTGAGAATCATATTTAGCACTATTTGATATATAGGATTCTCATTTTAAATGGAACATTAAGTCTCAAAGGTTACCTAGTACTTATAGCTCTTAGCGAGAAAACCACTATTGTACCCTATTAAAATAGGGTTGTTCCCAAGCCCACAAAAAAAAACTTGTTTTAAATGTTCCTAAATTAATTTCTAACAGGTCCACGGGCTTTGTCCAAAGTACAGTCAGTAAAAACCATGTCTTGTCTATCTTAATCAGTTTGTTAGCCTTGGAAAAAAGAAATAGTTATAGGTTACTAGGATTATTTTGATTTACTGTGATAATTCTGAAACTGTGATTTATAATGCAAAATCTATTTTAGTGTAAAATTAAAATGATTTACTGCAATTGTTATGAAACTTTTTTTTCATGGTTATGACTATTCACCTCTTTGGAGACATGCATGTAGAGTTATATTTACCGTTTCATAAGTACGTGCGTATATGAAATAAAAATATTCATTGTCTTTTATTTTATAGAAATAGAAATAATAAACATTTATCCCTTATCAAAGCTTTTATTGCTGACTGTACCAAACATTCTCATGGATTCGTAGGGAAAGAAAATATTTAATATTTTAAAATGACGTGGACTCATTGGGAACTAATGTTCGAACATTTTTCGGGAACAATAGACTCGTGGACCTTAGGGAACAACCCTTAAAATACAATAATAGAGTTGTGTTACATTTATTGTTCAATTTGTTGGGTACTTTAAATCTGTCCTCAAATGCATTTACATTTCTAATTTCTATTACATTAATAATTAAAGACCCATTTTTTTTATACTTACTCTATAAATAATATAATAAAATACGAGCCTATGCTCGCATTTAACGATTTAACTTGATGGTACGACGATGGGACACGCTTGCCTAGTAATAACCTATTCACTCTTATCTTAAAGACCCCTAGTTGGTTGTAGCTATCAGAAAACACAGTCTCCGGCAGGGAATTGCACTCCATAGCTGTACGCACAATAAATGTGTTCTCAAAACGTTTTGTCCGAATGGGTTGGGATGTCCACCATATACCGGTGGCGCAACAGCGTTTTGTCTGTTGGTCCGATGATGGAACGGGCTGGGCGGAATTAAGCAGACCCTCTTAACGGCACGTGACAATGATTCCATCCCATCGCTTTTATATCCTCTTAAAACCCTAAACTTTTGAGTGAATCTGTATGGGTTACACGTAGCCCATTAGGTGAGAGAAAATGCCCTAATTTGTGGCATCATATCACACGGGAGTACGGAAGTTTTGTGAGCAAAATCTAAAGGGGGTACGGAACTTTTGAGGGCTAAATGACGCCATTTAGCAATTAGCATGTGTGAAACTTTGCTCTTAAGGACCTTGATTCTGCTTCGGAGGTGTCCCTTAATGATTGTGAGAGTTTGATGTTTTGTGCTGAAAATGAATAGAAATTTATTTTGTGAAATAGCGAGCTTTGTATACTGTAAAGTCCTGCAAACATAGCATAGCATAATCAGCCTTTTAATTTTCCCACTGCTAGAATTAGGGCCCTTCTCTGGAAGAAGGAATGGGCCGTAATCCACCACGCGGGCCCAGTTGGTGATTGGTGGATGTCACATGTCTTCGAATTTTTTGTTCTATAACATGCCTCCATGGTCCTTAAAATGTTTTCCTTCACTGTTTTGAGAGCAGTGGTGATAAAATAAATCACAGTGATGTATTTGGCTGAGTGTTGAAGAGTTCAGGTACAAGAGGTGTCGAGAATGAAACGACTTGTTTCTTCCTTCAGTAATATATTCTTCCAAAGTCAGCAATGTCCTCACAGTTATAATTTCTAAAAAATCTTGAGTTAATAAAGTTGTCGTAGCGAGCAAGTAGAGAGAGAGAGAGAGGTTCTTCAAGTCCCTTTTTACCGGAAACCGAGCTGTCCAAATCGTGTTTTCCATAGACTATCGGCGCGTCCGGTTGTCAGTAGTGATGTCCGTAAACTTACTAATTGTTAGTGTTGTGAACACTGAGTTTGAACCGGCAACATACAAATTCGTAAGTCAGTGCCGTTACAACGGGGCCACCACTGCTTAACTCTGATCTGCTCAAGTCCTGCAACCTCTATTAAAATGAGAGAAGTTGCCCTTTGGTCGTGCTAATGTAACTGTTCTAATCGCGCCGGTAACTTTCCCAAGATGCGACAAAAGCGATAATATCCGACTATTACGATATTACTCAATAGCTCTTGTAAGTATATTGTAACTCCTAAATTTGGTCGGATTCGCGATATACTTAATCACTTTTGTCGCAATTCGATAGATAGTACGATGTAGGATTTGTATGACGTCAGTTCCAATTGTAGTTTATATGTGGCGGTATAGGTGCCGCTTTGATTTTGAGGTGGGAAATCATCCATTCTCTAGGGTAGAACGAGAGGGCGTGTCAGACTTTTACTGACTAAAACTAACCTTTTTAGTTGCCCTTTGCGTTCTAAGGCCATGGCTCTACTGCACACTAATTATTGCGGAAATAAAAGTCTACATCAAACTGCACAGATCTCGGCTGCTCGGAAGGAAGCGTGGGCTTCCAAAAGATTGAAGAAGTGGAGGGAGGTCTTTGTCCAGGAGTAGGACAGAAAAAGCTATTTCGTCTGTCAGTTAAAAGGCCATGGTCTGAATCTGCATGATCAACAGTTTTGATGTACTCGTATTTACAAAACAAAATCGCAGCGTATCTGCTATTTTCTACTGTGATTTTGGCATAAACAAAATTTGTACAATTTTCTAACTCACTACTGACATGTTCTCAGTGAGAAAGAGCGGGCTGGAATCTACCGCATGCGCCCCGTGTAAACCCCCCGTATTTGCCAAAACAGGCAAATATATTATTTTATACACCGTTATTTTACTCAATTACGAGAAAAGTGGTGTTCAAATAAATTAAACAAATTAGAGAAAGGGCCATTACCACTAACTACGCCGCTACTGCTCTGCGACGGCAGAGTATAATCACAAAATAGATAGATACAGAAGTCAATCTACAAACAAAGCGCGCTCGAGCAACGCACACATAGACACCGCTCACGGCCACTATATCTCGGCTCAATTCAGCTCAATGCAAGCTCGAGTGCTATCCGTTTTAGACACGCGTCTGTGAACTTATTCGTGGAAAAATGGACCAACAAAAAGAAACCTTATTCTAGCTGTTCAGCGGACGGTTGTTAAATTCAAAATTAAACCGTGAATTGAAGTTTTTAGGCTACCAGTTGCAGGCCATGGTCCGGAGCGAGGAGGAGTGGCAGGCGGTTGCCTCCTTTTGCGAAGCAGTAATGCTAGCAAAGGAGGCGGCCGATCGCGTGAGGCAACGGCCCTCACGCCCCAATCGCCGCCGGGATTCCGATCCCGATTTCCGGCCATCGTAGGCGCAGGCTTGCGGACGGCGAGCAATGGGTGGCTCGCCGTCCGACTGTCCGGTAACCGTCCGGACCGAGCCCAAGTCGTCGACGGCGCGTGCTGTTCCACGCGCGCCTCAAGGAGATGTCAGCAACTGTAGGGGCCTAGCAGGGTCGAAGCCTACTGGGGCCAAGGGTCTGATTCTGAAAGGAAGACTCGGCCCTGGTACGAAAGACAACGAAGGAACAGGAGTAGGTTTTTAGTCAGTAAAAGTCTGACACTATCTCCCGCCCCACCCAAGGGCGGGGGATGTCATAAGATGATTTTCCCACCGGCGTTCGGCGCACTCGCGCTGACCCTAGCCACGGTAATATTATCTATACAGTATTGTAACTCGGCCGTATCTTTGAAATAAATGCCTACAGCCGCGCGGTACGTAAACATGCGATAGGGCTGCCCGCACTATGGCTGCCCGCCTCCAGCATTTTAATTACATTTGCCTACTTTGTGTTTCCATTTAGTTTTGTGATTGTAAATATACTTTTTTTTTATATAAACAAATAAAATACTTTGTGAATTGAATAGGAAGTGTTCAGTATTTGCGACCGAAAAATATTTGCGCCTCGACTGAGACGTACCTACAAAATGCTTTATTATTAAATTTTAAAGTACAAAAATCCGCATTCTAAAGCTTAATTAAAAATTGTTTTGGGAAACATGGACAAGGTGGAGAAAAAGAAATATCTTTTACTTGGTTATAGATACCTGCAGCTACTTTACAATTTATATGTTTGGTTTTAAATTAAGTTCTTGCAACCAAAAACAGCACAATATATCCTACTCGTCATATTAATATATAAATATGTACTTGAACTTATTTTTATTGAAAAAATCGCGCGGCACAGACGCGACTGTCTGCATCCCGAACGCACCTCGAGATCGAGGCGCGTAGGTATAGCTCGCGTTTCGTCCGTTTGTATGAAGTTGGAATACTGTATGATAATATTACCGTGCCCTAGCGCGATCTCCGAGCGTAGGTATGAAAAGTGAGGTACATACATGAGATTGACTTCTGTACCTATCTATTTTTTGGTATAATGCTGGCCGTTTAAACTGAATACACTTAGAGATGCATAATAGGCCAAAAACTAAGAACTCCAAAACAGTCTAAATACTGAACTCATTAGAGTAACTTCCGATGTAATAAAACCACTAAAGAACATAGTTTTAAACGAGCCACATAATGACTCCGCTGGTTTCCCGCAGTCGTTAAAACTTCGAGTGCATATCAGTTCAGAAACATTGTATTAACTACAGACCTTGAAAACTACTAGACACGCCATTAACATTCGTGATCGTGCTATAGCTCTGAGCATAAGCTCTTTCTATCATCATCATCATTTCAGCTGAAAGACGTCCGCTGTTGAACATAGGCCTCCCCCAAGTGTCGCCATAACGACCGGTTCTTCTGTGCCTCTCGCATCTATCGGATTCCGGCGACGCTCACCAGGTCATCGGTCCACCTTGTGGGAGGCCTTCTAAACCCTTAAAAGTTTTTGAGAAAAATTTTCGTCATTCAGTCGAATCTTGATTAAATTTGCAAGGCATCTATTGTTATACTTTTTTAATTTTTGAATTATGAAGTGACAAAGTTCATGCAAATGCAGATTTTCAGAGGTCTCTACTGGATTAGTTTAACACAAATTTATAAACTGATTTCAATAGAAGCCTAGATAATATCCACAAGATACTGTGTTTCCAAAATAGGTAATGAAAAATGTGTAATAACGCCATAATGGCGTAAAAGCGGTTGTATAAAAAACAGTGAAAATGTATGTCGAGTTGCATCCCCTTAAGTACCTTTACTGCCTGACTCACTGCCACCGGCGCAAACTTTTATAGGCCTTTAGAGGCAAAACTATATAAAGGGGTGACCAGATGGTTGCAAACTAGCGTTCCAACCAAGGTCATCTTGGTTTGTGTTACGGCTACATGGATGTAAACCACGCGCCAACACGTTCGGTAGTTGGGAAAACGGGCCTCCCAACCAAGGGCGTTGAAGGTCATGGATTACAACTGCTGTCTACACGGATTTAAACTAGCAAGGTCACCTTAGTTGGGACGTTGGTTTGCAACCATCTGGTCACCCCTTTAATACCACAGGACAGGCGAGACGACTCGGCGACTACTAGTAAAGATTGAGAAATCAATCAAACTGCCTAGCATTTTAGTCTTTTAGCCTATACATGAAATAATTTGGTATTTGCCCTGCCCGTCTACGCGGATTGAAACTAGCAAGGTCACCCAGGTGACCTTGCTAGTTCCAATCCACGTCGCAACCAAGGTTGCGACGTTGGTTTGCAACCGACTGGTCACCCCTTAACACTGTGGAACCAAATGTAAAGTCTCACAAACCTCCGTTGATAAGGGAGGATCCTCTGACCAGACGGATGTTCTGTACGATAAATTATTTTGCGCTGTTGTATATGTTCTAATTGCGTAGAGAAGTCTAATACCGCGATACAGGATACTGAATTTTAGTCCCTATGTGACCTTTCATAGATGTCCGTTCCACTCGGTCCTAATTATCGTAGCCTGCTGTTACAAAAGATTCCAATCCTAAAATTTGTGAATGTATGTCGAGTTACATCCATTTTCATTGTTTTTCATACACGCTCTTACGCGATTATGACGTTGTTACATATTTTTCATTAGATATTTTGGAAACACAGTATCTTGTGGATATTATCTAGGCTTCTATTGAAATCAATTTGTAAATTTGTGTAAAACTAATGAAGTGAAGACCTCTGAAAACCTGCTATTTTACATGAATTTTGACACTTCATAATTTACTCAATTTAATCAAGATTCCGAATAAAAAATTTTTTCAAAAACTTTAAGGGTTTAAAAAAAAAAACACGTATTTCCTGGAACAAATTTTGTGAAATACTCGAATAAATCACGGAATTGAGAGCAGTGATGACCTCACGATGTTTTCTGAAGGAAAACATCGTGAAGTCATTACTGCTCAGTCAGTCATCACTGCAGGAAACCGGACCTAGAACCAAAAATTCGAAGACATGTGACATTCACAAACCCGCGCCCGCGTGATGGATTAAGGCCCATTCCCTCTTCTAGAGAGGAGGCCTGAGTCCCAACAGTGGGAACATTAAAAGGCTGAATAAGCAAAGCTAATATTTTAGTGTAGATACATCGACAAACCATAGACATACTTTACAAGAGCAAGGTTGTGCCTTACTTTCAACCATTCTTATATCAAAGAAAGTTGGATATATAGTGGACAGAAAGGGCAAATACCAAATTATTTCAAGTATAGGCTAAAAGACTAAAAGGCTAGGCAGTTTGATTGATTTCTCAATCTTTACTAGTAGTCGCCGAGTCGTCTCGCCTGTCCTGTGGTATTAAAGGGGTGACCAGATGGTTGCAAACCAACGTCCCAACCAAGTGTCCTTGCTAGTTTCAATCCGTGTAGACAGCAGTTGTAAACCATGACCTTCAACGCCTTTGGTTGGGAGGCGCATTTTCCCAACCACCGAACGTGTTGGCGCGTGGTTTACATCCGTGTAGCCGCAACACAAACCAAACACATAAACCAAGGTCACATTGGTTGGAATGCTAGTTTGCAACCGTCTGGTCACCCCTTAAAACTATATTTTACAAAGTTACACAAAAGTAACTTTTGTTTGAAAGGAAACTTTTGGTAAAAGGAGGTTTTGTTACAAAACTTCACTCGAAGTTAGTGAGAGATAGCAAATAACAGGACTGAGATGTAATATTTGAATAATGCCTAGCAAATGCTGAGGTGGTCACCCTTTCGGTGCGGGCACGCTCGGTGCACTTTGTACTTTGTTCTTTTTTACTTTGTGTTTATAACCGTTGTGCTGTGTCTGTCCCGAATAAAAGCATTTCTATTCTATTCTATTCTTTAATGTTAATTTCAAGAAGTAATTTTCCGTTTCTGTTTTTGTAATTTAACACGGATTTGGTTATTTTTTATGCATTATAAAAAGTGTTTTTTTTTTTTGTTTTTTTTATTAGCGCTTGTTTTTTAATATACATACTTGTTTTATACACTTAACCTTTCCTCATGACTCACGGTTTTTTGAGTTCATTGCAAACAGACAGTCAGCCTGAGCACTTGTACAGTAAATTATTGAAAAAAAAAGTTGTGATCACTAAAAAATTATAAAATTAAATTACATTAAGACTAGTTAAAAAGTTACACTGAAATAAATTAAATTGAAAATTACATCGAAATGTTAGTTACTTAATCGTCGAATTATTCCATTGTTTAATATTTTATGAAAACATAATCAATAAGCGTAACTATATCCAAATACAGTTTTTTTTTTTTTTAGGTGGGAAAATCATCTTATGATAAATCGCGCGATTTGTCATAAGGGCGGAGCGGGAGATAGTGTCAGACTTTTGCTGACTAAAAACCCACTCCTGTTTCTTTGTTGCCTTCGTCCCAGGGCCCCGGGTTTCGTTTTCACACTACCCATGGCCCCAGTAGGCTTCGACCCTGCTGGGCCCCTACGATTTGCTGACATCTCCCTGAGGCGCGCGTGGATTAATACGCGCCGTCGACGACTTGGGCTCGGTCCGGACGGTTACCGGACGGTCGGACGGCGGTCTACCCATCGCTCGCCGTCCGCAAGCCCGCGTCTACGGTGGCCGGAAATCGGGATCGGAATCCCGGCGGCGGTTGGGGCGTGAAAACCGTTGCCTCACGCGATCGACCGCCTCCTTTGCTAGCATTACTGCTTCGCAGGAGGCGACCGCCTGCCACTCCTCCTCGCTCCGGACCATGGCCTGTACCAAGGCCCGGCGCGAGAGATCGCCGCCGCCGATCGCCCCCATGAGGACACGGCGTTGCTCTGCCCAAGCGGGGCACACCTCCACCATGTGCTCCACCGTGTCCTCCGGGCGTTCCACACAGTGGCGACACCCGGGCGTCGCTTCCGCACGAATCCGGTGCAGAAACTTCCCGAACTTACCGTGTTCGTTAAAAACCTGCGTCATGCGGAAGGTGAGGACACCGTGAGGTCTTTCCAACCACGCCTCGAAGAGGGGACTTACCGCCATAATTGTGGCGTGCCAAATCCAAATATAGTTGGGAATAACTGTATCGAAATATATTTTTTATTTTTTGTCAGTGTTTTTGTTACCATGTCAGTTCCAGTTTCGGTTACGACCAAAACTGGAAGAGGAGCTAAACATTCAGTTACAGTTTTGGTTTCTAATGTATTATTTATTATTATTATTTCGTTAATTCATTAATATCACATTAGGCCACCGGTATCGGGAACAGGGTTCAAGCTACCGGGTCAAGGCTCCAGAGAAAGGAACCTCCTAAATATACGAGCCCTTGATCCAGTCGCCTAACGAGAGCCTCCTAAGGTGTTGGTCAAGGCTCTATTATCATAAAACGTATTTCGGTCGGTCACTAGTGATTTTGTTTTTTTCATCATCATAAATCTATTCATCATCATTTCAGCCGAAAACCGTCCACTGTAAGACATAGGCCTCTCCAATGTGTTGCCGCAACAAAAACCGGTTCTGTGCGTCTCGCATCCACAGCAATCCCGCGACTCTCACCAAGTCATCGGGCCACCTTGTGGGAGGCCTTCCAACGCTGCGCCTTCCGATGCGCGGTCGCAACTCCAGAACCTTTCGACTTTCGGCCTATCGACCATCTGTTCATCGAGCAATGCGCCCTGCCCACTACCACTTAAGTTTGGCGGAATCTATTGATAGTAGAAAAATATTGCTTAGACAGATTGAAAGAAAATTTTGGGTGTTTCGTGGCATCTTAAAACGAAAACTCACCAAATGTCAAATAATACACATTACCTCGTCAGATTTTTACATGATAAAACAACACAGTCGTGAATATGTAACTTAGGAAATGTACCTCATAAAGTTATAGGTGTTGTACGAGTCATGTGTCGTACATGGCCCTCGCGTCAATACGCGAAATAATGCTGAACTGCAATCAGTTCAGCACTATTTCGCCGCCTTGCACAAATTATATTATAAAGCGACAGACAGTACACAATTAGCATTGTACAGACGGTTGTACTCATTAGCGATCATTCATATATGATAAGTTACGCAATAAATTAGATCTTCTTCGGATATCAGTGACTATCATTTCAAAGTAACATCCAAGGTATGTGCGACCCATTCAGCAGCGCATACATCTTTTTGGTCCTTCGAGCCGGATATGCAATACGCGAGGGCCATGTACGACACATGACTCGTACAGGTGTTCATCCTACTAACTCTACGTAAAAAGGTATTGCGCGTGTTTTTTTTAAGAGATTACCTTCTAACGCAGATTTATAATTTGTTGTGTAGGGACTGTTTTTTTGTCATAAATAAGTCCTGTTTAATCACATTTTTTTCAACAACATAATTTCTGTCTTACTGCTGGAACATGCCTGCAAAAAAAAATCTACTTCACTAAAAAAAAACCTTTAAAAAAGTTTTTTATTTCACACTTTTTAGTTGCCATACACTTATTACTTAACCAGAGTGCCTATTTCTCATGACAATTCAAATTAACTCAAACACTGCTAGGTTACATTGGTTTATTAAGAGGGTCCTTTTCCACTCGCCTATGGTCAACATCGAGTATGGTTTAAAAGCTTGTTGCTTCATCTAAAGCAATCCATACATTAAGTCCGCCTCTGTACTTTTGTGTGCATAAAGAATTAATAAATAAATAAATCCAACGCGATGTTTGACGAAGAGGCAACACGAAAAAAGAGAGATAACGCCTGAAAACTCTGTTAGTATTCGATAATTCCGTGATTTACTCGAATATTGCACAAAACTGGTTCCTTGCTAGAACCAGTTTTGTGCAATATACGTGTTTTTTTTAAACCCTTAAAAGTTTTTGAAAAATATTATCGTCATTGAGAATCTCGATTAAATGTGCAAGGCTTCTACGGATGTACTTTTTTATATTTTTAATATATGAGTAAATTATGGAGAGCCAAATTTCACGTAAAATAGAAAATTTTCAGAGGTCTTTACTGGATTGGTTTTGCACAAATTTATATTTTGATTTCTATAGAAGCCTAGATAATAACCACAAGATATCTGTATATCCAAAATATCTGGAAAAATATGTGTAATAACATCATAATCACGTAAGAGCGGTTGTATGAAAATGCACCTCGAGTTGGACGCTCTTAACGTTGCTTATCGTCGGTCGTGCCGTCATTTCGTTGCCGCTTCGTCGACATAGTTTCATAGTTTTGTATGTAAGCTTCACGCAGGCGTACACCAAACGTATAATGACAAATACGCGTCTATGAAGCTATGCGTCCGTGTACAGTTGGCCTAAGCCTTCTGATGAGGCTTAATAAATACAATTTTCTTCGCAGTAGAGCGCCTATTACACTACGCGTTATTCAGCACACGTTACTCAGACCGTCTTAGAGCAAACAAGCCTCGCCGAACGCGGAATTCAGATTCAGACCGGTCTAACTCTTATTACACTACGCGATGCTGAATACCGTGTGCTGAATAACTAGTAGTGTAATAGGCCTTTAAGGATTTTTCTCAGACCCGTTACTCTGTTCCTTCAAAAAGTATGAAACGTCTTGAGTGACTTGATAACGGAAAGGAATTTAAATTTGACAAAGGCGTATGACGTCTCAACTGTACATGTATCATAGCTAAATACGTACAACATGGATGAGCAATAACAGGCAATCACGTTAATTTGCTCACCCGAGCAATTGAAACGGAAGCAATAAACTCGCAAAAGTACGTCATTCTCTGTCAGCGACACGTGTTTCAATACATGTACATACATAAGTACATGCCGAGGGTAGGAGACAGTGGGGTTCTAAATTGACACGATGTTATTGAATTATTATTTTTTCAATTGCTGTACCCTCATATTGTTTCGTTAAAATAAATTGAAAACATTCAATTTTATATTATTTACTTTTATTATTAGAGCACTGTTGTGGTCCAGTGGTAACGGCCCCGACTTACAAATTGTAGCTCGCGGGTTCAAACCCAACGAGGCACATAAATTAGGGCTTTATAGCGGTTCTAGCGGTTTGCGAGCGGCTGCGGGGCGGGGCGGGCGCGCAGCGAATGCGTCGCGAACACGCCGCGGCGAGGACGTCGTGGTCAAGTGCCAAATTCGCAACGTTTTCAACGCGTGTTTGTAGTAAATTAACGACGTACAATACACTCAGTAACAAAATGGATTCCGACGAAGAGACACTGCTGCTGGTTTTGTTACTTCGAAGACGCCGGAGACCCGCATCTCGTTGCCGGATCTCGTTGCGCGTCCGCAACAAATTCGCTGCACATGCGCAGCACGTTCGTTGCGCGCCCGTAACGTATTCGTTGCGCACCCGCTCCGCTTTGAGGACGCTCGCAATCTGCTAGTATGATAAAGCCCTTACATACTTTGTGTAATTTAATTTCATCACCACTGCTCTCAAAACAGTGAAAGAAAACATCGTGAGGAAACCGACATGTCCTAGAACCAAAAATTCGAAGACACGTGACATCCATCAATCCACACTGGGTAAGCGAGGTAGATTACGGGCCATTATCTCTCCTAGAGAAGAAGCCTGAGTCTCAGCAGTAGGAACATTATGAGGCTGATTATGCTATTAAGCTATATCATACTTTTATTATTATCATTGTTACATATTTAGGTTTATTTTTAGGGTCTCGTACCTCAAAATGAAAAAACGGAACCCTTATAGGATAACTTTGTTGTCCGTCTATCTGTCTGTTCTCGAGAACTCGTAGAGGTATCGAGTGGAAATTAAAACCATATACTCAGGTTGGCAGTCCCTGGAAACTGTGAAAAAATCAAACTTCTAAGTTAACGAATAAAAAAGATACGGCCGTTTATGTCTCAAAAAACGTATATATGGATACTCTCAAAGGAATCAAAATTTATAAGGTACTTCCCGTTGACCCAGATTCCTAAAATTTGGCATAAAGCAAGGTCTTATAACACAGATATAGGAATAAATCTGAAAACAGTAAATTTGTAGTTACCTACGTCACAAAAAAAAAATTTTTTTGCAATTCGGAAAAATCTTCGAGACTCCATTCGGAAATTGTTGTTTGTACGGAACCCTCAGTGAGTCCGACTCGCACTTGCCCAGTCTTTTTTTATAAAAATGTTACCCCATACTGGGAATTATTCCCGTATCGTGGTATTTTTACAAACATGTAAACTCATTTACACCATACACCAAGAATCGGAAAAACTAATTGTAGGCCAAACACAGACAGACAGACGGACGGACAACAAAGTGATCATCTATGGGTTCCGTTTTTTCCTTTTGAGTTACTGAACCCTAAAAAGAATACAAATAAGGAAAAATTGTACGTTTGTTCGCAAAAATGTTTAAAAGTCTAGAAGCACTGATTTGATAACAAATCTCAAGATGCAAGCATTTTTTCACACAAAAAAGACAGAATAACGTTTATTTGATGGCACGGGCCAAACAACAGAATAAATTTAAAATGTTAACTAATCATCATCATCATCATCTTCCTGCCCTTGTCCCGTGTTATTTGGGGTCGGCGCAACACGTTTTTTTCTTCCATTCTGCCCTGTCACTCGTCATACTATCACTAACTTCCTTTTCTTAAAATGTTAACTAATCTAAAACATAAAATAACCTTACTTAAATAACAACATTAAAAAGAAAAAAATCCTATGCGAGGCCAAAAGACTCCTATCCCAGCATACAAAAACTTATTAACCTGCAATGTTACCACGCGATCCATTATACGAATTGTTAAAGGGATGGAGCTACATAGGATGTATTGCTTCATCCGTCTTTCTCACTCGCACATCTGACATTTTAACTTGTCGTGGTAAGTCCCCTGTACGCCATCAATGACGGTTCATACGAACCTCGTAAAAATTCGTGTCTTGAAGAAAACCTCGCAAGTTGCATTTGACGTTTTTACGATAATAACTTGAAATATATATCTGAAAAACTGGACAAGTGCGAGTCGGACTCGCGCATTGAGGATTCCGTACAAACTACAATTCCCGAATGGAGTCTCGAATATTTTTCTGAATTGCAATACATTTTTTTTTTTGTGATTTAGGTAACAACAAACTTACTGTTTTCAGATTTATTCCTATATCTGTGCTATATTACCTTGCTTTATGTCAAATTTCAGGATTCTAGGTCAACGGGAAGTACCCTATGAATTTTGATTTCCTTGAGAATGTCGAAATATACGTTTATTGCGACATAAACGGCCGTTTTTTTTTTTATTTAACTCAGAAGTTTGATTTTTTCACAGCTTCAAGGGACCGCAGACACGTTCCCGAAATAAAGGTTCTTGACAGACAGACAGACAGATAGACAGACGGACGGACAACAAAGTGATCCCATAAGGGTTCCGTTATTTTTCCTTTTGAGGTACGGAACCCTAAAAACATATCCAAATTGCAAAATGTAACACAACATAAATATAAATAAGCTGTGGTAATACCATTTTACAGGGTGCTGTATTTTCTTCCTCCTTTTTTACATCTTTTTAGCGTTGGTAGGCCTCCCACAAGGTGGACCGACGACCTGGAGAGTCGCGGGAATGCGGTAGATGCGAGACGCACAGGATCGGTCGTTGGGGCGACGCTTGGGGGAGGCCTATGTCCAACAGTGGACGTCTTTCGGCTGAAATGATGATGATGATGATGAATGATGATGATGATGATGTCTTACCTCTTTCCCATTTTCACTCATAGAAAATCATATACTTTTTCACAGCGCAGTGTTACACTGCACTTCCTAAAGAGCTCAGACACAAAATTGCGATGTGATGTCGCATCGTAAAAATCTGCGAGTTTGCACGACGCATCGCAAGAACTTGTGAATTGATTGGCATTACTCATCGCATATGACCACATCGCATCGCAGTTTTATGTGAGAGTCCTTAAGGAGTACTTAAGTACTCAACTCACCACAGGATCTTTTAGAAGAGTTACCGCAGCTTTGGAACGCAAAAAGCAACTGAAGAACACAGATAAGTTTTAGTCAGTAAAAGTCTAAAACGCCTTCTCGCTCCTCCCTAAAGCGGCTAATGATTACTCAAAAAGTACTCTAATCAACTTATAAGCAGGGGTCGGAATTAGGTAGAGTTATGCATGTACTTGCATCGAAATGTTGATATTAACGAGTTTATTATGTATAAATGTTACGTTTACCGTTTTCGACACATACATTAGACTTCATGTGAAGTAATAGTTTTTTTTTTTATTAAATGTAAAATGTATGTGCTGTGACTGTATTCTCAATAAATTAATGAATAGGAATTGCCGATTACAGACATAAACTGTATAATAAAATCTTACAAAACAATCCATTCAGCATAACAGAACTTATTTCGTTACCGATACAAACCAGTGCCACAGCTCCCCTTTCCACCCTCATCAATCATACTGGAAACAGTGAGTCAGCACTTGGCATGTTTACATTCGTTCATATTGTGACCTGGGAAGGGTGGAGTGGGGAGAAATGAACTATGAATAGGTCCGGAGATGACAGTGTTGGACTGAGTATCATTATTGGATTGTTTGAATAACACGGTATTAGATAGATAGATAGATATTATTCTTTATTGTACACCAAATATAAAATTTTATTATGAATTTAAAATTAATAGGGTGTCACATTGGGCAGTCTTATCGCTAAAAGTGATTTTTTACAGACAACCTTTGGATGGATTTGACAGAGAAGGAGAAAAAGGATACGCAGGTAATTCGTGGTGTACCTACTAAACTTTTCACTAACAATATTTCTGAATAAAATTAAAAACAAAACCGTGCCGCTGTCCGTTTGCCTTATATTTTGAAGAAACATGGGTGGGTTTAGTCAGTAAAAATCTGACACTCTCTCTCGCAAAGTCGGGGAAGTCATTTGATGATTTTCCATAAAAAATGGCCTTATATTTGGAACTGTAATAGGTAGACTTGAAATTGTCATGGTACCGTTAAACCAAAAAAAAAGTTTAAAAAGTTGAGAGATCTTTTTCCATGAAAAATACTAGGTAATAAAATTGTATGTTAACATAATAATCTTTGTTTTATTTGTCTAATCAATCTCTGAGGTTTTTATTATTATTTATTTGTATTATTGTTGGCCACACGGGATTTTTCATTAGAAGACTCGTTAAAAAATAAATGCCCGTTTTGACATTTGAGAAAGACCCTAGAATGTAACTTGGAACGTAAATGATAGAAACAATAAAATAATAATTAAGGGGCCGGTGTAGTAGTAGCTATTTTAGTAGTAGCTATACTACACCGGAGAAGCCGTTAAGTAGTCAAAATACAAATATCAAAACGGGCCTTTTATTTTTTGACAACTTTACATTGGCTGAGTAATACATACTAAGCGTTTCACCTCATCGCAGTATAAAACCACGTATATCGAAGGATTGGAACAATTTGCCTGCACCGGTCTTCCCGTCCGATTAAAGTGTCTTCAAGGCTAGAGTGAATAGACTCTTAATAAACTAATGCGATTCACCATCAAAGATTGCATCACTGCTTACCATCAGGTGGGATTGCAGACAAACACTAATTTATATTCTATTTATTAAAAAAAAACCTACAATTTAAATTGAATAATTAAAACAATTTAGAAATACCTCAAAGTAAATAATTATTATATTGTTTTGTTTTTGATTTTGTTCTTAAACATACGCAGTTTATTGTGGAACACGTCTAGATCGGGTATTATCGTAATAAAGGAGTGGTACTAACTCATCAATGATTCTTCTGAAGGGTGCTTGTCGTAAGCTAGTAAGCTTGTAAAGGTTTTCATTTTAGACGCTTCGAAAAATGTAAAAAATCCTTTCACAAAGATCTTTTAAAAATCTTCACCTATAAGTGGAGTGTGATTTTTTTTCCAAATATTCATTCTTACCTTTAAAGACATCTTCATCATCATTTCAGCCGAAAGACGTCCACTGTTGGACATAGGCCTCCCCAAGTGTCGCCATAACCACCGGTCCTGTGCGTTTTCGAAGACGTGGATGATCTGATGAAAATAGGAACATTGATTTTGTGAAAGAAGCACAAGTCTAACAAAGGTCTCCGTTCACGAAGAGAACATGATTGGTTTTTTTATAAGAGCTCTTTGTGGTCATTCCAATATAGTTTTCAAAAAGAATTGAATGATAAATTCAATCAAAGCACTGCAAAAGTCGATATCTAGATGGCGTCTATGGGCTTACTTGAATAAACTTTATTAGAAATATTGCTAACTGTAAGGGACCAAATAAGCGAGGATTGAGCGACCACGTCTACAAGCATGCTGAAAATCCGAAACATTCCTAAACATCGATAAACAACCGATTGAAATAGTTCAGAGGAGCAAGACAAAAAGGAAATAGGGCGATAACTTTGAACGTCAGAATATTTTCCCTTATTGAAAGCTGGCACTCTCACAAAATGGACCTCTCACAAAGGGATCTATTGGAGGCCGCTGAAAGCCGCTGTATGCGAGACGAAAAGGACTGGTAGATATGACGACGCTTGATAAGGCTTCCAGTTGTGAACTTCTTTTGGCTAAAATTATAATGATGACGAAACTTAACTTTCTTATATTTATAAATGCAATAAACAAAACAAACTATCTTTAAGGTATGCATGTACAATCAGGGGTCAAAAGTGCAGTTCCACCTTACTAATTTATTTATTTATTTATTTTTTATTTATTTATTGGTTCACCAACAATTGTTTACACTGGTATTAAGCTAAAGGTAACATGCAATAAAATAGAGTACAATAGTGTAACAATCACTTATAGGTAAACTCCGCATGCTTCAAGGATAATTTGCATAATGAGAGAGAAAAAAAAAAGCAGACTTAACTAAACTAATCTAATCTAAAATTATTACCGAAAACACGCGACCTCATAAATGTCTAATCCAGATCGAGATGATATTTATAAATGTTGGTTTTTAATTGGCTTAAAGAGTTAAAATGCAGATCAATTATGTCACTACAACCATTAACCACCTCGCAAAATCTCGCGTAAGGAGAATTGGAGCCTAAAACCGTTCTTCTTTGCGGTGGACGCAGTGGTGTTATCTGGCTGCGAGGAATTCTTGAAGGTGTACGGAAATTGAAAGTGCTATGTATTTGTGGACAGTCAATCTTGTGGGCCATAACTTTGCACACAAACGTCGCGTCATTTAGACGTCGTCGGCGCTTGTCTAGGGAAATCATTTTGAAATGTCTCAATCTATTGTTATAAGAACGTATCTTCTTAGCTAAGCCCCTAGAAAACGCCAGATGCCACAGAAAACGCTTTTGAACACGTTCTAGACGCAACTAATGTGCAGCATAGTGCGGTCGCCAAACCACGCTACAATATTCCAACACGCTACGAACCAGGCAATTATAGAGTATGATTTTCGTCTTACTACTTCTAAACTGTTTCGTATTTCTTAAGACAAAACCCAGCATTTTAGAAGACTTTTTTATAATACCGTCTACGTGTGGAATAAAAGTTAGTTTCCTGTCAAATGTAACGCCAAGGTCCCTTATTGTGTTCAGTTCACCAACTTTATCACCTTTAATATAATAGCTATGTTCTACTAAAGTATGCTTTCTAGAGAATTTTACCAATGCTAAAAGTTCTAAAATTTCTTTGTAGAAAAAGGTCAATGGTTCATGACTCATTTAGTTGGTAGCATAGAATCTAAAGTATTGAATAAACTAGTTGTGGACTATTGAACTTCTACAACAAAGAAATTTTAGACACTTTAGCATTGGTAGAATGCAACTGCACTTTTCATCCCTGACTGTACATACATCATTTTTCATGTCTATTAGCTGACGGCATTCATTACAATTTGAAACTAAATATTTATTTATAATGTAAATCAAAGCATACAAACCAACCACATAACTACATAATTTGTTATTTAATAATGTTATCTTTAAAACGCAACGGTTATCTGCAATAAGGCAGAGTTCAAATATTTGTTTATTAAAATCAAAACTAACTGTGATAAGAAGCTATTTGTAGCTGCAGTGAATCTATAAACGTGAACCATGAAGGTCGTTGTTACTGGCGCTGCAGGATTCCTGGGCTCTCGAGTGGCTGATGCTTTACTGAGTACACAGCCTCCATGTCCTCTAAATGTGACAAAACTGATACTAACTGACGTCGTCACACCTCAGTCAAGACTTGATGACCGTGTCAAGGTTTTGGCACTTGACCTGACAAAACCATCAGCTGCCGAAGAACTCATTGATAAAAACTGTGATGTTGTGTTTCATCTCGCTGCCGTCGTCAGTGGTCAAGCTGAAACAGAGTTCGAATTCGGTTTGAAAGCAAACCTGGACGCAACACGGCAGCTCCTAGACGCAGTAAGAAGAAAAGCACCTAAGGCGAAATTTGTTTTCGCGAGCACCGTCGGTGTTTTCGGAGGAGATCTGCCACCAGTCATCGATGACCTGACTGCTGTGATGCCTCAGACCTCATACGGTACAGCCAAAGCCATGTCCGAGTTACTGGTGAATGATTACTCTCGCCGCGGCTACGTGGATGGTCGGATTGTGAGACTACCGACAGTGAGCGTACGAGCAGGAGTCGCAAACGCTGCCGTGACGTCATTTGCAAGTGGGATAATTCGGGAGCCTCTAAACGGGAAGGCATCGGTTTGTCCTGTTGGGAAAGAGCAGGAGTTATGGTTGACGAGCCCTGCAACTGTGGTACATAACATTGTGTATGCAGCGACTTTGGATGCTAGTGTGTTTGGCAAATGGCGAGCGATAAACCTGCCAGGATTGTGTGTGTCTGTTGGCGATATGTTAGCAGCTCTACGGTCCGTGGCTGGTGACCATGTCGCCTCTCTAGTCCACTTCGAGTACAATGAGACCATTGCTCGCATGGTGGCATCTTTTCCTGTCAACTTCGACAATAGCCGCGCCCTGAAGCTTGGGTTTGCTGTGGATTTCAATTTTGTGGACGTAATTCGTTCTTACATAAAGGATGATTTGAATAATGTTATAGCGACACCTTCCACTTATATAAGATAGATGCCACAAATAAATTAAATTAAATAACCTTTATTTACTGGCGATGGAATACGCATAAACAGCGTCTTAAAACGTCGTGTTGATATTCTAATTATGAAATAACCCAACGTCATATGATAGCATCTAGATAGTCATACTTGTTTCGGCGAAACGTCTTTGGACGCCTATTTCATGGTCAAATTCCTATGATGCATCTACTTAGCGTCGCAACACAGTTAATTTTCATTTCTTAGAATGCAACGTAGCCTAAAAAATATATTCAGTTCTAAGATGTATTGGCGGGACGTCTTTAGAAATTGCTTAGCTTTACAAACATTTAAAGGTGAGGTTGCTCACGCGATCGTGTTAACAATAATTAAAATTATATTATATTATTTATTTTTTTATTTCTAAATTGATACCTACTATATTTGTTTTTTGACACTTACTTTTTTTTGTATTTCTTTTTCTTTGTGATTTTTTATTTTTATTTTTTGTTAACAAAAGTATAAAATATCTCTTACTGCAGTGTGCCCATTGGCAAAGGCCGCTGCTAGTTTTTTTTTCATTGCCGTCGGTGTTGTGCTACTCTTCTCCAGTTAGATCCCGAAGTGAGCTTATGTTCGTCCTTCCATCTCCTGGTCTCCTCTCTCACCTTTACTTCAAATAAATTATTTATACTTTAATAAAAATTACATTTCAAACGCGGGAGAGTTTCCTTTTCATTTTCTTTTAAACTTAAAATGACCTACCCCCCTAGCCAAGTTACGATCGTTTCGTTTGTGTCGAACGCCTCGAGTAAGCCACGCCTCCGATTCCTTTGTTCTGACCACGTGACTGAGCGTTGAGATGAAGTCAGAACAAAGAAATCGGAAGCGTGGCCTACTCGAGGCGTTCGTCGCAAACGAAACGATCGTAACTTGGCTTGGGGGGCTGGTAGCATCACATTTAATCTGTAATCTTGCTTGTTAAATTTTTCCTCTCTCCTCTGTATTTTTTATAAAGCCTTTTACTAAATAAAGCAACAACAAAAAGGCATAAACGCGAAAACTTGCTCGGTGGACAAAAACATTGAGGTAGAACACCTATCGGTATAGATCCAATTCTATTTGTTAGCAATAAATTCTTTAAGCCGAACCAAATCGAGGTTTCTTTGTTCCCAGTTCTTTTAACTTGGAACAAATACATGTGTCTTGTATTTCTCACTATCAATCAATTTGTCTAGCCTTTTCCCAATCGATTTTTTTTCGCGGGAAATGTTCCAATGATTTTTATTTTTTATCCTTTATTTCACTATAAACATATTAGTTACATTATTAAATATTTCAAAAATAAAACATTTAAAAATATGAAAAATAGTAGCCCACCGATATCGAGAACAGAGTCCAAGCTACCCGGCGGTCAGGGCACCAGAGAGAGGAACCTCCTAACTATACGAGCCGTGTCCAGGAGTACCACTTTCTGAATCAAGCCCTAATTAGCCTTTATTTTTATTATTATTATGGATAGGCTCGCGTTAACCACTATGTCACCTGATGGTAAGCAATGATGGTGCCGACGATGGAGCTTGCTCATCATCATCATTTCAGCCCAAAGACGTCCACTGTTGGACATAGGCCTCCCCCTAGCGACGCCACAACGACCGATCCTGTGCGTCTAGCATCCATCGGACTCCCGCAACCGTTACCAAGTCATCGGTCCAGGTGGTGGTGAAGGTTACAACCTTCACCACCACCTGGACCACACAGGAGGCCATCCAACGCTACGTCTTCCGGTACGTGGTCGCCATTCCAGAACCTTATCTAACTTATCTTATCTATCCTATCCTATTTTATCCTATCCTATCCTATCCTATCCTATCCTATCCTATCCTATCCAATCCAATCCTATCCTATCCTATTTTATCCTATCCTATCCTATCCTATCCTATCCTATCCTATCCTATCCAATCCAATCCTATCCTATCCTATTTTATCCTATCCTATCCTATCCTATCCTATCCTATCCTATCCTATCCTATCCTATCCTATCCTATCCTATCTTATCCTATCCTATCCTATCCTATCCTATCCTATCCTATCCTATCCTATCCTATCCTATCCTATCCTATCCTATCCTATCCTATCCTATCCTATCCTATCCTATCCTATCCTATCCTATCCTATCCTATCCTATCCTATCCTATCCTATCCTATCCTATCCTATCCTATCCTATCCTATCCTATCCTATCCTATCCTATCCTATCCTATCCTATCCTATCCTATCCTATCCTATCCTATCCTATCCTATCCTATCCTATCCTATCCTATCCTATCCTATCCTATCCTATCCTATCCTATCCTATCCTATCCTATCCTATCCTATCCTATCCTATCCTATCCTATCCTATCCTATCCTATCCTATCCTATCCTATCCTATCCTATCCTATCCTATCCTATCCTATCCTATCCTATCCTATCCTATCCTATCCTATCCTATCCTATCCTATCCTATCCTATCCTATCCTATCCTACCCTATCCTATCCTATCCTATCCTATCCTATCCTATCCTATCCTATCCTATCCTATCCTATCCTATCCTATCCTATCGTATCCTGTCCTATCCTATCCTATCCTATCCTATCCTATCCTATCCTAACATATCCTATTCTATCCTATACCATCCTATACTATCCTATCCTATCCTATCCTATCCTATCCTATCCTATCCTATCCTATCCTATCCTATCTTATCTTATCTTATCTTATCTTAAAGAAAAGACCGACTTCCGAAATTAAAGTTATTTTGCACTTTTCAGTGTTTTTTTTACTTTGAAGTCGGTTGTATTTTTTTTTGTAAAAAGTTTTTTATTTTACACTTTTTAGTTTGGTACCACCACTAAATCCCTTATAGCCAGAGTGCATCTCATGACAATTCTAATAATCCCAAACACGGTTAGATTACATTAATTTATTACAGAGTTCCGGTGCCTAACTTCAGGCTTCATCATCAGGTCAGTTCGATATATTCCCCCTCTACTTTTAGTCAGTCATCAACTACGCGTATAAACAAAGCAATTTTACTTGTTACGACGGTTCTGCTGTGATCCTATGAGAAGTTCTGTTCCATATCTTCGAAGTTCATGATCAGATCATAACAATATTTCTATGGGACCAACTCGGAACCATAACCTTTCAATCAAAAAAAAAAATTTTCAAAATCGTTCCACAATTGACCGAGAAATCGGTGAACATACATAAAAAAAAAAACATACATTCAACCGAACATATAACCTCCTCCTTTTTGAAGTCGGTTAAAAATGCCTACAATCCGTAAGTATTGTAGGCATTTTTGCTGATGACTTCTAGGGAGGATTGCTTCAAGTGCATAAGGCTGTAAGGCTTATGTGGGTTCATGAAAACACGCGGGCTAGGGCGCGCATCTGTCTCCGCGTGGTAGGTCGGCAGTTTGAACCGGAGTTCGTCAGTGTTGAGAGGACACCTGTGCTGGATGACAGCTAAAGCGACGGACAGTGTAGGTAAGTACTGAGGCTATTTAAAAACTGTACTTATTTCGTGTAAGTAATTGTACATAACACAGAAATATTTAATTACCAAGAGCCTACTTAATACCTACACCATCATGATACGCGCGCGACGCCGAGACGCCGCCGCGCCGCGCCTCGCCTATCGTATACGTACCTATTACACACACACCGGCCCAATCAGTTGCGCGCTTGACATTGCTCGCAATAAAAAGCATCATTTTTTTAAAGATGGAAAAAAGAGTTTGTTTCCCAGTAATATTTTTTGTTCAAAATGACTTAGTTATATGTACAGAATGTGTAGTTAACGGGTATGTGATCGGTCTTTTTACACCCTGTATATATCCTGCCCATCATCATCATCATCATCATTTCAGCCGATAGACGTCCACTGCTGGACATAGGCCTCCCCCAAATGTCGCCACAACGAACGGTCTTGCCCAGTCTCACTTAAAACGGGCAGCTTTTTGAACCGAATCAATGATTTGCATTTCTTCACACACTGCAATCTGTCAATTTAACACATAGAACGAGTGTGCTGCTGTGCTCCATAGCACATAGACAAACCTTGAGTTTGCACTTTGGGATCTTAGGCAGACTAAATTTGTGCACCATAAGTCAGAATGGGGAGAATATATTCACATACATGGTGTCTTTGACATCGACGCACAAACGGACTTTTTTTACCACGGATCCAGTACATGATTCTGACCTCTGACTGAGTGGTGGAATTTATCCTAATTTTTTTTTTTAATCTGTTATTTTTTTAATTTAAACTGTGTAAAATCGTTATTCTAACCAACCCCGATAATATTTTTAGTAAAAAAACAAAAAAAAAATTGAATTAAAAAGTCATCGGGGTAGATAAAATCGTTATTCTAATCAACCCCGATGATATTTTTAATATTAAGAGTAATTTATTCATTTTTTTTTTTCACTAAAAATTTTAGAATAACGATTATATACAGTTTAAATTAAAATACGTAGAGATTTTCTAAAAAAAAAAAAAAATAGGAAAAAGCCGATGAAAAATTCCACCACTGTGGGGTCTAGAATCATGTACTGGATCCATGGTATTCGTTTGTCATGTTATCCATGTCAGAGACACCCTGTATACATATTCTATCCAAACAATTATTTTCATTAGTGCATCGGGAAAAAGAAACTACCTTCCATAAGATATTCATTTATTTCGTTCTTTATACAAAGGATGGGTGACTACTTAATTATCTATTAAGGTTAACGCACACTCCAGTAGCCAAGTCTTCACGTACATAAATTTATTAAAATGGAGAAAATATTCTACCGCTCGTGTATAATTAATTTTAAGTTGGCCGCAAGCCATTCCAGAAAAATGGAAAATAGTTCGCCATGAAAAACTAAGCAACTCGTTTGCATATTAATTATCGGTAAATTAATTAATCCAAAGTACCATCCGTGCATAAAAAATGTTAAAGATTATTATTTTTTCTACCAAAAAAATATTCTTTGGGGCTACAGAATTGATCGAAAGAATTACCGTAGGTCCGTAGTTTTAGAACGCAAAGGCCAACTGAACACAGAGTTCTAGACAGTAAATCTGACATTCTCTTTCGCTCCACACAAGGCAGGAAGACACATTTGAAGGTTTCCCACAAAAACAAAAAGATTAATCAAAAAAAAAATAAGTGTTAGCTCGAACACAGTTTGGCTTTCAATAATTAAAATAAGACTGTTTGCATAGGTTCGTGAAAGTATTATTCATTTATGATAATGATCAAAAAACGAATAAATAATGAAAAATAGAAATGTTTCATTACACACGGCAGGACTTATCAACACTATTTTTAATATTTTCTACAAGGGATCTCTATGTAACAAAGCTGGGCACAAGGGAGAGAATTTTCAAGAGCCATCCCTAAAAGAGAGGAGGAGGAAAGTTTGTATGAATAGAGGTAATTTTTTCCAATGGGAAATCACGGCGGACACACGGATTATTGATTATTATGCCATTAATAAAAAAACTCAATACCCTTCCTTTACCGAAATCGGGTAAAAAAGGGATTTAATGATCGTCCCAAACATTTAATAATATCTCCGAATTGACATCAGCCTTGAGTACTGTGGTGTGCGCAGACCTTTGAATATTGACAACAATAAGTAAATATCAATATTGAAATCTCTCTATTCACTGATATTAATATAAAAAATCGAATCATATATATTACTAAACGTGTATTTCTCTCTGTCGTCAAATATTTGTAGTGACATGGAATATGTTTGGTCGTTAGTTTCATATAAACCCATATAGAAATGGGTTACATTATCGAGTATCTTGTCAAACCAAGTAAGCTTATAATAACTTATTATTATGATGCAATTAAAACATAATAATTATAACATCAAATAGAATAGAATATAATAAACTTTATTGTACACCAAAACAGTAACAAAAACTTAAATCCAAGAGTACAATGGCGGTCTTATCGCTGACAGCGATATCTACCAGACAACCATTGGATGAACTGTAAGAACAATTAATAGTTAATAATGATTAAGCATTACCATAATAAATAAATAGAGTAAAATAATGCGTGCTTGCCTGGAGTTCTGTGAAAGACAGTATGAGAACTGTCTACAGTTCCATGTTAATTTGTTTGTTATTTAAATTATATATTCTTAATTCAATCAAAGTGGTAAAGAAAAACAGCGAGAAAACCGACATAAACCTTAAACCATTTTGAAGACATGTGACGTCTACCAACCCGCACTAGGCGTAATGGATTACGGCCTATTCGCTCTCCTAGAGAGGAGGGGAACATTATAAGACTGGCGGGTTATATACATACCGTAAAACGGGGTGAATAGAAACGCAGGGGCGAATAGAAACAAAACTTTGGTTTGGTTTTTCACTTTGATACCATATTATCGTCTTCTAACAAAGCATCGACTTTTTAGAATAACAATTCTTTAATAAATTGATACAGTTAAATGCTGAAAAAAATATTCAAATATCGTGAAAATACCCTTTGAAGTTTGGTTTCTTTTCACCCCTGAGTTTCGATTCACCCCATTTGACTGTACTATGATTTCAGCGTTTTCTATAAAATTCGTCATTCAACTGTTTGACAGTTTACGTCAAAAACTATGAAAAGGTTAATCCTACTACCATGCGTTCCAAATAAGAATAGGTAAGCCAATAACTTCGCTCTATCAAATTTTGGTTGAAAAGTGCGGTTTGCAAAAAACTTATTTGCGTCTTAATATTTTTTTTTTACTATGTATTATTGAATCTTAGTTAAATCTAGTCGAAGTAAAAACGTTATTGTTTAATCTAAATTAGCTAAATATATATTATTTAAGTCATAGAAGCTAAAAAAATAAAACTGTTTTCTTTCTTAATTTCATTATTAGGAAAAACTCGCCTTCTTTTTCCATTTGCCACGACTCAGACACTTCACACAGTGACGCAGAGATTAGCAAAATTGAAGAACTGGATTCTGTTTAAACTTTTTCGTTCATGATTCGTAAATAATTATTATTTAAAACATTTATAGTTTTGCTCACCCTACCCAATTTTTCGATTTGACAGCTATGACGTCACAACATGGCGTAAAAACCTGTCCTATTCTTATTTGGAACACATTGTATTTCTTTGCTCGCACAATTTAAATAAAAATCAGAAAACATAATTTAATTAGTTTTAAACGTAGACAGGTGCTTTTTTATCGTCTATGTATGTACTTTACTTATATTAAAAATAAGTCTGGTATACAAAATCGTAATTTATAACTAATTTACAAAATATATTTTATTTATTGTGACTAGGAATGTGTTTAAGCCCAATAATTTGGTTTAAATCCAGTAACCGAATTCTAATCCGGCTTTCTCAAATACAGACATATTAAACTGAATAATTTCGTACATCAAAAGATAATACAGTAAAATATATGTCAAATCAACATACAATCTCGTACGTTCTACATTATAATTATTTGATGTTAGATTATTGCTCAACACAAACGGAGCCAAATATTAATCATATGTGATTAAATCTGAGCTTGATTCAATCAACATACAATAGTGATAAATTAACTATATATTAGACACTAGCTTTTGCTCGCGTACATAAAATCAATAATCATTTATTATCAATAATCATTTATTATTTGTTTAACATAGGTAGTTAATACAGATCTTAAATAAGGTTCATAGGTCACTATGTAACTACTATGTACTGTAAAATATAACCTTAGATGTCACTTAAGAATAAAGCAGCTTTCTATCGGTGAAAAAATTTTAGCAATCGGACCAGTACTTTCAGAGATTACCTCCTACAAACAAAAAAACAAACTTTACCTATTTATAATATTGGTGTAGATAGCAATATGCTTCATTTAATTGCTTATTGCAAATCCAATATCTTGACTTAAAACACGAGGTTGTCGACATGTGGAATGTGGACTCGTCTGTCATTCGTCGGACTATTATTTTTGTATATATATATATATACCTACGTATATATAATTTTAATGTATTTTAAAGAATATTTAAAAATTTACAAACAATGTAAAGAGTATTTTATCAATTGAGTATATTTGTACAGGCAGTTGTTTTAAAATTTGAATTGATTGGGGTTGAAATTAATAAGTTGAATTTATTTTAAATTAGTTAGACATTTATTAAAAATATTTGTATTTACATATACACGTACATACCACTCAGTATAATATTTTTAATTTAGATACTTTATTTTTGGTTGTAAATGACATAGTAGATTGTGTGTCTTGTATTTATTCAACTTCTACACTTGTAACAAAAAAAAATCGTTTAACTAGTAGATATATAATTATAAATATATTTTGTATTTTTTGGTGTTAAGTGTTGTAAGGCAAGACTTATCAAGACGGATTAGATGAAGACTGAAGTAGCCGTGCAAAAGATAAAATACAATTAAGAAATTTTAACTAAATTATGTAAGTATAACTTTGCCTAATGCTTAAATTATATTGCAATCGCATTAAAATCATTCAATTTATAAAATCTATAACACGTTATTAAACATCTAATACAATTAATATTTTGCTTATATATTATAGTAACTATAAAATTAGTTAAGAAGAAATAAAATTATAGAGTATTTTTTAAGCAACAAACAATTTTAAAAGATCTTCTATTTCTATTCTCTCTCGTAAGTATTGTTTATTAGATTATTTTGAATTAAGATTCTCATATGTAGATAATTTAGGAACTATAAAATTACGGCAGATTTGTAAGGCTGATTGATATTTTGAAATCGTTACTAAAGTTTTATTATGTGTAGCTTTTTAATGCATAAGTTATTTTTTTTTTATAAATTGATCGTTCGGTGCAGTTCTATTACCTAATCTTGCAAGTTTCTAAACAATGTTCAAATAAAACTAATTTTTAATTACTACGGCTAAGCCAGAACGAGAATTTTGTATTTCATGCTACCTAGAGTAATTTACGTTGGTTAGAACAGAGATGGCAAACCTAAACGATTGCCCCTATGTACACAAAAAATAAAACAACGTGGCCATGATATCTCGCCAAAGAGACTTACTTGATAATTTATTGGACAAAAAATCGAACTACATAGTTGCTTATTAAGAGGGCCCTTTCCCACTCGCTTATCGTCAACATCGGGCATGGTTTAAAAGCTTGTTGCTTCATCTAACGCAATCCAACGCGATGTTTGATGAAAAGGCAATGCAAAAAAAGAGAGATAACGCCTGAAAACTCTGTTGGCATTCGGTAATTCCGTGATTCCGGAAACTTGATCCAGGAAATACGTGTATTTTTTTAAACCCTTAAAAGTTTTTTAGAAAAATTGTCGTTATCCAGAATCTCGATTAAATGTGTAAGGCTTCTATTGATGTACTTTTTTATATTTTTAATGTACGAGGACATTATAGAGGGCCAAAGTTCACGTAAAATAGCAGATTTTGAGAGGTCTTTACTAGATTAGTTTTACACAATTTTTTTTTTTTATTTCTATAGAAGCCTAGATAATATCCACAAGATAGCTGTGTATCCAAAACATCTAGAGAAAGATCTGTAATAACATGAAATTGTACCTCGAAAAGGACGCTCTTAATGACTATATTTCAACTCTGCTGGGAAAAATTTCATTTGAAATAAGCAGCACCTTTGTGCTCCTGTGCTTTGTGAACATAAATAGCGTGACCGATTTTCTTAATCACGCAGCGACGCACCGTGCAGATCACACTTAAGATCCTTTCTTATATCTCCTCATAAATCTACCTACTACTCCTTCTCTTTCTCTGTCCATGCAGTAAGGTTGTGGAACTCTCTTCCGCCTAGCATTCATGATTTGAAAACTATTTCATTCTTTAAGACTCAAGTAAAAGAGCACTATCTTTCCTCTCTTGTGTGATAATCATATATGTATATACATATAATATATTATGTATTTTTTTTTGGATAAGGATTTATAGATATATAAGTATTTATTAGTTTAATTTAAGATTCACAAACTCTGCTTTGCTTATTTCTACACACTATAGTCTACATCTCTTCTAATCTCTCCTTTCGCAGGTCTGCTGGAAGAAATTTCTTTTTGAAATAAGCAGTACCTTTGTACAAATTTTTATAATAAGATATTTCTAATTCTTCTGTATATTTGTGTGTATAATAAAATAAATATATAAATAAAATTTGCAACCCAAAATTTGTATTGCAATAGTTCTGTTAATTCAAATAAAACAATGTGATTTTTGCTGTTACAAATTGGACACTAAACCTGAATGCTTGGATCTTACATTCATCATCCTCATTATTGCAGCCAAAAGACGTCCACTGTTAGACATACCTAGGCCTTTCCCAAGTGTCGCCACAACGACCCGTCATTCTCTCACCAGGTCATCGATCCACCTTTCAGGAGACCTACCAACCCTGCGTCTTCCAGAACGCGGTCACCACTCCAGAACTTTTCATCCCCATCGTCCAACTGTGCCCTCTCTAGTTCATTCTGCGACCCTCGCCAGGGGCCTAAGTCTGCTATTTTTATAAATTCGTCATTCATTCCAACACGATCAAATTGTCATTTTGCTAAAAGTTCGTAATTTGCTCATTCATAATGATCGATCAATGGTCTCGAATAGAGTTTTGGTAGAATGACAATATCAAGCTTATTAAAAGCAATACTGCACAATGACGTTCTAATGGTAGATCACTGATCAAAGGAACTGTAAAAATTTTAATTACGTTACATTGCAAATTACCGTATACGTCAGACATTCGTTTGTGTTTGTACAAGATTACCATTCTATGCCACTTCTTTCAATGAAGTGTCAGTAATTGACCATTGCAAAGTCATAATGACGCCATTATATTAGTAGATTACCAAACTTACCCAAAATCAACAATTATGAAATCAATGATAGACCCTTCTAACGCTATTGTAATAGCAGACTTGAGGCCCAGGTCATCGGCCCTCCTACATATTATTTTGTTGCGTACCACCCCAGGAGTGGTACGCATATATGACATAGGTTTGACATCTCTGGCTTAGAATATTACAATTTTTAACAGGCATCTTTAAATAATATTACGAACGATAATACAATACGGTTGATATTAAACAAGAAATAAAAATTTGAAACCTAGTTAATTCAAATTCTTATTTAAATCACTTTAAATACAGTCTAAGGATTTATGAGTTTGGATTCCTTAATGTTCAATTTTAATAAGATGATATTAGAATTCTTATTGTTATTTTTTTT
Source organism: Mythimna impura (assembly GCA_905147345.3). Classification (NCBI taxonomy): domain Eukaryota; kingdom Metazoa; phylum Arthropoda; class Insecta; order Lepidoptera; family Noctuidae; genus Mythimna; species Mythimna impura. The sequence goes on from LR990357.1 coordinate 6,732,753, forward strand.
AATTTGCTAACCGTATTTAAAATCTACTACTTACCTTTATTGTAATGGAATCCACATTCATACAAAAATCAAAATATAAAAGATACTTAATTTAAACTTTTTCATTTAATTACTTTTAAAGAATTTTCAGACGTTTGAAAATGACATGACGTTGGCAAAATAGTGTTTTGCTTTTCTTATTAATTTTTTTTTTTCATTTTCATTGGTCTGACATCTTTTAAAAATGAACGTAAGGATAGTAACCTGTATAAGTTTATATTGGATTTCGAGAAACTAAGAAGTGTGTTTAGGAAATTTTTAAATTGCGTCGAAAAGAACTGTCAGTGATTTGAATAAAATTCACGTAATGTATTTAAAATTGTGTCATTTTGAGGTAACATAACATCTATCAGGCATCTATCATAACCTAAGGAGTTATATTATGAAAACAATTTTATTTATCCAAATTATCCAAATTCTATCTTCAATGGAAATCCAAAATTTGTGCTTTAATGGACATAAAATAAATCCTAATAGCTAGCTACCTTAATTCTAGTCATATTGCTTAACATTGACTCACATTAACATTTGACACTGTATTCTCTAGAATCGCACACATACTTATTGACAAGTTTATTTAAATTGAAAGCTATATCCTACGAAAAGGATAAGATACCCTTACTCTTGCTGTCGTATGACATGATGTGTCATTTTTGACAGATTTCAATTTTGACAGCTGTCAACGACTTGAACTTTGTCAACATCACTCATTAATACTCAATACGGGATTGTGCGCAATACTATAAGAATACATAAACTAATTTGAAAGAAAAAACAATTCGTCAATATTGTAGAAATCCCTGTTTTCATCATTGACATAAATATGTAAATAGACATGGTAATTAGAAATCACAAATATAATATTCAAGTAGTAACAAATAATTCAAATATTGCCATTATAAAATACCTACTTGTTTTCTTAAATTAAACTTAATTAGAAGACCTTATTACCTTCTGTACAGTACATAATTATATTATATTATACTATACAGAAGTATAGTAAAATACATTGTTTTAAACAAAAACATGCCGCAATTTTATTTAGATATAGCTCAGTTAAAAACGATATAAATTACGTGAGTTATCACACCTTTATAATATAATAAACACTAAGAAAATTCATAAGATTTAACACTTACATAACACGCCCTTATTATTGTTCTAAATAAATACTAACTTGGACTATAATAAGAAGACTTAGGAAGTTTGTGTTCTAAATCCTAGAGGTTTAAAACCATACTTCGGACCCTAAAATCTAAATTACTACACTAAATCATTCATGGCTAGCTTTTGCCAGTGACTATGCTTGTCTGATATTCGAAATTTTTTAAATAGACGGTGGGGTTGTTTGAAAATGTTTGGCGCGGCAATTAAAGGAATACGGGTGGCTTTTAGTCAATAAAAGTCCGACAGTCACTCCATTCAGAGCAAGAGAAGTTACTTGATACTTTCTCAGATTTAAAGTATCACATAATTATTATCATAAGGGCCAACGCTGCGTTAAACGGGAGCCCGCGCGTGCACCCATCGGGTGACGTCGTGCGTGTATCGTGTGCGGCGGTCCCCGTAGCGAAAACCGGATCATTACCTGAGCAGTGTCGCTAGTTCAACTTTAACGGTGTGCATGTAGTCGTGTCGATGGAGAACTTTAATGTGTTATTACGTAGCAAAACGGGGGTAGCAAAACCCGGACGGAGCACTTTTGCACGCAGCGTTCGACCTAACCCAGGTCCTAGTTTAATATATTTATATCTTTCAAATCCGTACAGCCATTGACGTATAACTGTACCTATTTATCAAACATACTTAGACTTTCATATAAATTTATATGTATTATATCTGCTGCCAGCAGTTTCGCCCGCGTAAAAGTAGAAAAATGTCCCAAGGAAACAAACTCCCAGGATAAAAAGTATCCTATACGCTGTTCCAGGACATGGTCTACCCAAGTACAAAGTTTCATCGAAATCCGTTCAGCCGTTCAAGTGTGAAGAAGTAATAAACATATAAATATACACACTCACTTTCGCCTCGTATATTAAGTAGGATAGTATTTATTTAGAACAACATATAGAACGTCATAAGTTCACACCATTTACATTACAAGGTTCATATTAAATACAATAAATTTAGACAAGGATCATACTCTAAATATTTCAAACAAATGAAAACTCATTAGTCTAACCATAGAGTCTATACTATTCTAGAGGACTGGGGCCCTTACTTAGAATTACTACGATAAGGCTACGTCTTTAGGTTGTATCAATAGTACAAATCTAATGTCTGGTCTTAAAAACAAGTTATTAATGCTAAGGGACTCTTAAGAGGGTCCTTTTTCACTCGCCTATCGTCAACATCGAGCATAGTTTAAAAGCTTGTTACTTCATCTATCGCAATCCAACGCGATGTTTGACGAAAAGGCAATGCGAAAAAAGAGAGATAGCGCCTGAAAACTCTGTTAGCATTCGGTAATTCCGTGATTTACTCGAATATTTTACAAAACTTGTTCCAGGAAATACGCGTTTTTTTTAACCCTTAAAAGTTTTTGAAAAAAAATGTCGGTATTTAGAATCTTGATTAAATTTGCAAGGCTTCTATTGTTATATCTTTTCACTTTTTTTAATTTTTGAGTAAATTATGAAGTGTCAAAGTTCATGCAAAATAGCAGATTTTCAGAGGTTTCACTGGATTAGTTTTACATAAATTTATAAATTGATTTCAATTAAAGCCTAGATTATATTCACAAGATACTGTGTTTCCAAAATATCTAATGAAAAACGTGTAATAACGTCCTATTCGCGTAAGAGCGGTTGTATGACAAACAGTGAAAATGTATGTCGAGTTGCATCCCCTTAAATACACTTCGGAATTGTGTGTGGACACTTCTTGCACAAAAATGACTACACACAATTCGAAAGCATTTTTTTTGCGTTTTTACCCGCCTAACACTTCGTATGACTTTGGCTGACCTTTACCTACCTTGGACAGAGAATAATCATTGCCACCAGTCTTTTGGGCACAGTACAGACAACGATGTGAAGGAGTTTTTCTAACTAAAGCAGTAGATAAAGCTGATGCTTGTTGGGGCAGATGGAATGTTGAAAAGAGTTATCGTGGAACGCAAAGGGCAACTGTAGAAACACAGGTGGATTTTAGTCAATTAAAATCTGACAGGCCCTTTCGATCCACCCACAGCGGGAATAGTTATTTGATACTTTCCCGCCTCAATAAAAGGTCAATCTATGTCAATCTAAAATGGAGTACTCAGTCAATTGCCAGAATTTTCTTTCTTTCTTAAGAAAAAAATTGTCCTAGAGACCAAATATTTGACGTCTCGATACTATTAGTATTTCGACAGGGTATAGTGTCAATTTTCATTAAAGGAGTCATCTATTTCCTTTTTACCTGCTTTTTATCCTTGACAAACCCTTTACTTCAACAGTACCTAATAAGCATAATGAACAGAAAAACAATCTTTTGTCTTCTTATATTGTCGAAGGAAGAATGTTCCATGAAGAATTTTCAATGCGTTCCAAATATGAATAGGAAAGTCGACTTCGATCTGTCAAATTTTGATTGAAACGTGCGGTTTGCAATGAACTTATTTGCGTATTAGTAACGATTTTTTTTGCTTTGTATTACTGAATCTAGTTGAAGTAAAAACGTTATTGTTTAATCTAAATTAGCTAAATATATATTATTCAAGTCATAATTAGTTAAAAAAAACTATTTACTTTCTTATTTTCATTATAAATTTAGTTTTTTTTTTGTAGCAGACTGCTACAGCAACGCCATCTTTTATCGCATTTATTAGCCTTGCATGTTACCCATTCGTAATTTGATTCCCTTAGCGATGAGCTCTTGTTTTTAAGATCGACTTTTATTATTTATTATCTCTAAGCAAAATCTAGGGACACCATTGTGGCAGTATTTAAAGGCATTGGGGACTTTACGAAAATATGAAAATTTTAATAAATTTTCGTACATTCGTAAAAGAATTTTCGTGGTCAACATCAACACACTATGTTGATTATGATTAAGGTAATAATTGATAAAATAATAATTATTATTTGTTATTAATTTTATCTAAAGGTTAGTAAATTGATAAGCGTAATTCAGTAGTCGATTGTGCAATAGTAAAGATATTTTCAGTAAAAAATAAATTCACTCCAAAAATATCGGATACTCTTATGTCTATCTACAGTTCTCATTTCTTTTTTCAAATTTGGGAACGCTTCCATCGTCGCACCTGAGAAAAAAAAAGATAAATATTAAAACATAAGTTTCTTTCTGCCAATGCAATGGCTTCGCCCGCATGAAAGTACGGGAGTACAACAAATGAGTCATGTTGATGAGATGGCTCTCCACTCTTATCCCTGCCGCTTTTAGGCACATAATTTAGTATTTTCTGAACTAGCGCGGAAAAGTGCCACATTTATTATATTTATCGTATCAGGCTGGGCACTGTGACCCCCACCGGTCAACCCCCGTTTATTTTTTTCTTCGGAAGTGTATTGAAAAACGTCGTTTGATACACGTGGAAATTTGTCACTGCAGCACTCGGTTCTATAACACCCTCACTTGCGGCTCTGGCGAATTTCACCTGGGTTGCAATAACAAAGTTTATCCTCTTGTATCAAAATGTTCTATTTCTGACTTTTCAAACGCTAAGTACAAAGTATATTGCAATGACATTACCTGTCACTTCACTTGTCACTTGACTTCTCCGCAGGTAATGTCAATGTCATTTGTCTAAGCCGGCAGGTATGATGTTATCACACTTCACATTAATATTATAAAGGCGAAAGTTTCTGTGTATTTGTGTGTGTGTGTGTGTTGTATGTGTATTTGTTACTCTTTCACGCTCAAGTGGCTGGAGGGCGGATTTGAAAAATTCGTCTCACGGGAATACCATGTCTTGAAATAGTATAAAGGATACTTTTTATTCCGAGTGTTTCTTTGCTTGGGAACATTTTCTCCTTTCACGTGAACAAACCTGCTGGTAACAGCTACTACAATGCGTTCCAAATAAGAATAGGATCGATTGCCATGTTGTGACGTCACGTCATACTGTCAAATCGAATGAAATTGGGCAAAATTGAAGAACTCAGAGATGAGCAAAATTGAAGAACTGGATTCTGATTAAACTTTTTTCGTTCACAGTTCGTAAATAAATTAAATTTTAAAAAATTCTTGTTTTACTCACCCTATTAATTCTTCGATTTGACAGTATGACGTGACGTCACAACACGGCAATCGATCCTGTTCTTATTTGGAACGCATTGTACTTAAAAATTATCAACGAGCTGCCACCCGCGGTTCTTCACACGTGACATTAATACTTCCCACTTGCTAGCTATCCTGGTGCCAAATTTCATTCAAATCCATTCAGCTTTTCGAGCATAAAGGAGTAAAAAATGTTGTAGGTATTTTAAGTTCCCCTAATTATAATAATTTGATATTTATCAAAGTATTTATTAGTTTATAATATTAGCTTAAATTGTATTTTATTACTATTAGTAACTTAATTTAATGATACTACATACTGCTTCATATATCTGTTATTTATTTATTGTGCACACCTACCACAGTGTTGTCTTTTTAACCCAAAGGTTAACTGGTAAAGAATGCCTTGTTGCATTAAGTCCGCTTATGTACCACAGTACCACTACTGTACATGAAGATAAATAAACATATAATTATATAAACAAACTATCGCCTTTTTAATATTACACTGATACTGTATTAAATATAACTTTTTCTCACGATAATTTTGTAAATCCACGGAATATATTGTCTAAGGGACTTAGGGATCACATTATCAAGGAAACAAGCACCATTATCCTGTCAAACTATATCTTGTTATTTTACGTGATACAGCAAAATGACATTCCCCCTGGGGGTTGTGAATCGAGGGATCGTGACTGAAAATAAAACAAAGTTCGCTGATACACAGGATCATGTTGTAACCTCTCATTTTAGCAACTCTGCATACATACAACACATATGGTATAAGTGGATATCTCACCCAAACGCACAAAACCTTTTGGGAGCACATACATTGTGCGTACAGCTAAGGAATGGAATATCCTACCGGAGTACGTGTTTCCTGATAGCTAAAAACTGGGGGTCTTTAAGTAAAGAGTGAATAGGGTTACTTCTAGACAAGCGTGCTCCACCGTCGATTACCATTACCTCGGTAAGACAGTAATCAAGCGCAAGCCCATTAATAATTAAAAAAAATAAACAAAAATCTAGAAACTAATTTTCAAGGTAAAGAATAAAAGGTACACTTTAACTGAAAAAATATTTATGTCTGTGTACTAAAAGAGAAAACATGGAAAAAGGTCGCGCAAGATTTGCATAATGTCAAAACATTTTCACATTTAATCTTGTTAATATTTACTTTGAACGTAAACAAATCGAGAGTAATAGTTTAACAAAACCCCCGGTACAAAAAAATGCTCGATAAAAATTACCAGTTAACGAGAAAAACGTTTAGTGTGACAGTTACAAGGGATCTAAGAACCTTTTTTGCCGACGCCCGAACGAAATTAACAAGAAAAAAATGCTTACCCTTGACATCAACTGTTAGAATTGACTTTGTGTCGGCGTCCCGTCAAATGACTCCTCGTTGATGAGCCTCAGCTTTACCGACTCCCTTCTCAGGTTATAACTTGTAGATATATGACAATGTTTCACGTCTATATTCATTAATTCTTCATTCAATTCCACACCACTTTTTTCTACATCCGCGGCCGCACTAGGCTTCCTTTTATGTCTGAACGACGTCGCCCTTTGGGAACTAGAACCCAAGTAACTGTCAGTCGTCGTATTGCCGTTAAAAGTCTTCTCAGATGGACCAACTCCCAGCTGATCTAATGGAATGTTTCCCCTCAAGTTAGCAGAGGAATCGATACAAGGAATCAGCTGCTTGAACTCTTTACGGAAATTCTCATTCATCCACGCATAAATGAAAGGATTGTAGCATGTCGAGGACATAGCGATTACGTGCCCCATAAAGAACACCAAATAATAATACTTCAAGTGTATAGCGTACATATAATAGTCATTGCATAGGTTTATAACATTCAGAGGAAGCCACGACAATCCGAATATCGTAACCATAGCTATCAACATCTGGTTCGTTCGTCGCTTTCTATTTTTGTCTAGCTCCTCTTTGCGAGAATTTTTGCTGGCAGCCTTCGCTTTGGCTCTGTCATTCAATTTAAAACTGACGCACGTGTAACAGAAAGCAATCACAATAAAAGGCAACACGAATTGTAGAACAGAAGTCACTGAGCCGAATACTCGCCGCAACCGTTCGGACGGCCACGTCTCTTCACAGAACCTGCCTATATCGAGATCGTAGTATGTCATGAAAATAGCGTACGGCATCGTCACGGTCACAGAGAAAGTCCAAATCATGACGATGACGATAAGACAAGTCTCAATCTTCATCCTTGGTCTGAATGGGTAAATGATTACAAAGAATCTATCGATTGCTATAGACATAAGCGTCAATGTGGATATGTATACGCTGCATCCTTGTGCGAAAGGCATTATGTGACATAAAAGGGAACCCCAGCTCCATGCTCCTCGGAACGTGTACAGCGGGGTGAAGGGGACGGCGAACACGCAGAGCAAGATGTCAGAGAGGGCCAAGTTGCTGATGAAGAGGTTGGTTACCGTCTGCATAGCTTTATTTCTGATAACCACAAAACATACTAGGATGTTGCCGAGCAGTCCAAGTACAAAAATTACGGTATATATAACGCAGAAAGAGGACTGGATCCATTTGTTGTCGATGATATTCTCATATCCGCTGTGCATAGGAGGCAGACCGTCTGGCGTCAAATTGTGAGATTTTTCCGTTATATACAGTTCTGTATAATTTATAGCAGTTCCGTTCATCGTACCGTGTTTCCCTCCGTTGTAAACTGCGGATACCAATTTATTTTGGCTTTAAAACGTCAATTTTATGGCATCGACGCTCCGAATTTTATCTGTGTCGAAACCTGTAACAAAATAAAAGCTTTGTTTAACATCTTTGTCTCAATGAACTCTGAGGAGACTGGAAACAATTATAGTTTTTCCAATAATGACCTCGAAAACATTTGTTGATTTCTTTTTAATGGTCTCATCCCCTAAATATCTGAGGATTTACAGAGCTTTAAGATGTCTCTTATAACAAGGCAATTTGATCATAATATCTCATTCAGCTTACAAATCTTTAATTAGAACAAGTTTTTCTTTTCTTTGTTCTAACACATGCTTGATTGAATTCTAGATAAAAAATCATATATCTACTTCTTATAATTTTTAGTTTTCAGAACCGTCATAGTTACATTTCAGCTTTAAATGGTGTAACCATTTAAAGCTAAAATGTAACTATGAAAATTATAATAAATCAGATCACTAGTAGTATATACACTACTTAATTATGGAGATTCCGTGCGTACCTTCCTGATACATCATCACATCTGTCTGAAAGTAATACATATTTTCATCAGCACAATTTATTTAAATGTGTTTCGTCATCCGTAAAATATACAGAAAATTTCGGCCATCTGTGGGCTCTATCTACTTCATCAAGTGTTACTTTTAAGTAAGTACTTAAGTAAAAATTTATTTGTTTCAACATGGTGTACATGATACATTGCATGCAAGATAATAAGAATTAATATAAGTTCTGGCATGTTCAGCCGCATATCGTGGCGTACTTTTTTTTTTTAAATAGCTGGTGCATAAACCGTGATCATCAAAATTTTATAGGTACTTATTAAATTTAGGTTAGGTATAATTACATTTCAATAGCATAGATTCAGATATAATTCAATTTCAAAATAGTCATTATATACTTAAATTAGGTAGTAAAATTATGAATTACCGTCATTAACGAATTTTTTAGAACGCAAATGCTTGAGATTTTGATAAAAATACCGAAATTGTTATATAAGTGCCTATAATATTAAGTCCGCCGCTGCACTTTTTTGCATAAAGTGTTTAATAGATAAATAAATATTTCATCATCAAAACTGGATTTTGATAAAAATGGCACCATTTTGGAAGTATTATGTAAGAATTTTCCAAATCGGTTCATAAATGATGGAGAGTTAAGGTAACAAATATTTACAGCCGCATTGAGAACCTCCTACTTTCTGTAAAGTCGGTTAAAAAGTCTCAAATGCACATAAAACCTACGTGAATTATTCATAACGTGCACCTTAACCTTAACAAAAAGAATAAAGCCGTAAACGAAAAAAAAATCTAACATAGTTTTCCGAAATTAGATTTGAAAAACAAAAGTTTTGAAGAACCCGTGTTGCTCCATAATGGAACGGCTCTGACGAATATTATATTGTTGAAATTTTCAAATATAGACTGCTAAGGCTTCTGGTAATTTGTTCGGTAAGTTCACAAATACTCTGGTAGATATTTTATACTTTGCCTTTTCCAGCGGTTTCGCCTGCGTGAAAGTAGATAGAATAGAATAGAGTAGAGTAGAGTAGAGTGGAGTAGAGTAGAGTAGAGTAGAGTAGAGTAGAGTAGAATAGAATAGAATAGAATAAACTTTATTGTACACCAAAAAAGTAACACAACTTATATATAAACAAATCTATGAGTACAATCAAATGGCGGTCTTATCGCTGACAGACAATCTTAGGATGGATCGAAAGGACTAAAATAACACAGGGGGTAGTATGCTGTGTACTGCTAACAAATTAATCAAACACTATAGATAAGGGTATAAATAAAAAAATACATACCTATATAAAACAAATTGAAGGGTAAAATTTACAAGTCCGTGATAAGACCTGTCATACGGTATGGATCAGAATGTTGGGCAGTGAAAAAGATGTATGAAAAAAGTTTGCATGTAGCGGAGATGAGAATGTTGAGATAGATGTGTGGTATGACGAGAAAGGCTAAAGTGAGAAATGCGCCAGTGACTGAAAAGTTAAAATAAAGTCGTTTGTTTTGGTATGGTCAAGTAAAGAGGAGGGATGAAACGCATGTTACTAAAAGAGTTTTGAGTATACTGTAATGTAGATGGATGGAGAGGGAGAGGGAGGCCAAAGAAAAGAAAAGAAAAGATGGATGGATTGTACGAGGAGTGATATGAAAGAAAAGGGAGTTAGTGAAAGTGTGGTGGGTGACAGGACAGAATGGAAGAAAAAAACGTGTTGCGCCGACCCCAAGTAATATGGGATAAGGGCAGGAAAAAGAGGAAAAAGAAGACATACCTATATAAAACACAATACATAATCTTGAAATAATTATACCGAGAGACCTCACTCCTGGGTCAAAAAAGTATCCTATCCTATGTTGTGCTTTTACAGGACAATGTCTGTAGCGACATCTATGATGCCCATAGGAACTAAAACCTACAAAATCTTGCATCGCGGTATTTATTTATTTGAAATTCATGTAGAAGGCATTCTCTACCAATCAACCTTTGGGTTAAAAGAGACAACACTCAGCGCTCAGCAAAATGCTGCGGCACGTGTAAGACAGAGCCTCAGCGCTCAGCAAAATGCTGCGGCTCGTGTAAGACAGAGCCTCAGCGCTCAGCAAAATGTTGGGGCTCGTGTAAGACAGAGCCTCAGCGCTCAGCAAAATGCTGCGGCTCGTGTAAGACAGAGCCTCAGCGCTCAGCAAAATGCTGGGGCTCGTGTAAGACAGAGCCACAGCGCTGATTTACAGCACCAGCCGTCGTCGACGGTGAGACGTTGATCGGCCAGCAAGGCCGATACATATTATATACTTAAAATTACTGAATAAAAACATAAATAACAATAAACCATTACATACGTAAAGGGGTACAAAAATAAAAACAACAAAACACAGTTGGCAAAAAGTCATTGACGTAGTCGATTATTATAGTCGATCGATAAACGATAGAACTTAAAACTAGAATTGTCAATACGCAGTCATAAAGTCAAATCAGTCAGTCAGTGTCTCAAGACGAAAGTCTATGACCAGTGCGTGTTACCAGTGATGACATATGGCTCCGAAACGTGGTCGCTTACAATGGGCCTCATCAGAAGACTTAAAGTCACCCAAAGGGCAATGGAAAGGGCTATGCTCGGAGTTTCCTTGCGTGATCGAATCAGGAATGAGGATATCCGCAGGAGAACCAAGGTTACCGACATAGCACGAAGAATCGTCAAACTAAAGTGGCAATGGGCAGGGCACATTGCTCGCAGAAAAGATGGCCGTTGGGGCCGAAAGGTTCTGGAATGGCGACTACGTACCGGAAGACGTAGCGTTGGAAGGCCTCCTACAAGGTGGACCGATGACTTGGTAACGGTTGCGGGAGTCCGATGGATGCGAGACGCACAGGACCGTTCATTGTGGCGACACTTGGGGGAGGCCTATGTCCAGCAGTGGACGTCTTTAGGCTGAAATGATGATGATGAGTCACAAAGTCACATTTTGAGTCTGTAGTACAATCGTATCCAGATCCGAAATTTTATACCCATAGCATAGTCAGCCTTATAATATTCCCACTGTTAGGACTCAGGCCTCCCCTCTAGGAGAGGGAACGGGCCATAATCCACCACGCGGGCCCAGTGCGGGTTGGTGGATGTCACATGTCTTCGAATTTTTGGTTCTAGGACATGCCGGTTTCCTCACGATGTTTTCTTTCACCGTTTTGAGAGCAGCGGTGATGAAATAAATTACACAAAGTAATGCGCGTGGCTGAGTTTGAACCCGCGACACTCGTAAGTCGGGGCCGTTACCACTCGGTCACCACTGCTCACTACTAAGTATACCCATAACATCCCTAATACATTTATAACGCGGAAGCACATTATTCATTAGCAAAAAAGATCCAGAAGGGTCGAAGTGCTCTGGCCTTGGGCCAGCCCCACAACAAGATACCCATAACATCCCTAATACATTTATAACGCGGAAGCACATTATTCATTAGCAAAAAAGATCCAGAAGGGTCGAAGTGCTCTGGCCTTGGGCCAGCCCCACAACAAGATACCCATAACATCCCTAATACATTTATAACGTGGAAGCACATTATTCATTAGCAAAAAAGATCCAGAAGGGTCGAAGTGCTCTGGCCTTGGGCCAGCCCCACAACAAGATACCCATAACATCCCTAATACATTTATAACGCGGAAGCACATTATTCATTAGCAAAAAAGATCCAGAAGGGTCGAAGTGCTCTGGCCTTGGGCCAGCCCCACAACAAGATACCCATAACATCCCTAATACATTTATAACGCGGAAGCACATTATTCATTAGCAAAAAAGATCCAGAAGGGTCGAAGTGCTCTGGCCTTGGGCCAGCCCCACAACAAGATACCCATAACATCCCTAATACATTTATAACGCGGAAGCACATTATTCATTAGCAAAAAAGATCCAGAAGGGTCGAAGTGCTCTGGCCTAGGGCCAGCCCCACAACAAGATACCCATAACATCCCTAATACATTTATAACGCGGAAGCACATTATTCATTAGCAAAAAAGATCCAGAAGGGTCGAAGTGCTCTGGCCTTGGGCCAGCCCCACAACAAGATACCCATAACATCCCTAATACATTTATAACGCGGAAGCACATTATTCATTAGCAAAAAAGATCCAGAAGGGTCGAAGTGCTCTGGCCTAGGGCCAGCCCCACAACTAGATACCCATAACATCCCTAATACATTTATAACGCGGAAGCAGATTATTCATTAGCACAAAAGATCCAGAAGGGTCGAAGTGCTCTGGCCTAGGGCCAGCCCCACAACAAGATACCCATAACATCCCTAATACATTTATAACGCGGAAGCACATTATTCCGTACCCCATGACTTATGAACCCTTAGCCGAAATGGCAAGCAATTGTGTGAACAATGTAAAGCGGTCAACACAACGCATTACTACATCAATCCCTTTAATGTGCTCCATTTTGGCATCTTAGTCAAGGTTGGACCCACAATGGACCTTCATCTTCAGATATTTCCGCACAAGTAATTCTTGAATAACCTTTACTGGGGAAATGAGATAATCCTGCGTAACAATACTGCGAAATATATCGACCGTTTTTAGAAATAAGATCATCGGCGACTTTTTTTTTATAAATTGAATATAAACTAGTGCTTGACTGCGATCCCACCTGATGGTAAGCAGTAATGCAATCGTTGATGATGAGGCGCACTAGTTGATTACGAGCCTATTCACTCTGCCTTGAAGACACCTAAATTGAAATTGATCCAGTCCATTCTTTGCAGCCCCCTTAGCCAAGTTACAATCGTTTCGTTCGCGCAGAACGCCTCGAGTAGGCCACGCCTCCGGTTCCTTTGTTCTGACCACGTGACTGAGCGTTGAGATGACGTCAGCAGGATTGGGTTTTATAATTAACTAGTGGCCACAAGAGTAGGCTACTTCCAGGCAGGCGTGCTTCACCGTTAACATATCATTGCTTACCATCAGACGAGATAGTGATCAAACGCAAGCATATAAACAAATCTTAAAAAGCAGTGTCACGACGGTGCCTTTAAAATCTGGCCCCGGAACCATACTATAACCATAATTAGCCTTATAATGTTACCACTGCTGGGACTTAAAGGCGTGGCTCTCTAGGAGAGGGAAAGGGCCGTAATTCACCACGCAGGCCCCGTGCTGATTGGTGGATGTCAGAAATGTCTTCGAAGTTTTGGTTCTAGGACATGCCGGTTTCCTCACGATGTTTTCCTTCACCGTTTTTTAAAGCAGTGGTGATGAAATACGTTATATAGAATCAGAAATGAAGATATCCGCAGGAGAACTAAGGTTGCCGACATAGCACGATGAATCGCCAAACTTAAGTGCAGGTTAAGGCACATTGCACGCCAAACAGATGGCCGTTGGGGCTGAAAAGTTCTGGAGTGGCGACCGCGTACCGGACGACGCAGCGTTGGAAGGCCTCCCACAAGGTGGACCGATGACCTGGTCAGGGTCGCTGGAATCCGATGGATGCGAGACGCACAGGACCGCTCGTTGTGGCGAAGCTTAGGGGAGGCCTATGTCCAACAGTGGACGTCTATCGGCTGAAAATGATGATGATGAAGAAATACGAGTAAATTACACAAAGTAGTGCTCCTAGCAACGGAACAATTTCCAAGAATTTGTAGTCAGAAATATTTACTTGTTCCATGCTTGTTTCCATTATCGAATTTAGTTTTTATTTTTGTTTTTTATTGGAAGTGAAAGAATAGTTGCAGAACCTCCTTCAATAAACTTTTTCACAAAGACTACTTAGAATAAAAGAAAGTTCTGAATAAAGCAAGTTCTTTCTTTGCACAATAAACAAGAATACAAGATAATCCCGCAAGTAGAGTTTACAACTGTACCCACTAATCCGACCCGAACAAATTGGCGGGGTGCCAACAACCCCCGGCTTTGACGGTGATAGGGGTTACTTAGTACCCCAAGAGAAATTATGCGGGATGTTTTTGTTAGTCTCGATTTCACTATTGTTGGAGCATAAGAAGTTTGATGAATTATTCGATTCTGAGGTACTTATGGGATTTTTTCTTCTAGAATAACGCCTGATGATAAATGAAAAGAAAGATAGGGAACAGTTCATGATAATAAGGCCAATTCTTTTAGTTAAAAAAGAACTTGAAGGTATCAAAAATATCGACTGAAATTTTTTTTATTTTATGTCAATCATAGGTTTGATATCACCAACTTCGTTAAACTACTTGGGAACCTTTTCGTCGTTTTTTTTTTCAGTACTGTTTTTTTTTTAATTTTTCCAATAATTCAGTGAGTTACATTTTTGAAATCGTCGCTCATCAAGACTGTCTTCTTATGCCCCGTAAGGCAACCGCCATCTTGTTTCTTTTTCAATATCCATTTTATAGTGAATATCACTACATATTACCTACTCAACCTCGATATAGATAGATCAACCTCGGTTCAGATTGGCTAAAGTACATAGTTCTTTCATGGGGTACTGTGTAAAATTTTATAATAAGATACCAGTTGAGATTCTACAACTAAATGAGTCCAAATTTAAAGCATGCTTTGTAGACAAGCGTATTATAAACTGGAAGATTATACCCATGATAAAAACGCTTGGCTAAATGCCGGTCCTGCTCCGCAGCCACAGCCACTTTTACCTTCAAATTAGTTTTTTATTTTATTTTAAATATATATATATAAATATTGGAAGAGATACTATTCTCCTTTTTGTATTGTTGTTTTCGAAATGTTTATTTTTATTTTATTTTATTTGTTTATTTCAATAGAGCTCATGATAATTTATTACCTTTTGTATTTGGAAACAATAGCATTGTATAATGTAGAAGCACTTTGTTTTTCAAGTTTTGTGAATGTGAAGTACCATGGAGCATTTTTATTAGGTTACAACTTGTTTGACATTACGAGCATGGCAGTTGAGAGTTTGTCATGCTCACTCAAATGTCTCGCTGATGGTGGCACGTGTTATTGGGTCATTCAGTTCCCTTCAAAATGGTTGAGCTGAGTGGGGCTGATGCACGCGTCATGCTCGTGAACGGGTGCCGTCAGTTGAGACTGGTCATCTCTTAGCTGCCAGTGACTGAATTCAATTTCTATTTTTTTTAATTAGTTTTTTTTTTAATTTTAATTATTATTACTTATCTACATTGTGCTCACATATTAGAAGCGACAAGAAATATGTAACCAAGATTTATGTAACTCATAAGATGATTTAAAAGAGTGTCCATGGAGTTTCTTGCACGTTCTTCTCCATAGAGATCTACGCTTTGGAACGTGCAATTTAGCTTCACTTGTATTTTTTTTGACTGACCGACATTTTGACAATTCAAAAGTGCCTGTAATTGGTCTATTTGAAATAAACGTTTCTGATTACTACCACTACACACACTTACATACATACTCTCGAAAAATTTGTCTACGGTAAGTCGGGTAAAAACGTTTTAATTCAGACCGAAATACCACCTCACTCAGCAACAATCAATGTCAAAAATTTGCCAAAGTGTAAGGAAATTAGAGGTGTGTTTGACAGGTTGCGAATACCTATAAAATATGAGAGTTGCCTACCATACTTTCTAATATAATTATACACACCATTTCAAAATTGGAACCGTATCGCGTTTTTTTTAATAATAATAATAAGTTCATTTATTTCAGGCTTGAAATACCCCTAATTAAATAAGATTAAATTATTTCTTCTTTTATTCATTCACTAGCTTCTGCCCGCGACTTTGTACGCCGATCCTGTTGCTTATGCCAGCGACAACGGGTTCGTCAAAATCGAAGATCTGAAACGTCTGATGTCGAATTCTAAGAGCCCGGGGACGGGAAAACCACGTGATGGGCGAGACGATTAGAAACGTTCCAGATCTTTCATTTTTGTAAGTCAACAGGAAATGCGCATCAGACTAAACCAATTTTGGTAAGACGTCATTCCTATATATGTTATAGTGACGCTG
The DNA here is from genome assembly GCA_905147345.3 of Mythimna impura. Taxonomy (NCBI): domain Eukaryota; kingdom Metazoa; phylum Arthropoda; class Insecta; order Lepidoptera; family Noctuidae; genus Mythimna; species Mythimna impura. Next base: position 6,749,218 of record LR990357.1, read on the forward strand.
GGCTTTGCAGTTCCACAACAGATGGCGTCCCTTAGATGCACGTAGTTTTCCGCCCTCAGTTTCCGTTGATTCGTTCTAATGACACCAACCGCTCCGTTTCAATTTTAGCTTACTCATCTACCAGAAATTGACTAAAGAGTGCACTGTAATAATGGAGATGAGAGTTGTCGTTGGAACGGAGCTCAATCACGTAACTGTAAAACTGGAGGGCGGAAGTCTTTTTGTTATAATTTAGGGCACCTGTCTGCGGGTCTACATTTTATACGGCAAAGTGATAGCAATCCTTTCCGCGACAAAACATTAGGGGATACTGTAAGGTATCATAAGCGCGATGTGTCTCGCTGATACGCTGTAGGCGATCATCACGTGTGCATAAAACAATGTCCCTTTTGTCGCATTCCTGGTCAACCAAGAGGACGGCTACCTCGTTTGACGTTGGTGCGTTATAACGTCCTGGATGGGCTGCGGTCGGTCTTTTGTCTGCGCTAATAACGAATTTAAAATTATCGCGTTCGTGTTCAGGCACCAATTCCAGAGCGGTTTTGAATCTGAAATGAATATAGAAATCGGTAACGTATGGGTTGAGACTGTGCAGAGTGTTTTGTAATCCCCTTATAAGGCTCAAGTCTAAATTAGAAATGTGTCGGCATCGGACATTAGCCTGTTCAGCAAAATCTGCAATGAAAATATATTTGCAAAAATTTCGGCATTACGGTGGGAAGCAGGGATCCGATGGTAGAGTTGCCCCTAAATTTTAAATGTCGGCATGAATCCAGATTCAGTCACTTGATGAACTCCAAATGAAGTTATCTAGAAAGCACTCACTGTTGTAGGAACGAATATTGCTTAAGAAATGGCTGGACTTGGGATGCTCGCCATTCAAAAGAACTCGATAAGAAAAGATCTCCGGTGGCTCTTGCATAGAGTTTAGTCGTACCTTTCCAGACGCACAACACATTCCCTTGGTCTCTCCCTTTCACTTACGCGCGTGACAGTGTGCACACACCTCAGACATGGTGCCAATGTCTTCGTGTTCGATGTAATTAATAAATAGGTTATAGGAAAACGCGCTCCTTTCTTTATTGAACCACGGTTGCTCCTCAGGATCATAAACCATAGACTCAGTATCAGATGAGGATGAATTGCGAAGATTGCGACGTATACGGTCTAGATCAATTTGGGCCACATGCTGTTCGACTGACTGACGTGCTCGAATTTTCTGAATCCGCTCACGTTCTTGCGTGGAATAAACAGTCACCTCAACACGCATGTCGTGATATCTTTGCCGAGCAAGTGCGTTGCGTTGGTCGTGCTGCTCGTCTGTCTCCAAAGACCGAGCTAGAGCATGCTGTGAGCGGTATGCACTAAGGCGCGTCTTATGCTCTTCCGGATTCTCAAGACATCGAGATGTGGCAGTGCGAATACGCTGGGAGCTTAAACGCAAGTCTCTCTGCGTGTAAGTCTCCGAAGCGCAAGATACTGCGTGGCGCTCGCGATCGCTTGCTTGGCGTGTATCGCGCTCCTGACTGTTCTCGGGCGACCGAGCAGTCTCAGTGCGGAAAAGCTAAAGACTTAATCTCTGCTCTCTCTCTGTATTCGTTTCGGAAGCGCGAGATAAAGAATGACGCTCTCGGTCACGCGCAAGTCGTATCTCACGCTCCTGACTGCTCTCAAGTGATCGAGCAGTCTCAGAGCGGATATTCTCGAAGACTCAACCTCTGATCCCTCTGTGTAACCGTTTCGGATGCGCGAGACAAAGAATGACGATCCCGGTCGATAGCTAAACGAATTTCTCGTTGTTCCACAATTTCCTGAGATCGAGAAGCAGTAGTGCGGACTCGTTTAAATTCTAGTCGTAATTAGCGCTGCGTGCTAGTTTCTGCGGACAAACTTAGTGCATTACGCTCACGGTAGCATCTAGCCATTGTTCATGCTCTGCGTCGGTTTCGAGAGATCGAACTAATCTGCGCACCTTAGGAACCCTTGAGTTTCGAGACAGATTTGATCTTTTTCTAAAAGGCATAGCTAAAATTCCTTCTTAATCTGATACTGACGATATTCAAATCAATGAAAAGTAATCGAATAAGTACGTAAGAATTGCTAGTAAGTAGAAAAATAATAGTTATTCGCAGGAAAATTAAACACATCAACCAACACAGACAACAAAGGTAACCCCCGTTTCTATAGGATGAGAGCGGCACGTCGGCATCTATAACATCACTTTTTGGGAACGAAACCATAGCGCAATTTAACTCGACGCCAACGCCATCTAGTTACAAAACGGAAACTACATATTAATTTACCAAAATTAAATTATAAATAAAACTAAATTGTCGTTAATTGAACAGACAAATTCATCATTTTTGCATTAAAAAAATATGGTTACAGCAGCAAGGAACAAAACTAAGAATTACATACTTAAATCAATTACGTACAACAAATTAATGTGCTTGGTAAGTTGACTTGACTTCATGATAGTGTCAAAGATTCAAAGATTCATAGCATTTTATTTCAAATAAACCATTTACAGGCACTTTTGAAATGTCATGAAGTCAGTCAGTCAGAAAAAAAAAATACGTGTGGCACTCGGGGACTGCCGCGGTAAAGCTATTGCATAGCATGTAGAGTCGTACAATACGGCTAGTTGCACGCACACAAACACCGTGTCGAAGACTGCCGAAAAGAAACGACGTTAGACAATGCACGGCCTTCAAGCCACACCTCCGTGCCCGTCGGAGTGGGGAGCGTGAGGTTTTTTTCGTTACGGAATTTCTGGATTCGGTCCCCGCGCTCAAGGCCCTCGATAGAAGCTATGCAATAGCTTAAAAATGATGCTAATTGTGTAGCTTGTTGTACCACCAATCAATCTGTTTAGTAATATTGGTGTGAAACTCTCCATACAATTAGATAGGACATGTAAAGTTCTCAGATTTCATAACAGAATCGTTCCTAATGCAGATAAAAATGCAAAAACTAAAAAAAAGAATTTTACGATATTTTAAAAACAATATTATGGGATTTGAATTCGCACCATTTAGAGCGGTAAACGGTCGCCTGACCTTACTGCTAAATTCCCTGTAGGCATATTGTTGAATAGCTGTACCCTTGCAATTTATAATATTACTGCCCCGCTCCTTTATAAAAATAGCGTGATTATTATGTTCCCAGAGTTAAATTTTTATTAACTAAATAACATGTCATTATGTGCATTCAATTACGAACAAAAACCTTTTAAAATCAATATTCCTTACCTCCCATAACATACGGCGTGATAATATGTAGCCTAAAGCCTTCCTTGGTTTACAAAAAACATTTTTGCTGAATTTAAATTCAATCTATCCAGTAGTTTTGGCGTGAAGTCGTACCATACACACAGAAAAACAGACAAACAGACAAAAATTCTAAAAAGTCACTTTTTGTCATCAGTTACGTTTTTCTAACAAAAGCCACTTATTTTTTCTCAAAAATTCTCAATGTACAGTTTTTCTTTCGTTACTGTTTTATTAAATGTATAGATATAGATATAGATATAGATGTATAGATTTTATTTATTTTTTTCTTGGTTTCGCACGGTTAGTACATTCAGCTAGTGTCAAGTTTAGAAAGTATTTAGTTTTTGATACAGCATACCTACAGTGACTTTGTTTCCCATTAGAATGTGGATGTAAATGTATCGGGTTTATCCTTCTCGGCAAGCTCCGCCAATATACAACGAAGTTCTCCGATATTTTACCGAGCTGGTGCCTGTTTCAATGATTCCACTTAAAGTCCAGTTGTGTAGACACTTACGAGTACCTAATATACAAAACCGCATCAAAATTCACAAGTGGATTTTGTGATGTTGAATTGGATTAAAACAGCCACTATCTTCACACGAAAATATTCCCGGCAAAAATCGGTATTATGAGTTACAAATCTGCGATGTTTTTTTTTTTTGTTGGTTTTCTTTTTAAGTTTTTACAAATTTAACCTTCTGCAACTGAGGTGGTAGTCTATCGGACACCACCAAACACAAAAAACGTTGCCAGATCGTAACATGGCGTGATGTAGCTCTGTCTCGCTCAGTACCTTCCTGTAACGGCTCGCGCTAACGGTCAGTGAGGCGCGGGCGGCCCTGCGGTGTGCACGTTTGGAGTTTTCGACTGCCGGTGTCCCACAGACGTAAGTACAGCAATAAACGTTGATTCTGATAGACGTCACCTCACCAATATCGTTTTAGATTTATAGTGTCTGTTAGTCGTTTCATCAGTAAAATATTAATACTACCATAGTGTCTCTCAAATATAAACTCATATTTAATTGCCTTAACTTATAATATTCATATTTTTTTAGATGGCGACTCAAAGTACAGATAGTAGGCCACCAAAACGAGACAGCAGTGGAAGATATACAAATGATGATGGGCAGATTGAGGAATGGCTTGAAAAATAAGGCCGTAATATTGGTTTCATCATCTCATCATATTAGAAGCTTAGATGATAAAACGATGAAACCAACTATGATCGCCGACTATAACCATTCTAAAGGTGGAGTCGACGAAATCGATAAAAAGTGTTATATTTATTCAAGCAATCGGAAAACACGCCGCTGGCCCATGACGATATTTTACAGAATTCTGGATTTAGCTGGTACTAATTCATTCCTCTTATACCAATCTTGTCCAGGTGCCAAGCTGCGAAGAGGGAACTTTTTACTATCTTTGGCAAGAGAGTTGGTTCTTTCTAGCTTAAAATAACGCGTTTATAATGACAGACTGCCCGGAGAACTCCGTCTTACTATAACGCGAGTTTTAGGCAATGATTTGCCTCCCCCTCCACCCGTGGCTCAGCTTCCAGGTCCAGCTGGAAGGAAGCTATGCAGCATATGCCCCAGTAAATTGAAGAGGCAAACAGGGTACCATTGTTGCGCATGCAAAAAGCCAATTTGTCTACAATGTTCTTCTCCACTACGTCAAGACTGTAAACCTAAGTTTTAGATTTAGGGTTAACTTTGAGACTGATTTGTGCCTAATTGAACCGTGATATCACGTTGTGATTTTTGTTTTAGAACTATAAGATAACGCTTAAAAGATTAATATTAACATTTTTAAAGAAGTTTTATTATTTAGTTTTTATTTTAATAGTTTTGTAAGTTTAAGCGTAAATATAACGAAAATACTGATCTCAATAAATGATTCCATAATAAACTCGTTTTTTGTTTTGAGCATGCTTATTCATTTTTATTTCATTATACATAAACCCATTAATAGTAAAACAAAACTAGAGCCCTATTATTTCTAAAAGTTATAAACGAATCATGCTGTATAATAGTGACGCCTGACAGACTACACCTCAGTCGAATGTTGACAAGAAACCCACCTCAGTTGCAGAAGGTTAAGAGTTAATACAAGTTTAAAAAAATAATGGTGTTCCGTTGAGTTGGGAGAGTCATTTGTTCAGCTATTGTGTTCAATATTCGATTTTCAAATCTTACTTTAGCTTGTGTTCTAATCTAACTTGGAAATACCAGTATTGTCCAATAATTGGGTTGCGGAGATGAGATTTTGGGTCACACAACGACCGCTACAATGCGTTCATTTCAGAGACACAAAGGCAAATTGCCTTATTCACCGAGCTTGGTAGCTCATGTCATGTTTGACTAGAAAATATGTGTTGTTTTGTGTAAATGTCGCATCCGTATTATAAAATAGAACATCACAACACCGTCGCCGTCGTTCACGTCGTTTTACAAGTCGGCGCACCGGATTGAAAAACGTCACTTTTATGTAATGCAGCTACCTCATGTTGAGCCGGATTGTGGTTGCGATACGTTCTACAAAGCGCTTTCCAACGTTAAGCCGGATTGTCACTATAGGGCGACTATAAATTATGAAAAAACAGATCCAAAAAAGCTTGAATAGGGTTGCCGGCGGGGGCCTCCTATTTCTGCTTGGGTTTAAAGAAACCTAACACGAAAGGAATAACGGTGACTTCTTCCAGCGCGCCAACTTTTAAAACGGCGTGGCAATATGTATACCACACCACTAGTATTTTCTATTCTCAAAGGCGTGTCAACCTTTGGTTTAAAAATACTAGAGTAGGGAGCTTTGTATTAAGTCCGCTTATGTTACGCTTGTTGTTGTATGCTAACTAGGTAGGGCTTATCAAACTATTTAAGTTTCTAAACTGCCGAACCCGAGCGAGTAACTATTCCAAAGATAACAAACAAATGGTAATAAGACCACCAACTAGGTAAGACAATGAACAAGGATAATACCAAACTTATTTAACTAAACACCTGAAATCTACAGCTATTTTAAAGATGAGTTAGAGCCTGCGCACACTTGAGACAAGACTGTCTTGGACAGAATTGTCTACGACGTCGCAGACTTGTGTACGACTTTGCAGACTTGTGTACGACTTTGCAGACTTGTGTACGACTTTGCAGACTTGTGTACGACGTCGCAGACTTATCTACGACACCGCAGACTTGTCTGCGACAAGACTGTTTTGAGACGTCCAGTGATGCCAACAGTTACACTAACTTACCACTAGAGTCAACTTTTAAAACCACCAGAAAACCACTAACAAAAAATTATCCCACACACAAAATCGCAAAGTTTCACTCTAAAAAAATGTGTGTTGTACGAAATAAAATAAGTAGGCATATAAGTTATTAGTTTCCTTTAATAATAAGTGATAAAAATTAACTATCAGTTGATCAAAATACCATTTGTGGGTACATTAACATTAGTAGGCTTTTTTTTTTTTTTTTTTTCGGTGTGTAAATCATCTTATGACATCCCCCGCCCTTGGGCGGGGCGGAGACTTTTACTGACTAAAAACCCACTCCTGTTCCTTCGTTGCCTTTCGTACCAGGGCCGAGTCTTCCTTTCAGAATCAGACCCTTGGCCCCAGTAGGCTTCGACCCTGCTAGGCCCCTACAGTTGCTGACATCTCCTTGAGGCGCGCGTGGAACAGCACGCGCCGTCGACGACTTGGGCTCGGTCCGGACGGTTACCGGACGGTCGGACGGCGAGCCACCCATTGCTCGCCGTCCGCAAGCCTGCGCCTACGATGGCCGGAAATGGGGATCGGAATCCCGGCGGCGATTGGGGCGTGAGGACCGTTGCCTCACGCGATCGGCCGCCTCCTTTGCTAGCATTACTGCTTCGCAGAATGAGGCGACCGCCTGCCACTCCTCCTCGCTTCGGACCATGGCCTGTACCAAGGCCCGGCGCGAGAGATCGCCGCCGCCGATCGCCCCCACGAGGACACGGCGTTGCTCTGCCCAAGCGGGACACACCTCCACCGTGTGCTCCACCGTGTCCTTCGGGTGGTCCGCACAATGGTGACACCCGGGCGTTTCTTCCGCACGAATCCGGTGCAGGAACCTCCCGAACTTACCATGTCCGGTGAGGACCTGCGTCATGCGGTAGGTAAGGACGCCGTGTTGCCTTTCCAGCCACTCCTCAAAGAGGGGAATTACCGCCATAATTATGGCGTGCCCAGCACTGGGTTGCGATAGTCGCTGTCGCCATTCTACCATGAGACCCCGCCGGAGCTCTGTCCGCCATGCCGCAACTTGTCGTGGCAGCGGAGTTTCGCTCCGACGTTGCATCTCCACGCGCAGATCGTGCATGCGTGCAAGGCCTGTTGCCACCAGATCCCATGGTGGCTGGCCAGCAAGGAGGCTCGCCGCTTCGCGGGAAACCGTGCGGTATCCCCGCACCATCCGTATGGCCATGACCCTCTGGCACGCGTTCAGCTGGGCCGCCGGTCGCTTTCGCAGTGACGGCGCCCACACCGGCGCCCCATAAAGGGCCATGGACTGGACGATGCCTGCGTAGAGCCTCCGGCAGGAGGCGTCTGGACCCCCGAGGTTGGGCAGGAGCCGCTTGAGGGCAGCCCCATTCCGATTCAGTTTGGGAGCCAGACGTCGGAAGTGCTCCTCGAAATTCCACCGGCTGTCGAGGACGAGTCCCAGGTACTTCATCATCGACCCGACGCCGATGTGAACTCCTCCTACCGTTAATTGGGAGCGCCGAGGCGGCGCGCTCCGAGGGCCGTGAAAACACATGGCCTCGGACTTTTGCAGCGCCACCTCGAGTCCCAACTGCTGGATCCTATCAACGACTATCGCAACCCCGCGTGTCGCTAATTCGACCGCCGCCTGGTACGAGTCTCCCTGAGCCAGGACCAGCGTGTCGTCTGCGTAGCAGACCACGCTGACCCCGTCAGGGAGGTCGCCGCGCAGCACGTAGTCGTAGCCGATGTTCCACAAGGGCGGTCCTAGTATCGATCCCTGCGGAACACCACACGACATCTCTCGCCGTAACATTAGTAGGTAATTCAACATACAAATGATTCAATAACAGCTTTATATTAATTCGTCTTCAGACGAATCATTTTTGTTTGCACCATCATCGTCGGTATCAGATTGATAATTATGGATTCTATGGTGCTGATTTACACCCGAGTGATCGTATTTTTTAGTAAGAAATTGAATTTTACTAAAGCACTAGAAAAATCCACTAGCCACTAAAACCAATATTTCGCAATTAAATGGGGGGTTAAAACCACCATTTTTAGCGGAAAATCCACTAAGTTGGCAACACTGGCCATACGCCGCTAGACTGTTTTGTCTTGATAGTGTGGGCCGTGAGGTAGACAAAACAGTCTTGTCGCAGATAAGTCTGCAATGTCGTAGACAAGTCTGCGACGTCGGCGTCGTCGTAGACAATTCTCACTCAATTAGTGTGCGCAGGCCCTAAGATACGCCGGTGATGATATTATACCTGTAGTAGCCCAGTGGTAATGGTCCCGTCCCGACTTTCGAGTTGTAGGTTATGGGTTCGAACCCCGCATTACTTTGTGTAATTTATTTCATCACCACTGCTCTCAAAACGGTAAAGAAAAACGTTGTGAGGAAAATTGCATGTCCTAGACTATAGGACATGCCATTTTCCTCACAATGTTCAATTTAGATCTTCGATTTTTCCTGTTCTAAGTCCCAGAACAAGAAAAGTTGTAGATATGGGACATTCATCAACCCACATTGGCCCCGCGTGAGTTGGTCATTGATACAGGAACTTAGCCTTAATAAATTCAAATCATTTGTAAAACGAAAACTTTGTCAGAATCAGAAGGCTTTTTATATTGTAAAAGAGTATACTGAGGAAAAAAACAGCTTGGGATTGAACTGCTCCAGTACTGCCACGGGTAGTGTGAAAGTGAATAGGTACCTACTAACTATACCTACTAGGGCTGCGAGAATGTGCGAAAGAGTTACCGTGGCCGTAGAATGCAAAATACTACAAAAAATGAGTACAAAAGCGGTCGGTAGTGATATCTACTAAACCCTCTTTGGATGGACTGATAATTAGATCTTAGAATAAAAAGGGCGCATGTCATTCTAAAAAAATAATTGAACATTTAAAATTTACACACATAATTATTATAAGTTATACAATTACGATCAAAGGCGAAAAACCAAGATGGTGGGTTAATTACCGAAAAAAAATAATTGGAATTATTGGGTCGATCTTTTTGCATTTTTTAAAAAAAAACATTATTCAACTAAGCAAATTAAAAAAAAAAAACATAAAATCAGTGCCATTCCAACAAACCAAAGTGACCCTTTTTTGATGTAGGAAATCATTAAATAACTTTTTTATCTGGGTGGAGCTACAGTGTTACTTCTGTTGCCCTTTTTGCGAGGCCTACGGTAATACCTTCGAACAATCCGCAGCCCTGGTAGGCATCGACCCTAACTGGTCCCGTCAATCTTGCTAAAATCTTTGACAGGCGCGCATGGAACACAACGCGCCGTCGACCCGCTCTTAGTCCTTACCGGAGATCTATATGACTTTAGTTTAAAGCGTATAGTCCCTTCAACATCTGCCCCCCTAGCCAAGTTACAACCGTTTCGTGTCGAATTTCGTTCTCCAATCGGTAACGCCTCGGTGTCAGCAATTGTAGAAAACAATAATTTGGTAGCCATATTGACGCGCTTGAGTCGGCCGCTCGTTCTACAATGTCATTCTACAATAACAAAGGATGTAGCGTTGAACATTGTAGAAACGATAACAATTCATTCTATCATTTTGAACGATGTGAACTTGGCTACGAATTTTCTATTCGTTTGTTCTGACCACGTGACTTAACGTTGAGATGATGTCATTCCCATACATTTAATTAGTTTTCGAGTAGCGTTAACGATTGCAGATTATCAACTTGGCTAGGGGCACGGTAATATTATCTATACAGTATTGTAACTCGGCCGTATCTTTGAAATAAATGCCTACAGCCGCGCGGTACGTAAACATGCGATAGGGCTGCTCGCACTATGGCTGCCCGCCTCCAGCATTTTAATTACATTTGCCTACTTTGTGTTTCCATTTAGTTTTGTGATTGTAAATATACTTTTTTTATATAAACAAATAAAATACTTTGTGAATTGAATAGGAAGTGTTCAATATTTGCGACCGAAAAATATTTGCGCCTCGACTGGGACGTACCTACGAAATGCTTTATTATTAAATTTTAAAGTAAAAAATCCGCATTCTAAAGCTTAATTAAAAATTGTTTTGGGAAACATGGACAAGGTGGAGAAAAAGGAATATCTTTTACTTGGTTATAGATACCTGCAGCTACTTTACAATTTATATGTTTGGTTTTAAATGAAGAATTCATGCAACCAAAAACAGCACAATATATCCTACTCGTCATATTGAATATATAAATATGTACTTGAACTTATTTTTATTGAAAAAATCGCGCGGCACAGACGCGACTGTCTGCATCCCGAGCGCACCTCGAGATCGAGGCGCGTAGGTATAGCTCGCGTTTCGTCCGTTTGTATGAAGTTGGAATACTGTATAGATAATATTACCGTGCTAGGGGTGCTGGAAGATAAATGCACATATTCTCGCACTGCCGCCTACGAGAGGCCCGATGACCTCTAAAACCATTTTCTTTGCAAAATATTTATTGATTTACATACATTACGCTATGTACATTCTGAAGAACACTTTACCAGTATTTTTTTTTTTTAACATATTTTTAAAGATCAAAGCCGTTTGAAGGGAAGAGGGGAAAACAAGCAAAAAAAGTATCATGTTAAAAAAAAAACTGGCAAAAGTATTAGTCATACGAAAAAATCATATGTTGATAATCTATATATATAAAAGCGAAATACCACCCACTGATTAATCACGAAAGCTGGCAAAAGCTAGTGTTATTTAAGAATCTATAAAAAAAAAATTTCAATTCTATTAACCCAGCAGTTGCCAAGGCTTCAGAAAGTCACTGTTTTATGTTACTAAATGGGACCAAGGGCCTTAAAAATTCACAATCCTTCCTGATGCTTTTCTGATCTCACAAGCGATTTTAAATCTTTAGAGTACACTTAATACGTCTGTCGGATTTACATTATGTAAACCGAGATGCACTCGTAACAATCGTCTCAGATGGTTTCTTTGAAAGGTTTTTTTTTATAAGACTATTCTGTGCCTTGTATGTTTCTTTTAAGTACTTGGATTTGTGTAATTTCATTGGAGTCTTGCTTGGTGCAGTGGTGGCCGAGTGATAATAGCCTCGACTTACGAGTTGTAGGTCGCGAGTTCAAACCCAGCCAGGCGCATTACTTTGTGTAATTTATTTCATCACCACTGCTCTCAAAACGGTGAAGAAAAACATCGTGAGGAAACCGGCATGTCCTAGAACCAAAAATTCGAAGGCATGTGACATCCACCAACCCGCACTGGGACCGCGTTGTGGATTACGGCCCATCCCCTCTCCTGGAGAGGAGGCCTGAATCCCAGCAGTGGGAACATTAAAAGGCTGATTACGCTAAACTACTAAACTGTCAAAAAAAAAGTTATGCGCTGTTGACGAATTTGGCTCGGTACGGACGATTATCCTGACGGTTAGACGGCGAGCTACCCTGACGCGAAGACGAATCTAATAAAGATCAATAAAATCAGTCCAGCCGTTCTTGAGTTATAAATGGTGTGTTATGTATTTAGATTTTAATCCCTTCCTATGAAGGCGATTATTTCTAGTGTCTACTGACATTTTAAATACCGTTTTAGAGAAGATATTTTTAAGCTTGAAGGTTATGCTTGAGGTTAAGGCTACATTATGTTATTTTCATCTTTCTAATAATAATGTCCATTGAGCTATTATCCGAAGATATCCCGGACGTCAGCCTGTACGAGATTAGGATGGCTCTGAAGCAGCTGAAAAACAACAAGGCGTCGGGTGAGGACGGAATTACGGCCGAACTCCTGAAGGCGGGTGGAAAACCGGTCCTTAAGGCCCTTCAGAAGCTATTTGATTCCGTCATACTCGAGGGGAAAACGCCACAGGCGTGGAGCAGAGGCGTGGTGGTACTCTTCTTTAAGAAGGGCGATAATGCCCTGCTTAAGAATTATAGGCCCATCTCGCTTCTGAGCCATGTCTACAAGCTGTTTTCCAGAGTCATCACGAATCGTCTCGCGCGCAGGTTCGACGACTTCCAGCCTCCCGAACAAGCCGGATTTCGAAAAGGCTTCAGCACCGTGGACCACATACATACGCTGCGGCAGGTTATACAGAAGACTGAGGAGTATAACCAGCCTCTCAGACTACGAGAAAGCCTTTGATTCGATTGAAACTTGGGCTGTACTGCAGTCTCTCCAACGGTGCCAAATTGACTATCGGTATATCGAAGTGCTGAAGTGTTTGTACAAAAACGCCACTATGTCAGTCCGACTACAAGACCAGACCTCGAAACCTATCCTCTTGCAGCAGGGTGTGAGGCAGGGAGACGTTATTTCTCCGAAACTGTTCACGGCAGCAATGGAGGATGTCTTCAAGGTTTTGGAATGGAGAGGGCTAGGCATTAATGTCAATGGCGAGTACATCACTCACCTTCGGTTTGCCGACGACATAGTAGTCATGGCTGAGACTACGGAGGAGCTCAGTACAATGCTTGGTGACCTCAGTAGAGCTTCCGAAAGAGTGGGACTTAAAATGAACATGGACAAAACCAAAGTCATGGTAAACAGCCATGTAGCACCCACTCCTATCAAGGTCGGGGACTCTACACTCGAAGTTGTAGATGACTACGTTTACCTGGGACAGACGGTCCAGTTGGGAAGGTCTAACTTCGAGAAAGAGATCAATCGTCGAATCCGACTCGGCTGGGCAGCGTTCGGGAAGCTGCACGGTGTCTTCTCGTCCAATATACCACAGTGTCTCAAGACGAAAGTCTATGACCAGTGCGTGTTGCCAGTGATGACATATGGCTCCGAAACGTGGTCGCTTACAATGGGCCTCATTAGAAGGCTTAAAGTCACCCAAAGGGCAATGGAGAGGGCTATGCTCGGAGTTTCCTTGCGTGATCGAATCAGGAATGAGGATATCCGCAGGAGAACCAAGGTTGCCGACATAGCACGAAGAATCGCCAAACTAAAGTGGCAATGGGCAGGGCACATTGCTCGCAGAACAGATGGCCGTTGGGGCCGAAAGGTTCTGGAATGGCGACCACGTACCGGAAGACGTAGCGTTGGAAGGCCTCCTACAAGGTGGACCGACCGACCGACTTGGTAACGGTTGCGGGGGTCCGATGGATGCGAGACGCACAAGACCGTTCGCTGTGGCGACGCTTGGGGGAGGCCTATGTCCAGCAGTGGACGTCTTTCGGCTGAAATGATGATGATGATGATGAGCTATTATTTTACACCTATTCATGACACCTAAAGGCCATTCATGAAATATAATTACATACAGCTGTGCGTAGGTCACGTACCTACGTAATACACCACCCTTGGGCGGAGCGCGAGGGCGTGTCAGACTTTTACTGACTAAAAACCCACTCCTGTTCCTTCTTTGCCATTGTTCCAGGGCCCCGGGGATCCCTTTCGCATCACCCATGGCTCCAGTAGGCTTCGTCCCTGCTGGGCCCTTACGGTTGCTGACATCTCCTTGAGGCGCGCGTGGAACAAAAGCAAAAGCTTGGGCTCGATCTGGACGGTTACCGGACGGTCGGACGGCGAGCAATGGGTAGCTCCCATTGCTCGACGTCCGCAAGCCCGCGCCTACGGTGGCCGGAAATTGGGATCGGAATCCCGGTGGCTGGGGCGCGAAGGCCATTGCCTCGCGCGTGCGGCCGCCTCCTTTGCTAGTATTACTGCTTCGCAGAAGAAGGCGACCGTCTGCCACTCCTCCTTGCTCCGGACCATGGCCTGTACCAAGGCCCGGCGCGAGAGGTCGCTGCCGCCGATTGCCTCCAAGAGGAAACGGCGGTGCTCCGCCCAAGCGGGGTACACCTCCACCGTATGCTCCACCGTGCCCTCAAGGCGGTCCACAAAATGACGACACCCGATGCAGAAACCTCCCGAACTTGCCATTTCCAGTGAGGAACTGTGTCATGCGAAAGGTGAGGACGCATTGTTACCGCTCCAGCCACTCCTCCTCAAAGAGGGGACTTACCGCCATAATTGTGGCGTGCCCAATGGACGGAGGTATACACCCTATATAGCTTCATCCCTTTATCAGTTCAGTATAGGTCGTGAAATGGATGGCGTTAAGAGGTCGTGGTAGGGCCTCAGGCCTGGGACTACGACGCGTTGTCTCACGAGGTATCATTTTACACGGAGGTACACCAACATACTTTTGGGAAAAGGCCATTGAACTTACGTATTATTTATTTATTTATTTAAACTTCATGTGCAGTAGTGGTACATAGGCGGACTTAATGCAACAAGGCATTCTCTACCAGTCAACCTTTGGGTTAAAAAAGACAACACTGTGGTAGGTTTGCACAATAAACAAATAACATATACTTCAAAAAGAAAAAAAAAATTGTTAATTATAGTAATAAAATACATATTATGCTAATATAAAACTAATAAACCTACTAAATATAAAATAATAAATACTATGAAAAATATAAATTATTATAATAGTACCTACCTATATTTTAAACAAAAAAAATTGCTTTAATTTTTTGTTTTTAATTATAATTGCTAGCAGTAAACCGCAGACTACCCCCTTATTTAGTTTATCTACAAGATAACCTTAAGATGGACTATAAGAACTAGTCCATCTTAAGGTTATCTGGTAGATATCGCTGTCAGTGATAAGACCGCCATTGTACCTGACCATAGATTTAAGTTTCTGTAAAATTGTTAATATTTTTATGTACAATAAAGTTTATTCTATTCTATTGAGTTAATACGAAGATAGAAAAGACATGAATCATTTGCCCTTTAAAAAACTTTCAAATAGGAGTTTCTCGTTTTAACATCAATCTAAGTCAGGGGTTCCCAACCTAGCATAGTCCGGTAAGGTTTTAAACCTTTTGCTAAAATTTTTCAAAAAATTCAATGTTACCCAACTGAAAAGTTACATTGATCAAATCAAATCAAATAATTTTATGTAGCATAGCATAGTCGGCCCTATAATGTTCCCACTGTTGGGATTCAGGCCTCCTCTCTAGGAGAGGGAATGGACCGTATTCCACCACGCGGGCCCAGTGCGGGTTGGTGGATGTCATAATATGACATCCACCAACCCGCACCCCCAAAATTCGAAGACATATTATGTCTTCGAATTTTTGGTTCTAGGACATGCCGGTTTCCTCACGATGTTTTCCTTCACCGTTTTGAGAGCAGTGGTGATGAAATAAATTAAACAAAGTAATGCGCCTGGCTGGGTTTGAACCCGCAACCTACAACTCGACTATTTTATGTAGACGTTATAACTATTACCTAATACTAGGGTACACCATTTAATATCACCAAATTTAACCTATATGCATGCAAATTACAGGTAATAAAACAATTTTTTTAAATTGAGATTAACTGATTTGAAGTTCCTATCAAAAATATTGTCTTTTCTATATTAGTGCTCGTTACTTTTGATTTCAGATAGGTGTGCTACAAGTTTTGAATTTATCTTTTTTTTTATATTATAATTCAGTTTTCTTCTGGACTTCTGGTTCCTATTACCAACAAGGAAAAGAAGAAAGAAAGAAAAAAGGAAGAAAGAAGGTCTGCTGGACGAAATTTCATTTGAAATAACCAGTACCTTTGTGCTCTTCTATCTGCTTTTGCTTTTTTTCATTTTTAAGTAAAATAAAAAAAAAGCAAAAATAAATAAATAAATAAATAAACCAAAGTGGTCCCCGGCTAAAAAAAAGATTGGGAGCCACTGTTCTAAGTAAAGGCAAACAATTTTATTGTCCCTAGGTAATGACCTCGGAACCTATCAAATGCTCAAACGGTCTCAAACTCCAGTTTATAGACTCATAAATTTAAAATGGCGACTTGGATGACATAACTATTAGAAGTGCATCACGTAATGGGCCAACGTGGAATAGGGGAATGGGCTATGTACCTACACGTGAAATACAATTTTATGTGGACGTATTGATAGTGTTGATGCATGTTTATTGATTAGTAAGCTTGTTGGTCTAATGCTTGTTAAAATTCACCTTATCAAAAAACGTAGTCTTTAACCTAGTTAAAGACTACGTTGAAGACAAGGACGTAGAGTTTCTTGCCTCTCCATTGGAAACGACCCATTTGAACCGTGCACTAGCTTTTGGGTCATAGGGCTCTTTGGACTGAGACCGTGTCTCAACTTCCACCTATAAAAATATATTTTTTTAGTAGTATTTTGGGACCACAAATAATATTTTTTTTTTCATTAACTTTCTTTACTGCTCAAAAAAAAGGTTATGCTTTTGTAAACGTTTGGTCACATGAAAGTGGGGTTTCTTCCCTATTATTCCCAATCCAATCCTTTACTTCAGAACCACTAACTTTTTGATGTATCGATACATACGTTATTATGATTCACTTACCCACACACACGCACACACATTCATTAATTATAAGGTATTTTACTAACAAAATGGACCATATTATTGTCTTTTTAACCGACTTCAAAAAGGAGGAGGTTCTATGTTCGGTTGAATGTATTTTTTTATAATTAAAATTGAATAAGTAGCATATATAAATATTTTATTATTGTAACTCAATTTAATGATACTACATTCTACTTGATATATCTGTTATTTATTTATTGTGCACACCTACCACAGTTTTGTCTCTTTTAACCCAAAGGTTGACTGGTAGAGAATGCATTGTTGCATTAAGTCCGCCTATTTACCACTACTGTACATGAAGTTTAAATAAATAAATAAAATTATAATTATTATTAGATCAAATTGAAACAAACGCATTTGATAACATTCTTCACCATAATCTACTTGACGAAAACTCAGTCTTTCTTTTAAAAAAAATTACGAATACAAAATACAAATATCAGTAAAATAACAAGGATCATTGCCGATACCATCAATTACTTGACAAACATTCAATGAAGCCCTTACTTAAAATAATTGCTGCTTAAGCATCCTTACGTAGGTACTCCTGAGGACCATCGAGTGATACTTAGATTAAAAATGGAGATGAACGGATAATTTGGATTGATTGAAGAAATCCCGAAGGACCGTTTCAATTGTCTTTACACGATTTTCTTAAGAATTAAGTTAGTAGGGTCTGCCTTGTTTTTAAGGCGGAAAAACATCCAGTGACTTCTCTGACTCTCGGGTGGAGCGTGAAGGCGTGTCAGACTTTTACTGACTAAAATCACACCTATGTTCCTTCTTTGCCCTGCGTTCCAGGACCCCGGGTTTCCCTTGGCCCCCGACGGTTTTACTGACATCTCTTTGAGGCGCCCGTGGAACACTACGCGTTGTCACTGAAATACGCACACGAACCTTAGGATCCCCGAATTCACTTAGTGATGCCCTGAAAACCCTGAAAGGCCTAATCTGTTTTCGGAGAGACGTGGGCTGGTTGGAATAAGCCCACCCAAAGTTATGGCCGCCATGGCCCACGTACAATGGTCCGCATAGGACTAAGTGCGGAAACCATACTCAGACATAACATAACATATAACTACGCGTTGTCGACGACTCGGGCTCTGTCCGGACGGTTACCGGACGGCCGGATACTAACTTCTGCGTGCCACTTCGCTCACGTGAAAGAAGAAAATATCTATATAGGGTGACTGGCAATTAGTGTACGATACTGAAACACGTGATTGTGCTCATGATCACAAACAATTTTTATTACGGGAGCAAAGCCGAAATCGCGAAAAAAATATCAGCTGTTCAGTACATTAGGCAAACGTAAATGTATTGAACAGCTGATTTTTTTTTCGCGATTTCAGGTTTGTTCCCATAGTAAAAGTTGTTGGTTATCATGAGCACAATCACTTGTTTAAGTATCGTACACTAATTACCAGTCACCCTATATAGTCCCGGGATAAAAACTATTTCAGAATATGGTCTACGTATGTGCCAAATTTTATCATAAACCGCTACACCACTTGAGCCTTGAAAGAGTAAGGGCCGGTGCACACCACGTATTTTAAATGCGCCGTTGACGCGCGTTTAAGAAACGTGCGTCGACGCGTACCCCCCGCAAATGTCCTTTTCATACAAGTACGTATTCAGTAGACCTACGCGGGGCTACCGCGCGTTTATCGTCCATTGTACACAACCACAACGCTTGGGGTTCCGCGTCCAGCAGGGTCGAAGCTTACTGGGGCCATGGGTGATGCGAAAGAGAACCCCGGGGCCCTGGACGAAAGCTAAGAAGGAACAGGAGTGGGTTTTTAGTCAGTAAAAGTCTGACACTATCTCACGCTCCGCCCAAGAGCGGGGGATGTCATTGGATGATTTGCCTATCGAAAAAAAAAAACGCAATTGAGAGGCAAGCCAGAGGATCATTGGCAATGATGCACTCGTTGAGTCCGGGCTTCAAAGTCTTGAGCATCGACTCCGAGTTGCTAGCCTGTCGGTTTTCTACCGGTTGCATTTCGGGGAGTGTGCGTCGGAATTGCATATCTAACCTAATTCCGCCTAGCGCGTTCTATCATCGGACCACCAAGCGTACGGCAATGCGCCACCGGTACATGGTGGACATCCCACCTATACGCACAAAACGTTTTGGGAACACATTCATTGTGCGTACAACTAAGGAGTGGAATTCCTTGCCGGAATCTGTGTTTACTGATTGCTACAACGGAATCTTTAAGTCAAGAGTGAATAGGTTACTTCTAGGTAAGCGCGCTCCATCGTCGACCGCATCGTCTCTTTCCATCAGGTGAGATAGCGGTCAAGCGCGAACCTATCAAGAATAAAACTTTCTCTCTTGGTCTTTTGAACAAACCGACATCCCATTTAAAAGTCACTCCCAGTCTTTTCATGTGCAAGAACAGACTTGAGGCAAACTAAAATAACTTCGAAAGAAAACCTGGAATTTACCTCAAATATCCGTCAAGAAACTGTATTGATTACTAAGTTGGCTCAGTTTCCCTATATAAGCTCTCCTTCCCTATAAATATGAGCCTCATTATTTACCCATCAGGGGGTGAAGGCAAGCTTATAATTATAACCCATATATACCAGACGTATTTCTCAAAATATACCTCAGTTTTCGAGCAATGAAGCAGTTTCTTCCCTACTCTTTCACGAGAAAAATATGAACGTCATCAAAAAACTTCCCGGGATCAGAGATTTATTCTTAAGTGAAACACACTGGGTGAATTTTTCTAGTGGGCGTGGATGGCCAAATCTAAAAAGATTAGGAATAGTGAAAAATTTATAGAATTTTAAAGAATCTCGGACCTGATTTTGATGAAAACTAAAAGCTATATCACTGGATTTTTCACCATGCTAATACATAGTTATGTATCGGTCACGTTGTTTTCTTTATTCAAAAACTGAGATGTAAAATTGATGTTGTATCTATCTCAAGTGTCTACACTAGTGGACACTATCAATGAAACAGACGCGATCTCGGTAAAATGGAGTTTTTTTTTTTTTAGGTTGGATAATCATCTAATGACAAATCCCGCTCTTGGGCGGAACGAGAGATAGTGTCAGACTTTTACTGACTAAAAACCCACTCCTGTTCCTTCGTTGCCTTCGTCTCAGGGCCCCGGGTTTCGTTTTCACACTACCCATGGCCCCAGTGCTGGGCCCCTACGATTTGCTGACATCTCCCTGAGGCGCGCGTGGAACAATACGCGCCGTCGACGACTTGGTATCGGTCCGGACGGTTACCGGACGGTCGGACGGCGAGCCACCCATTGCTCGCCGTCCGCGAGCTCGCGCCTACGGTGGCCGGAAATCGGGTTCGGAATCCCGGCGGCGGTAAGGGCGTGAGGACCGTTGCCTCACGCGATCGGCCGCCTCCTTTGCTAGCATTACTGCTTCGCAGAAGGAGGCGACCGCCTGCCACTCTTCCTCGCTCCGGACCATGGCCTGTACCAAGGCCCGGCGCGAGAGATCGCCGCCGCCGATCGCCCCCACAAGGACACGGCGTTGCTCTGCCAGGGTAAAACGGAGTTAAAAAAAATTTATTGTAGTATAGTACTATCTCAGCGAAGCTTGCCGAGAAGTTTGACTCGATAAATATATTTTGTTGCCAAATACTGCAAAAACTTTAGAATATGTTACATCTGCATTCTAATTGACCTACTCAATGTGACTTGTAATAAACACACGCTGTATTATTAGGTACACCATTCAATAATAGTGTCGCGAATAAAGATCAATTTGTAGGAATTGAGAGCGTCCTTTTCGAGGTATATTTTCATACAACCACTCTTACGTGATTATGATGTTATTACACATCTTTCTCTAGATATTTTGGATCTATATCGATATCTAGGCTTCTATAGAAATCGAAACATAAATTTGTGTAAAACTAATCTAGTAAAGACTTTTGAAAATCTGCTATTTTACGTGAACTTTGGCCGTCCATAATGTACTAAAAATATACAAAAGTACATCAATAGAAGCCTTGCACATTTAGTTGAGATTCTGAATGACGACAATTTTTCTGAATAACTTTTATGGGTTTAAAAAAAAAACACGTATTTCCTGGAACAAGTTTTGTGAAATATTCGAGTAAATCACGGAATTACCGAATGCCAACGCGCCGCTTTTCAGATCGTTATCTCTCTTTTTTTACATTGCCTCTTCATCAAACATCGCATTGGATTGCGTTAGATGAAGCAACAAGCTTTTAAACCATGCTCGATGTTGACGATAGGCGAGTGGAAAAGGACCCTCTTAAGCGAAGCAACGCGTCCGTAGACTGTAGGCCTTAAAGTCACCAAAACGGCTACGAAGAGGGTTTATTAATTAATTAGGGAATAACTTACATTTAAAAAATACTTAACTAACTATAATTTCAGTAAAATAAAAATAAAACCTACGCTAATTACAACTTACGCTAAACAAAAAGCTTTTAAACCATACTCGATGTTGACGATAGGCGAGTGGAAAAGGACCCTCTTAATGATATACGGCAAAGTTAAGGTAAAGGTGGAATTTAAATAAAAAAAGATTCGAAGGAACGTCCGCATTCGTATCGCAATCTGTCACAAAAACACGTCTAATTTCCCTAAACTTTGACAAGTTTTTGACATTGATTGAGATAGATGATATTTCGACTTGAATGTTTTTCAAACACGAGAGTTGGCCTTCAGTTCTATGACAATTAATATTTCTTTTCTTTCTTTATCTATATATATGTCATGACCAGAGCATAGAAATTGATCACTTCATCATATGGCCAAGTAAAACTAGCCAGATCGTTATAAACGTTAAAGTTTGATGATATTTCAATCCTCGTTTGGTCTACTTTCTTTAGACCTTTTACTATCATAGAAATCCTACATCAATGATATGGCCAAACGAGGATTGACATATCATCAAATGTTAACGTTTTAACGATCTGGCCAGTTTTAGTTGGCCATTTCATGAAGTGATCAATATCTAAGATTTGGCCACAACATATATACTACGTATGAATGTACATACAATGGAGAATGTTCTATATTTCTATATGAATTAATTATGAAAAAAAAAAGTAAAATATAACAAAAATACGAAAGTTACGCTTTCAAGAATAATTTTATTTCACGTGGCGCTCTAATGTGTGACGTCATACGACCCTTTGGCATTGTGGTGAATTAAAAAACACTACCAATAATCAAAAACAAGCCAATTGTACGTAAAACAACTAACTCTCGCACTGTTGAAAGCTCACGTGTGGCTTAGAAACTTTTGTGTATTTGAGTGATATCACAGATAAGGCAAGTACGAATTTCGACTAGATCATTGTGCGTAAACTTACATAATTAATTTCTCAGTCATTTATTGATGTATTTCAAAAATGTTTTCACTGATTTATTGGCGCCGATCTATATTTTAATTCCATTTCGTTAAATATGATATTAACAACATCATGAAACTTCTCCATTACGAGGTGACTGAAGCAAGCGTTTTTCTCGCAAAGGGATTGTTCATTGTAGTTATAAAAAACGGAACATTAGGTCTTAGGGTCAGCGTGGACCGAACTGCAAAATGCTCGCGCATGGTCGACCAAAATTTTCGCGCATGTAGAATGCATACTCGAACACGCAGACGGCTTGCTCGAACATGGTCGAGCAAAATTTGGGCGTGTATTCAATTTTGCGATGTATGATAATAATCATTAGATATTTTTTTCAATAATCTCAGAAATTGGCCCTAAACCAAGAGCAGACT
Organism: Mythimna impura; assembly: GCA_905147345.3. Taxonomy (NCBI): domain Eukaryota; kingdom Metazoa; phylum Arthropoda; class Insecta; order Lepidoptera; family Noctuidae; genus Mythimna; species Mythimna impura. The sequence continues at coordinate 6,771,823 of LR990357.1, forward strand.
CTTGGTGTACGCTGACCCTTAGAGCCGGTTTCTAAATTGAGTTTTTTGAGATGTTTCAAATTTCAAACCTTACTTAAATGCCAAATATTAACAGATTTTCAGGCTAATGTAGAATTTGAGAAGTACTCAAATTCAAATGCTTAAATCAGAAATCGGGAGTAAATATAAAACCACAGTTACTTGAAAGACTATTGAAATCATTCAATCCCAAGGTTAATGGTTTAATGCTTGCTTTGAACTATATTGGTCAATCATTCCTACGGTTCATCAAATTAATATTATAAAGGTGAACGTTTGTGAATGTATACGTATGTTTGTTACTTCTTCACGCTCGAACGGCCGAACGGATTTGGATGAAATTTGGCACATGGGTAGGCCATGTGCTAGAATAGCACATGGAATACTTTTTATCCCGGGATTATCTTTCCTTGAGACAATTTTTTTACTTACACGTGGACTATACCACTGGCAGGAACTAGAGTAAAATAAAGAGCACCCATTCTATCACCGGGCTGCAGGATCGTTCGAAAACGTTACCGCGGCCCAGAACCACAAAGGGCAACTGAAGGAAGACCGATGGGTTTTAATCAGTAAAAATTATCGCGGCCCAGAACCACAATGGGCAACTGAAGGAAGACAGATGAGTTTTAGTCAGTAAAAGTTACCGCGGCCCAGAACCACAAAAGGCAACTGAAGGAAGACAGATGGGTTTTAGTCAATAGAAGTTACCGCGGCCCAGAACCACAAAGGGCAACTGAAGGAGCACAGGTGGGTTTTAGTCAGCAAAAGTCTGACACTCCCTCTCGCTCCACCCAAGATGTTATTTGATGATTTCCCACATAAAAGTATTCTATCAACAGTATTCTAATGGCGCCTTCGCAGTATGCCTAATACGATTTTATACGGTATACCTCATCTCATAGTTGCTCCCGCCTTAAATGTCAATTCACTTAATGAATTAATACGTGCTGACGTAAATGTTTACATGACCTTGTCGCTAGGGTTTACGTAAACATCAGAAAAACGTGGCTGTACACACAATGGACGATATTGGACCAGCTTTGACGCCCACTGATAGTACAATATATATGAAAAGTAGGAGTTTGAGTTCAGTGACTGTTTTAATTATTCGGAAATCGATTCCCAGTGATATAAAATTGGCGTGGCTTACTATCTCAAGTGTCTATGTTGGGGCCAGATCTTAGAAATTGATCACTTCATGATATGGCCAAGGAAAACTGGCCAGAGGGGCTATTGCGTAACTCTGTTGACAGTTCAAGTGATGATCACTTGTTAACAATGTGCATCATTGAACTGTCAAACAGCTAGTTTCGTATTGCCTATCTTCAGTGACCAACTGCAGTGACGTCATTAGTCACTGGTGCCTTTGATAGCCACCGTAACACGTTTTGACAGATGTTATTAGATCGATACTTTTAAAATTGCGATTGTGTAAGCTTTTGAAGCTGTATAATAGTCGATAAAATTTTAGAGTGGTCACAATAGGCACCGTAAATTTTTATAATTCACCACATTTCCACCGTAGTTTGTTAGTCACTTGTGTGATACGTAATACCAATTTTATGAAATTGTCAGTTGACAGCTAAGTTTAGTGTGCAACGAATGCTAGTTGTCAACTGTTATTGAAAAAGTTAGCCAATAGCCCCCGAGATCGTTGTAAACGTTAAAGTTTGATGATATTTCAAACCTCGTTTGGCCTACTTTCTTTAGACTTTTTATTATCATAGAAATCCTACATCAATGATATGGCCAAACGAGGATTGACATATCACCAAATGTTAACGTTGAAACGATCTGGCCAGTTTTACTTGGCCATATCATGAAGTGATCAATTCTAAGATCTGGCCACAACATCTACACAACTGGACAATATTATGTAGAATCATTGAAACAAACGCAGTCTCCGTAAAATGGAGTTGAACATTTTATTGTAGGCTTGACTACCTCAGCAAAGCTTGCTGAGAAGGCTAACTCAGTAATTATATTTTCCTGTTAAATACTGTAAAAACCTTAGAATGTGTGTTCATTACATCCCTATTCTAATAGAACTCAAAATAACACAATAAAAACTCAATACTTTCTAAAGTTGACTCTGGCTAAATACACAAACCCTGCGAAACCAAAAAAAAAAAGGTTTCCATGACCTTGTCGTGCGCGTTTACGTAAACATAAGCAAAACGTGGCCGTACACACAATGGACGATATTGAGCCAGCTTTGACGCCCACTGATGGTTTATCAAACTTTATAGTAAAGGAGCGATGGACGATAGTGCGACCCACGTGGATCAAATTGGGTAACGATAACAAACAATTTAGGACTTTCTTGTAAAAACTTAAATGATAAGGATAATCCTATCCTGTTATTTTCGTTCTGTAATCTAAGCTTTGCGCGGTTCGTCTTGCCTTTATAAATCAATGCTGAAAACAAGCCATGCGTGTTATTTACAGTTTTTCAGAATATTTCAACACGAATACTGTGGAGGTTAATTCAACTGAATGGGCAACGAAGGGCCATTATGTTGACCTCTATCTGTTTCATAGACAAAACCACCACAATGAACTCTTCGACCGCTTCATTGAACATTTGAGGACACGTGCAAGAGCTACGTCATTACGACTTTAAAACACAGGTTTTCACACAAAACTCATAAAAAAGGGCTCTAATGTAATAAAACAGACTTCTTAAAATGCTTTTGTCGTCTAAAGGATCAAATTAGTATAACAAAATCAATTACAGATTGACAGTAACCAAAAATTTTAAGGTTATTTTTGCTAAAGGTCATACGGGTTTTGTTACTTACGAAAATCGAACGCCAACGGCCACAGAAGCACAGACAAGCTAGATGTTAATAAAAAAAAAGAAAAGAACAACGTTTGAATTCGTAATTTCAAAAGAGGAACACTCAAAATGCATTTGTTTTTGGCAGGATTGAGAGGTACACTCGACATGATGACATGCGCGGGTTTGCTTCGCGCTTGCGCAGTAGGAACTTTGTTCAGCTCAGTACTACATCCAATTATTTCTTTGAAATTTCCGTTTCGCCCTGTATCGGAAATTTTTAGGGCTTGCCGTGTCGAAGCGAAGTTATGACAGGTAATCGTGACTGCCATTTTTTTGGCGAAATGACATTTGATTAATAGATGTTTAGTTGATTCGCTGGGGTGTGTCAGGGGAAAATTGGGATATAAACGTTTTGGTTCTAAAAGATTTAATTTGGTGTTACGATAGGTACTTGGCCAGTTTTATTGAGGAAGTACTTTTATTACAGAAGAGTGAAATCGACATTTTATTCTAAATTAATCTGACTGTATTTACATACGATCTCCTCCCATGGGTTGTCCGAAAGGGAACCCCGGGGGTCCTGAGACGCAAGGTAAAGAAGGAACATAGGAGTGGGTTTTAGTCTGGCACGCCCTCACACTCCACCCTAGAGTGCGCAATGACTTCCATTGGATGATTTCCAACCTAAAAAAATACCATCTCCTCACTCATTCTAAACATAATATTCCAGAATACCAAATTGTAACAACAGTAATAAATTTAACTTTCCCAAAAGTGAAATACAAATCGAACTAGCTACACAAACTTAGAGAAAACGATAATTAAATTCGCCTTTCGACTATTTCTAAAGTTTTCGTTATCGAAGTCCGCCGGGAGCCCGCTAGGCCCCGCCGCGCCGTCCTATTGTACAACTTGTGGGTACTTCCGTCGTCGGCGGATATAGCGACAAACTACTTCCCCGTCAAGATATTGCAAAATGAATTGCGTGTAGAATCTATTGTGGTTGGGATTTGATATATGTATGGTATTTTAATAAACGCTAACCGTATAAAATAAATAACAGTATTATTTAGTATAATAATAATATTTTTATTGACACTTCAAGACATAGCTATCAGTGTAGCTCTGACTCTTGTACTAGGATTTCCTGTATCACAAGAGCCAGACCTCTCAATATACAGGGCACATAGCAGAGAAGTACAATAGACAAGGTCAAAGGGCTATTACAGGATTACAGAATTAGAAAAAGGAGTAATTTTTTATTAAAAAATATAATAAAAAGAGAAAAAAGACGTATAAATAAGAAGGTACTCCATGTGTAGGGCATGTTTACATGAGGGTAGTGTGTGTGTGTGTGTGTGTGTGTGTGGGTGTTTTTAGTATTTTAGTATATTTATATAAAAGGGGGGAACTCTTACTTGACTGCAAAACTTGATGATTCGATTTTTATTATATCGAACACGGTGTGTCGACAATTCAGTTGTTGTTTTATTCCATCGATGCTTTATTGGTGCGATATAACGATTGTGCGAAAAATCCTGTTGCGAAAAACCCTACAGCGATTGCTCATTAGTTCAGTAATTCATTAGTTCGATAGTATTATGTCGATTCAAAACGCCTACTGTTCCGTGATATTTAATATTAATGACCTTATTTTGCATAAGTAGGGAATCCATATCAAAGGAGAAACTGACTGACATATCAACGCACAGCTGAAACTACTGGGACTACGAACGTGAAATTTCGCACTAAGCTTCCTTTTATGACGTAGGCGACTACGAGAGGATTTTCCAAAATTTATACCCTAAGGGGATGAAACGGGGTCCAAAGTTAGTAAGAAAAAACCGCGGGCCAAACCGCTGGCTGAAGCTAGTTACATATTATAAAGGCGAAAGTTTCTATGTATATGTGTGTGTGTGTGCATGTTTATAACTCCTTTACGCTCAAACGGCTGTTCGGATTTGAATGAAATTTGGCACACGGGTAAATCATGTCCTGGTACATAGGACCTTTTCTTCCGACAGTATGTTCCCTTGGGACTATTTCCTACATTCATGTGGGCGAAACCACTGGCTGAAACTAGTATTGTGTGTTTTTGGTTACTAATTATTATGAACTAGCTTTTGCCAGCTTCGCTCGCATGAAAGTAGGTTTCTACAAACAAACTTTGGACCCCCGTTTCATCCCTTTAGAAGGTGATTTTTTGAAAATCCTCTCTTAGTGCTCGCTTAAGACACAAAAGGAAACCCTGTGCAAATTTTCACGCTCTTAGTCCCACTAGTTTCGGCTGTGCGTTAAAATGTCAGTCAGTCAGTTTCTCCTTTTATAAATATAGATTATCATTGTCATCAGCCTGTAGCTACTTCACTGTTATTAAGCAACCGTCATTTTCATGCATCCTCGGCTACTAAGCTAAGATGATAGAAGTCTCAACAAAGTAGCCAGCCGCACTGCGAAGGCCTTCTCCTTGTCACTTAGTCTATGGCACCTCCTACTTTACATTTTGATAATTAGTTCTATCCTGTTTTTTTCATTTGAAACTATCTTAAATTATGACGGAAGACAGCTTTGGGCGGCGGTGCTCCACCCAAGCGGGGCTCTCCTCCACCGTGTCGTCCGGGCGCGTCCGCATAATGATGGCACTCAAGCGTTTCTTCCGCCTGAATCCGAACCCGGATCTTTCCGAGTGCCTGCTAGAGCTATGGGATCGTTCGAAAGAGTTACCGTGACCCTAGGGCACAAGGGCAACTGAAGGAACACAGATGAGTTTTAGTCAGTAGAAGTCTGCACTTCCTCTAGTTCCATCCAGAACAGGAGGAATTATTTGTATCGTGATACTAGAGCACAAAGGTAACTGAAGGAACACAGATGAGTTTTAGTTAGTAGAAGTCTGACACTCCCTCTAGTTCCACTCGGAACAGGAGGAGTTATTTGGACTGACCTGTTGGACTATTGGTATTGTGGGACAGCTATGCCGGAGGTCGTGGGTTCGATTCCCACCCATACAAATATTTGTGTCATAAGCACGATCATTTGTTCTGAATCTGGGTGTAATTTATCTATAGTCATAGTCATAGTAATCATAGTAATTTATTGGTAAGGAATTCTTACAAGTCTTAAACTAGTTACTAGTATAATATGTATGTAGGTATTTAAATATATAAGATTGTTTATCAGTTGTCTATACTCCATTTGTTTAGGTACTTAATTAAATGTAAACAATCTTGATATGTCTTTTTATTCAAAAAAAAATCGTATAAAACATACAAAGATTATTTAAATTTAGTTAATTACCTAACGTCGGTTTAGGTAATTAACTGATTGTTAACATTTTTAGATAAAACTTTTAGACAAATTGTAGATAAAAGACATGTCAATATTGTTTACATTTAGTTACATGTACCTAAACAAATGCAGTATAGTGCTCATAGTACAAGCTCTGCTTAGTTTAGGACTAGATGGCGTTGTGTAAAAGTTGTGGAATATTATTATTATTATTTGATGACTTATAACCTTAAAAAAAAAGTATTCCAATAAAGCATGTTTTTCTTCCACAACCAACGAGGCTTACTGTCAGCTTCAATCAATACAGCGGTGTTACTGAGACCCCGCAAAGCTGTCTCACATATCAATAGACAAGATATTCTCAAGTTTTGGCGTGGGAAAGTACCAGATGTTATTGGCATAAAAATATTTTTGTCATTCGCACTTTTTGAGGGCCGCAAAAATATGTTTTTTTTTATGACGCTTATAATTAGGGTTAAAATACCTTAATTCGTGAAGTTAAATTGTAACTTTGTTGATTTTCAGGTATCAGGGGCGGTCTTTGAAAAAAAATCCTACTATTACTTTTTTTTTTTTTTTTTTTTATTAATGATAGGCTCGCGTTTGACCACCATCTCACCTGATGGTAAGCGATGATGTGGTCGACGATGGAGCACGCTTGCCTAGAAGTAGCCTATTCACTCTTGACTTAAAGACCCCTAAGTTGTAGCTATCAGGAAACACAGACTCCGGCAAGAACGAATAACGAATAATATAAACTCTTCTTTGAACTTCTTTATCTATAATTATATGTATGTATTTAGAAATATATAAGTATGTTTATCAGTTGTCTAGTACCCATAACACAAGCTCTGCTTAGCTTGGGACTAGATGGCGTTGTGTGATAGTTGTGGCATATAAAAAAAAAAAAAAACAAAAAAAAAAACTTCGACTTACGAGTTGTAGGTCGCGGGTACAAACCCCGCCAGGCGCATTACTTTGTGTAATTTATTTCATCACCACTACTCTCAAAACGGTGAAGAAAAACATCGTGAGGAAAACCGGCATGTCCTAGAACCAAAAATTCGAAGATATGTGACATTCACCAACCCGCACTGGGCCCGCGTGGTGGATTAGGGCCCATTCCCTCTCCTAGAGAGGAGGCCTGAGTCCCAGCAGTGGGAACATTATAAGGCTGATTATGCTATACTTCTTTGAAAGGAAAAGGTAAAATAAAAAGTTTCAAATATTAGTTTTTTGTTAATCGAGCTGTTGCACTAGGCTGCTACAAGGGCGAGGCTCCGGGTGGTTAGGCTGCTCGCCACTCCTTAAGGCCACCACTATCCAGCCAGCCAGCCAGCCAGCCAGTCTAGCTTCCGTAGTCATTCCCGCAAAAATTTCTCGTACATGTTTCCGAGAGAAAAATTATTCAACACACATCGTTAGTGTAGATAAAGGAGCTCGTGGTTAAGAAATAACAACCGCATGTGTCGATCCCCAAGGCTAATCAACACTTGCTGAGGTTGGTCTGTAGATGGGTGACCATTTTAACATACTGAGATCCCTCCGTGCCTCGTTAAGCACGTTAAGTTGTTGGTCCCGGCTGTCATTTGTAGATTTTTGACAGTCGTTACGAATTGTTGGAAGTTAGAAAATCTGAGCCTACTGAGGCCACGGGTAGTGTGAAAGTGAAACCCGGGGCCCTGGGACGAAGGCAAAGAAGGAACAGGAGTGGGTTTTTTGTCAGTAAAAGTCTGACACTATCTCCCGCTTCGCCCAAGAGCGCGATTTGTCATTAAATGATTTTCCCAACTAAAAAAAAACACCATTCTTACCCCAAGGTGCAGGTATAGTTTTTTTTTTAGGTGGGATATCTTCTAATGACACTTCCCGCCCTTCTGCGACGGCGAGGGATGACGTGCGGTGTTCCGCAGGGATCGGTGCTAGGGCCGCCCTTGTGGAACATCGGGTACGACTACGTGCTGCGCGGCGACCTCCCTGACGGGGTCAGCGTGGTCTGTTACGCAGATGACACGCTGGTCCTGGCACAGGGAGAGTCGTACCAGGCGGCGGTCGAACTAGCAACTCAGTCGTGGAGAGGATCCAGCAGTTGGGACTCGAGGCCATGTGTTTTCACGGCCCTTGGAACGCGCCACCATCGGGTTCCCAAATAACGGTAGGAGGAGTTCAAATCGGCGTCGAGTCGACGATGAAGTACCTGGGACTCGTCCTCGACAGCCGATGGAATTTCGAGGAGCACCCCAAGGTGTATAGTATGATCTAGTTACTGGGTAGTGGAGGTCAGATAGGCAGTCGGTCCATGTAAAATAAATTTATTATTTAATTCAATATGGGTTATTATATCTCAGAACCCTGAGGTCCTGGACCTTTGGAAGGCGTAGGAAGAGTCGAAACCAACTCGCAGAGGCCCCTTTGACGCTTTTAATGGAACGTGGTATCATCGTATCATAATTCAATATTATTGTTATTTAATTCATTAATACTTTTTTTGTTACTATTTTGGTGTACAATAAAGTTTACTCTATTCTATTTTTATCCAGGTGCATTCGGTTTGACTGGAAACCGACCCCAACTTAATTGAAAAGGCTACAAAAGTTAATTGATTAACTTTGATACAGTACATACAGTACGAGTATATTTTTCTATAAGTGAGAGCATTTTACTTATCTGATGAATACTTTCAGGAATTAACAAATATCTTATATTAGTTAACATTTACCGACATAATCCAACAAATCGCCAAACTTAAGTTGCCGAGAGGTTCTTGGGGGGGCGGCAGTGGACCTACCGTAAGAGCCGGGCCACACGATGCGTTGCGGCGCCGCACCGCAAATATATTGACGAATCTTATTCTTATATTATTTGAGGCTAGACTTACAACAACCGTACTAGAACAACCGTATCCGATGTAACTGCAGAACACTGACTCCTAAGTCACAGGTCTTACCTAGTTTAGGAGGCAGGGTCCTAATATTAGAAGATACCTTCCAAATTTAATGTACCTATGTATGAAAGTCTTAACTTTGTTTATAAGGTTTAATTGCTTCAATAAAGTTATTATTATTGTAATCAACGGTCCGTACGACCTTAAGACGCAGTGGTGGAAATTTGGAAGGCCGTGGGAATGCGATGGATTCAAGAGGCACAGGACCAGTCGTTACGGCGACGCTTGGGGAAGGCCTTTGTCCAGCCATGGACCTCTTTTCGTTAAAATGATGATGCTGGGTAGGTTACCGCGTTCCTGGTGAGGGTTGCGGGAATCCAATGGATGCGACACTGGGGAGACGCCTATGTCCCACAATGGACTTCTTTCGGCTGATGATGATGCTGAGGGAAGATTACTATTGGAATCCTGACGGATACAACTGCCGTTGAACTCCAGACTGTTCGATACTTCGGAAAAAACTATAACAATTGATCTAATTATTTACTACTTTGGCATCGCTTTCAGTGTTCCACAGCACTTCTGTAAAGGCCTATAGTCCCTTGAACATCTGACCGGAGTTCAATGCACTGCATTTATTTCCCGTCAGCTGCGCCCGGATAGAGACCTTTAAATCCATTTTCTTTGCGAAATATTGATTAATATACATATGCTATGTACATTCTGAAGAACACCTAACCAGCAATTTTTTTGTGTAAACATATTTCTATAGATCAAAACCGTTTGAAAGGAGTAGGGAAAACAAGTGAAAAAATATCATGTTGTTAAATATTTTTTTTAGACAAAAGTATTAATCGTACGAAAAAATCATATGTTGATAATGTTGTACAGTTAAGGATCAAAAGTGCAGTCTAAAATTTCTTTATTGTATCTTTTTTTTTTGGTAGGAAAATCATCTTATGACATCCCCCGTCCTTGGGCGGGGCGGGAGATAGTGTCAGACTTTTACTGACTAAAAACCCACTCCTGTTCCTTCGTTGCCTTTCGTACCAGGGCCAAGTCTTCCTTTCAGAATCAGACCCTTGGCCCCAGTAGGCTTCGACCCTGCTAGGCCCCTACAGTTGCTGACATCTTCTTTGCGGCGCGCGTGGAACAGCATGCGCCGTCGACGACTAAGGCTCGGTCCGGAAAGTTACCGGACGGTCGGACGGCGAGCCACCCATTGCTCGCCGTCCGCAAGCCTGCGCCTACGGTGGCCGGAAATTGAAATTCAATAGTTCACAACTAGTTTATTCAATGTAGACATTTTAGCATTGGTAAGGTGGAACAGCACTTTTGACCCCTGACTGCCATGTACAGTAATGTTCATGGACAGTTTCTTTTATGACGTAGGCGAGTACTAAGAAGGAGTTCTTAGAAATTCAACCTTCAAGGCAGTGAAAAAGGGGAATTTCGTTTGCATGCATAATCTCATTCCATATACTGGGAAAATCATCCAATGACATCCCCCGCTCTTGGACGGAGCGAGAGATAGTGTCAGACTTTTACTGACTAAAAAACCTAGTATATAGTATTGATTAAACTAGTTGTAGACTATGAAACTTCTACTACAAAGAAATTTTAGACACTTTAGCATTGGTAGAGTGCAACTGCACTTTTGACCCCTGACTGTGCATGAATCTATGATAAACATGTTTTTTTTTTCAAACCTATTGATGTAGCCGTTACCAAGGAGTAGGCTTCAGAAAGTCACTGTTTTATGGCACTGCTCGGGAATTAGGGCCTTAATAGACTACAACAGCGGTCCTACCAAGACCTAAAGTGAACTGTTAAAGGGATATAGGGTCGTCGAGCAATGGGTGGCTCGCCGTCCGATCGTCCGGTAACCGTCCGGACCGAACCCAAGTCGTCGACGACACGTGCTGTTCCACGCGCGCCTCAAGGAGATGTCAGCAACTGTAGGGACCTGGCAGGGTCGAAGCCTACTGGGGCCAAAGGTCTGATTCTGAAAAGAAGACTCGGCCCTGGTATGAATGGTAACGAAGGAACAGGAGTGGGTTTTTGTCAGTAAAAGTCTGACACTATCTCCCGCCCCGATGGGGGATGTCATAAGATGATTTTCCCACAGGAAAAAAAAAGATATATAGGGTGTATAACTCCATCCCTTCTTCTCTCTCGCACGCCTGACATTGTAAAGCCCCAACTACCAAAACCTCTAAATCCCCAAACAAAAGCTAGTGTTGGAAAGTTCGGATAAACTTGTCAACCAGTGATGTATACAGTAGCGAACTTATACGGTTTTATTTCTTTTTCTAGCGAGTTTCCAGTCCAACGCTCTTGGCTTTTACGGTGTTTCTTGAACCGTATAACGCAAAGGTAAGTTCTACAAGAGCGACGATAGATCTACATTAATCCATACTTTTGTGTATAAATATTATAATTATATAGGGAAAGTCCTAACTCACTCACTGTCTAGCCCAAAATATTGGACCTAGAACGCTGAAATTTTGCACACACGTTACTTTCATGGTACCTTTATATTAAAGAAATGGGGGTCTAAGGGCCTGTGCACACCACGTTTTTTAAACGCGCCCTTGACGCGCGTTTATAGCGATACGAACGCGAGTCAGACGCAGCCTGTAGACCTATAATAGGATAAAAGCGCGCCGTCGACGCACGTTTCTAAAACGCGCGTCAACGGCGCGTTTAAAAAACGTGGTGTGCACAGGCCCTAAAGTTTGTATGGAAAAATCTACTTTCACAGTCCCAGCAATGGGGACATAACAAGGCCGATTATTTATATGTAAGTAATTGATGAATGTATGTCGGTATGTGTATGTTTGTTACTCCTTCATCTCCAAACGGCTGAACGGATTTGCAGTTTTCATCCCAATATGTTCGCTTTGAATATTTTACTTGATGCTACAAATGCGAAAGTAACTCTATCGGTCTGTTACCTCTTCAAGTTCAATTAGCTGAACCGATTTGCATGAAAATTGGTACAAGGTTAGAACAAGTCCTGGGAGTATAAGAGATAAGATACTTTTTTCATCCCTTGGATATGTTGGGAAATTTTCGACATTCACGAGGGCGAAGCCACTGGCTGGAACACGTATACTGTAGGGATCGGAGGTGAATAGAGGACAAAGAATAAAAAAGCTTATTCGCGTATTAGTGAAAGCAAAGACATTAAATATATACTACCAATAGACAGGACATAGCTAACAAAATCGTAATCCGATACTTGTTACCTAGTGGTCATAAGTCGCTCAGTCTAGTATGACACCCCTACAAGTCAAGTCGTGTTTATATCCGCTTTATGCACTAAAAGAAAATCATTTTCTAAGAAAATATGCCGAGTTGTGCATTACGCTATTGCAAATCTTGTTATGTTAAAATGACTGGACCTAACTTCGGTTTATTTTCGTAAATATTCTTGGTATTTACGCGGGTAATTAATTAGAATTCAATAATTTTCATAAATAGTTCTAGAACATTTACTGATTTTGTGATAACGCCATCTATTGCTGAAAAACTTAACCGTCCCTAGGCTCACACTGAGGCTCTACCACGAACTCTTAACGTGATCCATTTTACGACCTAAACCGAACTTTTAAAGGGATGGAGCTATATAGAGTGTATAGCTATATATACACTCTTTTTGCTCGTATGACTGAAATTTAAACATATCATGGTAAACCCTGGCCACCTACCGAGCGATAGTTAAATTTATATAATCTATTTTGACAAAAATTCGCGTGTTTGCTATTCAAAGCTAGATGGCGTCACTAAGGCATGGGATGAACGTTTTTCTTAAGACATTTCTCCTGATAGCCGCTCTGTTGTATCTCTTTAAATCTCTTTGAGTGAAGGATTTATTCCGAACAAAATTATATAGTTATTCTTTCAGTATAAAAAATCACTCAAGCCTCTCAGCCTGACAGCTTACCTAAATCTCATTTGACAACATTCTTTTCATTTTTGAAATTCGAATTAGGTAGTATTTGTATCTTATTTATAATGTGCCAGTATATTTAAATCCTCTAAAGAGGTACGTAGGTACCGATGAAAGAGGATCTCTACAGCACCTACTATAAACTTACTAATGTCCATATATTGCACTTGGCTGTAAAAACTCAGTTTCTTATTCTTACTATTATTTTATTATTATTACTACAGCTTGTAGCTTTGAAATAAAATTTTAACATTTTCAACGCGTTGTTGAAACGTGTATCGTTCGACGGTCAAATCAGGTTAAATGTAGAAGGTAAATAAGTATACCCAAAATTTTTTTTCATTTATTATGTTCATACAACATAAATGTACAGTTAGGGGTCAAAAGAGCAGTTGCACTTTACCAATGCAAAAGTTTAAGTGCCTAAAATTTCTGTATAGTAGACGTTCAATGATCCAAAAGTCGTTTATTCAATACCTTAGACAATACTCTACAAATTAAATTATTCATAAACCATTGACCCTCTTCTACAAAGAAATGTTAGTCACTTTAGCATTAGTAGAGTGCAACTGCACTTTTGACCACTGACTGTACAAAGGCGAACTTAATGACAAATTTGTAAGCTGTAGTCTAACCTCGAGACCAAGGCCCAAGTTAACCGCAATACGGAATTGTTCGAAAGAATAACCCCCTGGATCGCAAAGAGCAACTGAAAGAACACAGGTGAGTTTTGTTCCTATTAACACTCCATCTCGCTCCACCTGGAGTGGGAGGACTTATTTTATGACTTCCCACCTTAAAAAGAATAGCCGCTATGCACTTGTGCGACCTCTGTATCACCACAGGAATTAAGGGAGTGCTCCGCGCGATTAGAACACATACAACCGTCCGAAATCAACCATCGGGCATTTGCCCGGTCCAGACACAACGCCCGACTGGCCGGAGGACCCTTACTTTTCAACAGAGGTTTGCGGGTTCCCTCTCGTAGAGAGGAGTTCCCAGCAGTGGGAACATTTAAAGGCTGATTATGATTTTTTGCGGGACTTTACATCTTGTTCCGCATACCTGTTGAAAAACTATTGATACCTACTAACCAACCTAAAGCCCCTCGCCCACGACGACTTTTTGTAGCGATGCTGTAGCGCGTTCACATCGATACAGTCGCGATGCTGTAGCGCGTTAGTAGCGCGTTGGCGTCTTTTCTATAGCGCTTGCAAATGCGACTAACGCGCGTAAGTAGCGATGCTGTCGCGCGTTTCTTAAGCGCGCGACAGCATCGCTACAAAAGTCGCCGTGGGCGAGGGGCCTAACGTAAATTTCATCATCATTTACGCAGGCAATAAACCAGTACCTACATCAACTTCATCAAAACTTCTATGTTTTTGGCTCGGAAAGGTAATCTCCGCGTCGCACTTGATTGATAATCTCAGCATGAGATAGCTTCTTGTTGTTACTACTTCGATTGTGTAGGTCTCTTCTTAGTCGGTAGGTACACTCTTGCCAGAGTGGTCGTGATCATCGTTGTGAATCACGATGAGTGATGGTCTTAGTAAAACGGCGCCATTCATCGCGGACTTCAGTTTTCCGGGTACATTCGCAAACCGAATGTAGGTACCTATTCTCAAAACTAGGGTTACTTTTTTATGCATCAAACCACTTATTTTAAATTATTATGGATAGGCTCACGTTTAACCACTATCTCAACCGATGGTAATTTAAGCGATGGTGTGGCCACACGATGGAGCACGCTTGCCTAGAGGTAACCTATTCACTCTTGATCAACTTCTCTCATTCTGGGTGGAGCGAGAGGGTGTGGGGAGACTTTACAGACTAAAACCTTCCCCATGGTTCTTTCCCTTTGCGTTTCTGGGCCGCGGTAACTCTTTCGAACAATCCCACAAACCGTAGTCCTGGCAGGCGTTGTCAATTAAAATTGGACTCTCTGAGGGCATACTGTTTACTTATTAAGGACAAATCTAGAACCTTCATGGTTTGTTAGTAGTAAATTTATTTTTAGAACTTATGATAACGCAGATACTTCGCAAATAAAAAATTAAAATATAAATTTAATCACGACACTGTTTTTCGTATTTGTTCGTTATTCAAAGGGTATGGTCCACCATTCATACAAACTTTGGCCACAGTATAGCAACAGTGGACATATATTAAGACAACTTCAATTCATAGTTTATGAAATAATAAACCTTTTACAGCTATTACAGGTTTATCTAAAAGTTGGAGGAAATGAGTTAAATCAGTTTTAATTTTTATATTGCTAGAGTCAAAATGGCGGCTGTAGCACAGCAAAATAAACAAACATTTATTTATTCATTTGGTTAATCATTTTCTTCGTCGTTTAAAATTAGAACAACGACTAAAAACATTATTTAAGTGACTTTGTATTAGCTTATTTATTCATCAACAAGTATCATTCAACATTAACATCTGTAGTATTTTATTTACATATTTTTATTTTTGTTACTTAGGTATGTATTGGTACGAATTAAATAGTTCTTACCTGCCGTGGATAAATCCATTATTGTATCACAGATCACGGATTTCAGCAACTTCCAAAGAATTTCGTCTCATTTGAGTATTTAAAGCACAATTAACACAACGTTGGCTTCTGCGGGTCGAAATATTGTACGAGTCGGTTTCCATCTGTGGGACGCTGGAGTTGTTCAAAGAAGTAGAAACAGAGTCCGAGATAGAGCGGCAGGGGTCATTGTCGTACATAGCAAATTCGCAGGCCTGAGGTTGTCGGGAAAAGCGAGTGCAGAGTTTATTATGAAAGAGAATAGTTATATTAGTCACAAACTGAAATATCGCAATTGAAATTAAACGCGGCAAAATATGACACTTGTTTTTTTCTTCTCCTAGTAGGCTAAGGTCATAACAACATAAGTATCGCCTACGCCATCAGTAATAAATATTTTTTTGAGTTACATTATAATTTCACATCACAATATCTAGGTACTAGGAATCAATTTGCGATTAATCAAAACAACCATTGAACTTCACTCAAAACTCCCGCAAAAACATCGATTAATATTTTTTTCAATAATATAAGCAAAATAATTGTATTTCGTATGCATTTTTATCAATGGACCAAATGCATATTATTGATATAATAAATGGTGTTAAAATAAATTGATGTTCTGGTCGATTATTAAATTGAAAATTCTATGCAATCTTTATTTTTATTATTCCGCCTAAAGGACTTTATATCCATGGTCAAGAAATTTCGAGGAGTGGCTGGAGCGGCAACACGGCGTCCTCACCTACCGCATGACGCAGGTCCTCACCGGACATGGCAAGTTCGGGAGGTTCCTGCATCGGATTCAGGCGGAAGCAACGCCCGAGTGTCATCACTGTGCGGACCACCCAGAGGACACGGTGGAGCATACGGTGGAGGTGTGCCCCGCTTGGGCGGAGCACCGCCGTGTCCTCGTGGAGGCAATTGGCAGCAGCGACCTTTCGCGTCGGGCCCTGGTTCAGGCTATGGTCCGAAGCGAGGAGGAATGGCAGGCGGTCGCCTCCTTCTGCGAAGCAGTAATGCTAGCGAAGGAGGAGGCTGCACGCGTGAGGGAACGAAGGCCCTCACGCCCTAGCCGCCGCCGTAATTCCGACCCCGACTACCAGCCACGGTAGACGCGGGCTTGCGGACGTCGAGCACTGGGTAGCTCGCCGTCCGGCTGTTCGGTAATTAACTGGACCGAGCCCAGTCGTCAACAGCGCGTAGTGATCCTCGCGCTCCTCAAGAGATGTCAGCAAACCGTAGGGGCCCAGCAGGGCCGATGCCCGCTAGCTAGGACCGCGGAGAATTTCTGAAAGGGAAACCCGTAGTCCTGGAACGCAAAGGGTAATTGAAGGATACAGGTGTGGTTTTAGTCAGTAAAAGTCTGACACGCCCTCTCGCTCCACCCAGAGCGCGAGAAGTCATTTGGATGATTTCCCACCTTAAAAAAAAAAAAAAAAAAAATGGTCAAGAAATAATTGAAAAAAAAAACTTCAAAATGGTTGCAGGAACCAAGGAAACACTGAATAAATTAATATACTTATTGTTTAATATTATTTTTTCGAACTTTAACTGACGTGATATTATTTTAATAATTATTTCTAGTAAATATTAAGATTTTTAGTATAAATAATAATCTTGTCCACGGCATTGAAAACCTCTGGCCGTATCCGGACCACTCCCTTTAGTGCAATTTTTATAGGCGGCCAGTGTGTTCTAAAAAAAAAAATATATAAATATATACGGATAAATATATATTGACGGATGATATTCTCGTTCGTTTAACAATGTGGTCTTTATTTTTTTTTTCACAATCACTTATTTAATTATTATATATACTTAATTTCCTTTGTACAAAAAAAGTTTTAAAAATTATCTAATTTAAAAAAAAACATAATTTCAAGCTTGGGTTTCTTGATCGGACGTACAGCACTGCGGTATGCGATAATAGGTAAACAATTATATAGTTGGCACCAAACAAATAATCGTTTGAAAAACTTTTACAATATTTTGTTTCGTCGCAGTATGCGTTAGTGATGGAAAAAATTAAGTGTTCGGGTATCCCATACCCGAGTGTTGTACGTTTCGACAAGACAAACCAATTAAAAGCCAATGAACTAACGCAAAACCTGTAACTAACCTCCACTTAATTCTGAAACCAACCTCATTTCATCTTAATAATAGCTTTGTAGAAACTTCCAGACTAGACGTTCACAATGAAACAATGCTTGCCTTTCTTTTACGGCGCCTTTTAGACCAGCTGGCTGTCGTAGTAGTATTTCCCCGAGTACATAGTAAAAATAGATAATAGTCAGTAGGATAACTGCGAACAAACACTCAAACCGCGCCATCAAGCAAAATCGATAGGTATGATCAACAATGGAACGAACTTGCCTTCAAGATACACTAAACAACTATATAATAATTTTCGCTTGTGTCGCTTTACGGTCTGTTGCAACGCAGGTATTTTAATAATAATAATGTTTATTTATATTCCACAAATAACAATGACAGTAGGAAACTAAAACTCAAAATATCGATGTGATGTAATAATGTTAATTTGTGAGAGACTGGTGCTTAAACTAAGCCGTGGCTTGTATTTTAGTACGCTAGGGACTCCTCTCTACAGGGTTTGTCACAAAAGTAGCCTAGTTGAGTTGCTGTTTTATATCTTCACTGTGTTCCGAGGGTCCATTAGAGCCCATTGTTTCTACTTCTATAGCTGTCCTGAAAAATTTACAAATGGAAATTAGTGTTATTTTTTATCTTATAAAATGTGGGATAGGTTGTAGCGACACCTATATCGCCACATAGGAACTAAATTACAAAATCCGCATGATTAGAACATTCCAAAATCAACTATCGGACAGTGGTCGGGACAAGACACAACACACGTCTGGTAATAGGTTTGTTTTTAATGGATATAAACGAGTGCTTGACTGTTGCGATCCCACCTGATGGTAAGCAGTGATGCAATCGATGATGGTGAGACGCACTAGTTTAAGAGCCTTTTCACTCTAGCCTTGAAGACACATATATTATAATTGGACGGGAAGACCACAGCTGGCAAGTTGGTCTGCTATTAGGTTTTTTTTTATTATTGATACTTGATAGGCTCGCGTTTGACACTATCTCACCTGATGATTTTTTTTTAAGCGTGGAAAACATCGAATGACTCTGAGGTCTGGGTGTCCCGGTCTGGGTGGAGCGGGTGGGCGTGTCAGACTTTTACCGACTAAAACCACACCTTGTCCTTCAGTTGCCCTTTGCGTTCTAAAACTACAGGTTTCCTTTTCAGAAGCCCTAGCTAGCGGGAATCGGCCCTGCTGGGCCCCTACGATCTAACCGGATGGTAAGCGATGATGTGGTTGACGATGGAATACGCTTGTCTAGAAATAACCTATTCACCCCTTTCTCTCCTCGTACTCCCTTTTCAACGGATTTATGTGGGATTTTACACCCTAAGGCCACGACTTAACGCGATCCATTTTATTTTATTTGACGATTTCTGTTTAAGGGATGGAGCTATATAGGGTGTATAGCTCCGTCTTTCTTTCTCCTTCACATGTTTGACATTTTAATATGTCATGGTAAGCCCCCTGTTCCGTATACCTCAGTAAGAACACAGGGCTGAAGCCGTAAGAAAAAAATAGTTATATTATTAGGCATAAATTCATTTTCTCATTCATTCATTCACTTACTCGGAAACCCGCTCTTATCCCACCACTTTTACTGTTTTCCGCACTTGTGCAGAAAAGTGCGCGTGCTCTCCCCCGCCACATTTTTATTACATTTATCGTATCAGGCTGAGCGCGCGCGTCGACCCCCACGAGTCGCCGGTAAACCTCCGTTAATTTATTTCTTCATAAGAGTATTGAAAAAAGTCGTTTGATACACGTGCAAATTTGTCACTGCAGCCCTCGACTCCATAACACACTCGCCTACGGCTCGTGTGAATTCCGCCTCGGTCGCAATGACAAACTTTTTGCACTTGTATCAAAATATACTATTGCCTGTTAAGTAACTTAGTCACGCTTAAAAATGAAAATTGACAGCTGATTATAATGGACGGAAATGGGTTGATAATTTGCCGGTTTCAGCGCGACAAACATCTATTGTCCCCTTTCTGTCGTCAAAGTCCCTATTCCCAACACAATTACCAAAACGTGACTCACGAAATCATAAACAAAACTAAAAAAATATGGATAAATAATACCTTCCCCGGGGAAACACGCTGTCATTGTTAATAGTACAAATAATGGTGTATAAATTAAAAAAAATCGTAAAGTTATATTTTCACGCTAATCCTGATTTAATGGAATAACTTTGACATTAATTAGAAAAAATAAAATATATTACAAAAGTTTTCACTGTCCTTATTAAAATTGGAATAAACTTAAGCCCATACCTATTACCATTTCAGCTGAAAGACGTCCACGGTTGGACATAGGCCTCCCCCAAGTGTCACCACAACGAACGGCCCTGTGCGTCTCGCATCCATTGGATTCTCTTGACTCTCACCAGGTCATCGGTCCAACTTGTGGGAGGTCTTCCAGCGCTGCGTCTTTCGGTGCGCGGTTGCCACTCCAGATCATCTCGGCCCCATCGACCACCGGTTCTGCGAGCACCGGTTCTGCGGTTCTGCCAGTCCACTGCCACTTAAATTGGTGGATTCTTCGGGCTATGTCAGTAATCTTGATTTTTCTGCGGATATCTTCATTTCTGATGGCGAACATAGCCCTATCCATTGCGTTTTGGGTGACTTTTGATGAAGCCCGTTATAAGCGACCACGTTTCAGAGCCATATATCATCACTGGCAACACGTACTGTCTTAGACTTTCGTCTTGAGACACTGTGGTATGTTGAACGAGATGATACCGCGCAGCTTCCCGTACGCAGCCCAGCCGAATCGGATTCGACGAATGACCTCTTTCTCGAAGTTAGACCAACCCAACTGGATCGTCTGTCCCAGCTAAACGTTATCGTCTACAACATCGAATGTAGAGTCTTCAATCTTGATAGGAGTGGGTGCTACATGGTTTTTTACCATGACTTTGGATTTGTCCGTGTTCATTTTAAGACCCACTCTTACCGAAGGTCTACTACAGTCATCGAGCTTTGTACTGAGCTCTTCCGTAATCTCAGCTATGACTACTGTGTTGTTGGCAAACCGAAGGTGAGTGATGTACCATTGACATTAAGGGCTATATTTCACCGGAACACCGTGGCGGCGCGACCAGTCGCCGCTACCAACAAAATGTATACAGCTCTATAGAGAGTTACTCCCTTGGTGCCCGTTTGGTTGCGCAACCAATTTGGTGGCGCAACCAGCTCGAACGTCAGTCCGACCGCCAGTGACGCCCCCACCAAAGAGTAGGTATGTTAGGGTTATATTTCACCGGGACACCATGGCGGCACAACTGGTCGCGCCGCCATGGTGTCCCGGTGAAATATAACCCTAATAGCCTAGCCCTCTCCAGCCCAGCACCTTGAAGACATTCTCCTTTGCAGCCGTAAACAATTTCGGAGAAATAACGTCTCCCTGCCTTCACCCCCGCTGCAGAAGGATAGGTTTCGAAGTCTGGTCCTGAAATTGAACGGACATTGGGGCGTTTAGACAAACACTTCAGCAATTCGATGTAGGTACCGATAATCAATCTGGCACCGTTGGAGTGTAATGCAGTCTGCGTTACAGCCCAAGTCTCGATCGAATCAAAAGCTTTCTCGTAGTTCACAAACGCTAAGCAGAGAAGTAGATTATACTCATCGGTCTCCTGTATTCTTTTCTAATTCGGCTTGTTCAGGTGGTTAAAAGTCGTTAAAAGTGCATGCGAGACGGTTCGTGATGGCTCTGGAAATGTCGTTAAACGTGCGTGTAAGACGGTTCATGATGGCTCTGGAAAAGTCGTTAAACGTGCGTGCGAGACGGTTCGTGATGGCTCTGGAAAAGCCGTTAAACGTGCATGCGAGACGGTTCGTGATGACTCTGGAAAAGTCGTTAAACGTGCGTGCGAGACGGTTTGTGATGACTCGAAGCGGAGCGAAAGGAAGTGTCAGACTTTAACTGACTAAAACCCAAAAAAAACCTTCAGTTGACCTTTCCGTTTCAGAGCCATGGTACCCCTATCAGACCCCTAGCCCTAGCAAGCAAAATAACAAGCTTTAAAGTTAATCTAATGCTTCAAAGTGGAGTTAAGTTGGAGGAAATGCCTTGGAACGTGGGACTTAGACTATATTCGAGACAAACGAAGAAATACAGCTAAACCAAGTTATGAAAAAAAAGCAATTTCTTCTGGCGTACCATAAATTACTATTATTGTAACAATAAGGCTTATCCGACTCCCATTTCAAGTTTAAGTCAAGTCTAATGTCCTAAAAGATAACGCCAAAAACGCGCATGAAACATGAAAAAGAGCTCAAAAAATCGTTTTAGAAAAAAGATTCGGCCGCGTCCCTATTTAAAAGTTAATGAGAAAAATCTGCATACCAAGATCGGAATTTGCATAGCTTATGTGGAATTCCGTTTATTGTGGTCGAGATTCTAGTTATGGAACGTGCTGGCTGAATTAGTCCGTTTGAGAGAATACGTTCCATTTTTAAATCTATGCGGCTTTGTAGCTCACGGTAACTTTTTAAAATAATGTTTTAAAAGTTTGATATAATTATATTATTATATGGCTGAATCTTGATAATAATGTTTCATCATTTTGCCCATTATTTTTTATTAGCATCTATAGTTTTATCCATGAAAATAATAAATCACTTCTTTTGTGCTACGCACTACTGTGTACTGCGCCGCTTCTGTTGTTTTATTTTCTTGTTGCGCTGAATTAATGAGTTACATATTTAGTCTTCAATCCATTCCAATCTGTTTGCGACCTCCCTCAGCGTGGTTTGTTATGCAGACGACACGCTGGTCCTGGCGCAGGGAGAGTCGTACCAGGCGGCGGTCGAACTAGCGACACGCAGGGTTGCGACTGTCGTTGAGAGGATCCAACAGTTGGGACTCGAGGTGACACTGCACAAGTCCGAAGCCATGTGTTTTCACGGCACTCGGAACGTTCCACCACCGGGTTCCCAAATAACGGTAGGAGAAGTTCACACCGGCGTCGAGTTGACGATGAAGTACCTGCGACTCGTCCTCGACAGCCGATGGAATTTCGAGGAGCACTTCCGACGTCTCGCTCCCAAACTGGATCGGACTGGACTGGGGCTGCCCTCAATTTTTAATACTTAATTAGGCATAGAGTCAAGATATGACCTTCTAAATATTCTGAGAAACAAACTCTAAAGCCGAAAAACAACATTTTTAAGGCAAAGTAAGTTATAATATTGAAATCATAAATCATGTGTCTAGTAACATGTCCACCGCATATTATGATGTCGGCCCTTCAACCCTCATCTCTTGCGATATCAGATAAACCAGACAATCTGACAGCGTAATTACACTATACGGTTGCCATCTTGAATACGCTAATTATTATTAGATGTGGCAACACTTGGGTATGAATGTCAAAACTGTTTCAAGTAGAAGCGGCGGGCGTCCTGCTACTATTTACAACTAAAGACTATTGTAATGACTATTTTTATAGTTTGTTTCTACTTTAATTATAGTTGAAAGTCAGTCACTAAACAGTATATATATATAACGGGACTATTAGAAACTGTAGTACCTAATTTAACACTTTAACAGGCACAAGAAACATTTTCACCACCACATTTTACAGCTCATAATTTAAAAATTGGGATCACATTCAATATTCTATTTTTCTACAGTAACTGTTTGAATCAATTCTTAATAAATAATCAAAATACTCAATTGCTAAAAAGTTGTCCGCCACCAGTTAATCCATCCTACATTTTTCGATAGCCAAATAATTCAGCCCGTTAATGCGTTCGAAAAATAATTTAACAGTAGGTATATAACTCCACACATATTTACCTAAATTTAAAGAGCTTAAAAAGACTTGCCACTTTATTCCAAACCGATGCAACAATTAAAAACCAGAACCAGCAGAGACGATCATCAGAAAAGCGACGAGCAAATGAAAATCGAAGAGACCTGGAGAGACGATTCTCCTGTCTGGGATCCCACAGCTACTCACATCAGAAATGAACGCCGAGGAATAAGGAAAATCAAAGAATGGTTACCAACTATAATGAAAAATACCCATAAGGATTATTCATATGAACATAAACACTATCTAAGAGATCCACTATCCACCTTTCTGGTCTCCATCATCAAACCCTTGTTACCTTACCAACTACAATGACCATCAAAACAATAAATTGAACTGAAAAACCTATGAAATAGCCGTTTTTTAAAACGAGTTACTATGAAGTGTTATATCTTTGGATTGACTTGGAATTATAAGTTCAAATAAACTTTATATTAAAGGTACGTTACTTTTTTTTCGAAATTAGGTATTTATTGGTTTATTTGCGTTTTGTATTTTCTATAATATCGCTGTATTTATAACCATTTCTGTATGAAATGTAAGAAAACTCGCATTACTTTGTAATATAAGTTCTACCGTGGAAACAATAACACCACCTCGGAGAGATGAGACCTCTGGCGGGAGAAGTTTAAACCTCCTGATAATTTTGTCGAGCAGTCGGACAGCCTCTCTCCTGGACACGAGTTCCCATGGCCCACCTGGAAAACTCTAAACAGACTCCGCACCCAAGTTGGGCGCAGCAAAAACAATCTCCACAGATGGGGGTTCTCGGACGGTTTCGATCTTCAGTGTTTGTGAGGCGTCTCTCCGCAGACTATTATTAGAAGCCAACTAAAGATCCACAATCCATTCTTCTGGTTTCCATCACTAGACCCTTCTCACTAACTTCAACAAATACTTAGTAGTACCCAGCCAGGCGCATTACTTTGTGTAATTTATTTCATCACCACTGCTCTCAAAACGGTGAACGAAAACATCGTGAGAAAACCGGCATGTCCTAGAACCAAAAATTCGAAGACATGTGACATTCACCAATCCGCACTGGGCCCGCGTGGTGGATTACGGCCCATTCCCTCTCCTAGAGAGAGGAGGCCTGAGTCCCAGCAGTGGGAACATTAAAAGGCTGATTATGCTTGCTTTATGCTACCCAACTTGACGATACAAATGAGCCCAAATGCGATATAGTAATCCTAATGGAAGTGTATGAAAAATAACTTGTCACTACTTCGCTTGAAGGAATACTCAAGGCCATTATATGTTTGTGTCAGCCGACGAAATCGAGAAAAAAATAAATATAGTAGTACTACTGGAGACGACATACAATCTAAGATTTATGTCAGATTTCTGTCGGGATTAGGTAAATTGTATAAGGGTCGTGATTATTCTTTTTTGTCGCGAGCGATTACAGTCTTGGAACTATTATTCATAGAGCTTATTCCAATTTTTTGACACACTCGGTCCTACTAATGTAAATGTTTACTTATGTCAAATCTTATAGAAAAAAAACTGGTTTTCAATACACTAACTCGAAACCCACTCTTATCTACTTACTTTTAGGCACGCAATTGACTGTTTTTCGCACTAATGCGAAAAATAAAATTGTGGGACTGGGCGCTAAGCGACCGCCACGAGTAGAGCGTCAACCCCCGTTTATTTATGTCTTCGTAAGTTTTACTTTGTTTTACTGACTAAAATATCTGTTTCCTTTCATTGCGATCCTGGGCCGTACTAATTTTTTCAAAAAATCCAAGTCCACTTAAAGGCCGGCTTCACCATCTACGATTAAGTTCCCGTTAACTCATAGAAGATAATTTCATACAAAGGATGATGCCAGGGTTTCTATGAAATCTGGGCCCACACCGAGCCCAAGTCGTCGACGGCGCGTAGTGTTCCACGCACGCCTCAAGAAGATGTCAGCAAACCGTAGGGGCCCAGAAGGGTCGAAACCTACTGGGGCCATGGGTGATGCGAAAGAGATCCCCGGGGCCCTGGAGCAATGGCAAAGAAGGAACAGGAGTGGGTTTTTAGTTAGTAAAAATCTGACACGCCCTCCCATCCGCCCAAGAGCGCGGGATGTCATTAGATGATATTCCCACCCAAAAAAAAGAAAAAAAAATAACCTTCCAATAGCTATGTGTGTTATATCGTTGGATAGGTATTTTTGAGCTGAATGAAAGTTACTAATACGCGTACACGTGGAGGTATCTAGTTGAAGTTATCCCTTGAAGCTGTAAAAAAATCAAACTTTTGAGTTAACGAGAAAAAAAGATACAGCCGTTTATGTCGCAAAAAACGTATATTTCGACACTCTCAAGGGAATCAAAATTCATAGGGTACTTCCCGTTGACTTAGAATGCTGAAATTGGGCATGAAGCAAGATCTCATAGCACAAATATAGGAAAAAGTCTGAAAACTTAAAATTTGCAGTTACGTCACAAAAAAATGTCGGAAAAATCTTCGTAACTCAATTCGGGAATTGAACTGTTTTCATAGGTAAGTTGGTACAGAAGCCTCAGTGCGCGAGTCCGACTCGCACTTGCCCCGTTTTATTTTTAGTGAAACAAGGCTTAAATCCAAAGGGTTAAGGTAGAACTACATTTGGCCCACGTGGGCCACTTACGCCGATCTGAGCACGTCGGGCTCCATACATTATATAGGATGACTGGTAATTAGTGTACGATACTTAAACACGTGATTGTGCTGATGATAACCAACAACTTTTACTATGGGAACAAACCCGAAATCGCGAAAAAAATATCAGCTGTTCAGTACATTAGGCAAACATAAATGTACTAAACAGCTAATTTTTTTTCGCGATTTCAGGTTTGTTCCCATAGTAAAAGTTGTTGGTTATCATGAGCACAATCACGTGTTTAAGTATCGTACACTACTTACCAGTCAACTAGACTTATAGAGCTACATTAGACCCAAGCCATGCGACGCGCCGCTACGTACAACTCAGACGTCGCCCACGTGTGCGTCGGTCTAACGTAGTTTCAGCTGTAATTACTATCAATAAAAACTTAGAAAATGATAATCAGAAAAGTCCTAGTTAATCTTAATGCCCTACATTTGTGTTACAAACAATAAATCGGACGATCAATCATTTAATTTGCCGGTGTCATCGTAATAAATCTATGTCGTAGTGGACGCGAATTGTTTCATTTTCCTAGTCTTCTTCAGTTTTATATGATTGTTTATTGTTGAAGATGTTGGGTTAATTAGGTAGAGATATTGAATTTCCATTTTATAAAGTTCTTTATGCTTTATACAAAAGACCATCATCATCATCACTTCAGCCGAAAGAGTTCCACTGTTGAGCAAACTCCTCCAAGTGTCGCTATAACGACCGGTGCGTCTCGCATCCATCGTATTCCCATGACCCTCACCAGGTCATCGGTCCTTGTGAGAGGCCTTCCAAAGCTAAGTCTTCTGGTACGTGGTCGCCACTCTAGAACCTTTCGTCCCCATCGACCATCTGTTCTGAGCGATGTGCCCGATGTGTAGTGTTTGTCTTTAGACCAACCTGTAATAAAAGAGGGTCCTAAGTAGTGTTGCCAGGTGTCCCTATTAGCGCGGGATGTCCCGATTTTTGGGGTCTGAGACGCGTCCCAATTTGCACCTGATCGGGACGCTAAATGTCCCAATAAATCAATAAATTTATTAAAAGCCATTATTATTACATACTATGAAGTAACATATATCAGTCGCGTTCGCATTATTGTCACACATGTTAAGTGCGTTCAAAATGACACACGGAACCTCACTAGCTTGTCTTTCTCTCGCTCAGAGCCGCGTCGTCTTCGTCCGTCACGCGCGACGATAATGTCTTCTGCTCCACTCAATCCACAATATAATTATAAGTAGGTCTGCGTCGGGAGTAGGCGTGAGCTTGCAGACCATGAGTAATGAGAACCTCGTCGTTCACCCGTCCAGTAAGGACCAAGCCCCAGTCGATGACGCGTCGTGTTATATGCGTTCCTCAAAGAAATGTCAGCAAAACTAAAGGGGCCCACTAAGGTCGATGCCTGCTAGGGCTACGTGGGAACGTTTGAAAGAGAGACTGTAGCCCTGGAACGCAAAGGGCATCTGAAGAACATAGTTCCACCCTAGAGCTAGAGAAGTCATTGAATGATTTTTCACAGCTAAAAAAAAAAAAATATTTGTCCCTAAGTCTAAAATCCTAAATCCCGATTTGGTTTATTATCTGTCCCGATTTTAATCCAATCAGACCTGGTCACACTCGTCCTAAGATAATTATACTCCATCGGTTTAGGTAGTTAACTAAACATAATGTCTTTTTATTTTAAAAAAATCGTATAAAAGACATACAAAGATTATTTAAATATAGTTAGTTACCAAACATCGGGTTTAAGTAAATGAACAAATTGTAAACATTTTTAGATAAAAATTATAGACAACTTTTAGATAAAAGACATGTCAAGATTGTTTAGCATAATAGCATAATCAGCCTTTTAATGTTCCCACTGCTGGGACTCAGGCCTCCTCTCTCTAGGAAAGGGAATGGGCCGTATCCACCACGCGGGCCCAGTGCGGATTGGTGAATGTCACATGTCTTCGAATTTATGGTTCTAGGACATGCCGGTTTCCTCACGATGTTTTCCTTCACCGATTTGAGAGCAGTGGTGATGAAATAAATTACACAAAGTAATGCGCCTGGTTGGGTTTGAACCTGCGAAGATTGTTTACCTTTAGTTAATTACCTAAACAGATGGAGTATAGTTATTTTAGACTAGCACTTTGCCTGCGACTTCGTTCGCCAGAACGTTTTCATAAAGACTTTAACACTTCTTATAGTAGGTATATAATATACCTACTATAACCGTATATTATGAGGGTAGTTTTGGAAAGCTAATCGTGACAGTCTTCATTATTATATGAAAGTGTAACAAAAAGATAATAAAATAAAGTTAATGTTTTTATTTAGGTGGGAAAATCTCGCTCTTGGGTGGAGCGAGAGATAGTGTCAGACTTTTACTGACTAAAAACCCACTCCTGTTACTTCGTTGCCTTCGTCCCAGGGCCCCGGGTTTCTTTTTCACACCATGGCCCCAGTAGGCTTTGACCCTGTTGGGCCCCTACGATTTGCTGAAATCTTCCTGAGGCGCGCGTGGAACAATACGCGCCGTCGACGACTTGGGCTCGGTTCTGACGGTTACCGAACGGTTGGACGGCGGGCTACCCATTGCTCGCCGTCCGCAAGCCCGCGCCTACGGTGGCCAAAAATAAAAACTTTTTACAAAAAAACTACAACCGACTTCAATGTAAAAAAAACACTGAAAAGTGCAAAATAACTTTAATTTCGGAAGTCGGTGTTTCTATAATAGTTTTGTCTCTTCGTTATTTAACACCGACTTCTGAAATTAAAGTTATTTTGCACTTTTCAGTGTTTTTTTTACTTTGAAGTCGGTTGTATTTTTTTTGTAAAAAGTTTTTATTTTGCACTTTTTAGTTATGGTACCACCACTAAAAAGTACCCCTCAGCTAAACTTAAATACCTTATAGCCAGAGTGCATCTCATGACAATTCTAATAATCCCAAACACGGTTAGATTAGGTACATTAATTTATTACAGAGTTCCGGTGCCTAACTTCAGGCTTCATCATCAGATCAGTTCGATATATTCCTCCTCTACTTTCAGTCAGTCATCGACTACACGTATAAACAAAGCAATTTTACTTTTTACGACGGTTCTGCTGTGATCCTATGAGGAGTTCTGTTCCATATCTTCGAAGTTCATGATCAGATCATAACAATATTTCTATGGGACCAACTCGGAAGCATGAGTCTGTGGTCAATTGGACCCGCTCGATTAGTGTCCGCGGGATCACTCGACCCAGTCCCATTTTGAATGGGTCGATTGGACCCACTGCCCAATTTTATTATAAGTACAGTCACGGAATAAAGCCGAATCTTTTAGTTTTCAAAGTCAAATGTCTGAATGGGAGCCAAATAATGTATTAATGGATTTTGAAGTTCCAGCTATTCAAGCGCTGAAAAATACTTTCCAAGAAGTGAAAATAACGGGGTGTTTCTTTCACTTTTGTAGAAGTCTTTGGTGTAAAGCAAAAGAACTGGGTCTATCTAAAACACTAACGGGTAGGATGCATGTAAAACTTTGTGCTGCTTTGTCGCACCTTCTTCATGAAGGTTGGCTTTATATAATGGGAGAAAGTTCAGCTAGCGACAACATCATAAAATTGAACGATTATTATGTTAAGACCTGGTTGGAAAATTCTACACAAGCAAACACTCGGAGCACTTATCAAGAATTGCACAAAACTAATAACACCGTGGAAGTATTGAACAACCATATTAAAAAATATGTTAAAATTAAGCCAAATATCGCTCAACTTCTAGAAGGATTGAGTAAGGATGTGGCTTATTATTCAACTGCGGTGGAATCTCCTTACGGTATCAAAATATCAAAGCGGCTGCCTGAAACCAAGGAAAGAGAGAATAAGATCGACTATGCTATAGGTGAACTACTCAGCGGCCAGATTGCTGTAGGGCATTGTTTAGAAAAAAATGAAATTTTAATCATGTGAGACTGATTTTCAACTGATTTACTATTTTTAAATAATATTTTATGGCAATATGAACGTTGACATTTTTTTTTACTATTGTTGATTTTTTTAGATGTTTTAAATGTTTATTTGTATAATTACAAATTGTAGTTTGTCTTGATTTTACTTATATGTACAACTTAATTTAGAAAGATTTTAGAAATTGATTGAGAACAAACGTTTAAATCTAACTGAATTGCATTTTATTATATTTTGACTTACCACTTTTGTTCTTGACTGTATCCACCAGTAGCTTTAAACAATGGATATTTTTTTAAATTTGAATGTGGGTCCATTTGACCAATGAAAATACAGAAAATAAATTGTGAGGTCAAGTGGACCCGCGGCACCAAAATCGTGCGGGTCCAATCGACCACAGACTCGCATAACCTTTCAATCAAAAAAAAATTTTTTTTTAATCGGTCCACAATTGACCGAGAAATCGGTGAACATACATAAAAAAATAAAATAAAAAACATACATTCAACCGAACATATAACCTCCTCCTTTTTGAAGTCGGTTAATGAGTCAACTTAAGGATTTAAGGTAGTTTCCCTTTAGGGCCCGACTTATTTTTCCACACTGTGTAGACAATCAATACAATCTTTCTACTTGTGCTAACTTTCAAACACATTTGTTGGTACACGGAATAAGATATTTTGCATAGGTGCCAACGAAATTTTCCTTTTCATTCCCTTAAGAGGACCCTGCCCCACTCGTCTATCTTCAACGTTGAGCATGGTTTAAAAGCTTGTTGCTGAGTGCTTGTTGTTGAAGAGGCAACGCGATAAAAGAGAGATAACGCCTGAAAACTCTGTTAACATTCAGTAATTCCGTGATTTACTCGAATATTTCACAAAACTTGTTCAAAGAAATACTTACGTTTTTTTTTTTTTTTAAACCTTTAAAATTTTTTGAGAAAAATTGTCGTCATTCAGAATCTCGATTAAATGTGCAAGGCTCTTATAGACGTACTTTGTTATATTTTTAATATATGAGTAAGTACTTACATTATGGAGAGCAAAAGTTCACGTAAAATAGCAGATTTCCAGAGGTCTATTTTGATTTCTATAAAAGCCTAGATAATATGCACAAGATATCTGTGTATCCAAAATATCTGGAGAAAGATGTGTATATAATAACATCATAATCACGTAAGAGCGGTTGTATGAAAATGTATCTCGGGTTGTATGAAAATGTACCTCGGGTTGTATGAAAATGTACCTCGGGTTGTATGAAAATGTACCTCGGGTTGTATGAAAATGTACCTCGGGTTGTATGAAAATGTACCTCGGGTTGTATGAAAATGTACCTCGGGTTGTATGAAAATGTACCTCGGGTTGTATGAAAATGTACCTCGGGTTGTATGAAAATGTACCTCGGGTTGTATGAAAATGTACCTCGGGTTGTATGAAAATGTACCTCGGGTTGTATGAAAATGTACCTCGGGTTGTATGAAAATGTACCTCGGGTTGTATGAAAATGTACCTCGGGTTGGCCGCCCTTAAAGGTTGAATTTCCTAAAACCTATCATAAAAGGAAGCCTTGTACAAAATTTCATTTTTCTAGTCCCACTAGTTTCAGCTGTGCGTTGATATGTCAGTCAGTTAGTTTCTCCTTTTATATAGGGTGACTGGCAATTAGTGTACGATACTTAAACACGTGATTGTGCTCATGATAACAAACAATTTTTATTATGGGAGCTAAGCCGAAATCGCGAAAAAAATATCAGCTGTTCAGTACATTAGGCAAACATAAATGTACTGAACAGCTGATTTTTTTTTCGCGATTTCAGGTTTGTTCCCATAGTAAAAGTTGTTGGTTATCATGTGCACAATCACGTGTTTAAGTATCGTACACTAATTACCAGTCACCCTATATAGATTTACTAGCTTCTGGCAGCGGCTTCGCCCGCGTGAATGTAGATTTCTCTACAACAAATATTAGACCCCCGTTTCATCCCGTTAGGGGCTGATTTTTGGAAAATCCTCTCTTAGTGCTCGCCTACGTCATAAAAGGAAGCTTTGTGCAAAATTTCACGCTCCTAGTCCCAGTAGTGTCGGCTGTGCGTTGATATGTCAGTCAGTCAGTTTCTCCTTTTATATAGATAGGTACTGGAAACATTAGTTTTTGTCTAACGAAATAAATAATTAAGTAATTACATATGTAGGTACTTTAGTTGTGTAGCACTTTACTTAACAACCCAAATATTATTTGTAATTGCTATGCTGAATGTAATTTAAATTCAATTGACAATATTTTCTTATTTCAAACAGGCCTACGTACATGAGCACTTAAAATTGAAAACGTCAGGAGATAGAGCGCTGTTCAAATTGATCGTTTCATATGGAAAGAACCGGCGATGAAACTCCACGTGAACTCTTTTAGAAATGATTGCTTTTTCAGTGTTTTCATATTACATTATTACGGTTAAAGATATTTATCTGCTCAGAAGAATTATACATTTACTTATTAGAGAAAAACATAGTAGTTTAAAACAATTCTACATACCAGCAAGCGTAGATAAAAAAAGAACAAAAACAAATATGTGCTTATCTTAAAAAGTGACATTAACATTTCAATAGCACTTCAAAATTAAAATACATCGTTTTATAACTAGTACAAGATAAATATATCAGAAGGTAAGTTACACGACAATGTGCACCAGACAATATACTTAGTACCGTCTACTAAATAAGTACATAACAAAACACGGATTGGTATAGAAAATAATCGTGTAGCCAAAATAAGCCCTCATATCTCTCATACTTTAATAGCAGCTGCTTTCTCTTCTATAATTTCGATACGAAAACATCAAATCCGTCGCTCTCTGCACGTGACTCCAATCTATAACAAACAAAGTAAGAAGGTTTATCCACACAATGGGCCAACTTGGCTCGCGTTCAATAACCATCTATTGAACTTCGATGACCATCTTACAAAGAAATGGGAGTTTGAATTACAACCATTGTATGATAGCACTAGCTTTTGTTATCGATAGTTACCAAGGGCGAATTTAAGTGCGAGTATCCCGTGTTCCAAAAAATTGGAAATGATAAGATTAATAAATAAAAATCAAAGTAACAAAAGAGTTTTTTTTGTTTGTCCAAAAAAATATTACATTTCTGCAAGATAAACGCGAAAAACTTTTACGTTGAGGACCGGACTTTTTGTGCAATCGGTTTAGTTCCATCTCGGAACTCTTTTTTGTATTGAGATCTCATCAAATGAGTTATCGCGCCGTAGGGTGGGACGAGAGGGATTATTAGAGTCTTACTAAATAAAACCCATGTGTGTTTCTTCTGTTGTCCTTTGGTTTCCAGGACCACGGTACGGATATAGAGCACCAATGTTATCAGATGTGCGATTTTCTCGAGTAAATTAATACAAAATTTAAAAAAAAAACAATTCAAAATGTTTTTTTTATTGAATTAAAAACATTTTGGACTTGATTTTTTTTTCAATGAATTTTTTGAAACAAAAAGAGAACAGTTCGAAATCTAAAATAGATATTCCTTTCCCCGCAAAAAAAACAGCCAGCTACCTCGCAACTCTAAATGCTGGCTGACGAGGCAAACCAAAAATCGAACGTGAAAGCAAACTAAAAAAAATAAAAGGATTTCAGGATCATTCCAATTCATTCACTACGATTTTTTGTGTGCCTTTGGACACGCGTGTTGAAAACAAAAACATAAGAAAAACATTTGGACGCGATTTATAGTAAAACGTGATGCGGTCGAAAATCACGTATTGGTACCTATCACTACGATAGTAAAACTTATTTCATAAGAACGGGTCTTTTTTACATCATATATAAAATTGTTTTTCTTGAAGTATAGGCCAATTTTTATGTGGTTTCATTTTATCTTCTTATGCTAAAGTAAGAAAACTTAATTACTTATACTGCATTATCAATTGAAATCGTTAATTTTACAAAGACATAGACTAGAAGCCAAGAAGCATAGATTTTTTTTTTCCTTTTTTATGAGGAAGTCTGCCTCGTTACTAAGCAGATATAGGACCAGCCATTGGAGGCATTTTTCGAACTTTTAGCATGTTGCGCCGGTGATTTTTTTTTTTTCAGGTCGGAAAATCATCTAATGACATCCCCCGCTCTTGGGCGGAGCGGGAGGTAGTGTCAGACTTTTACTGACTAAAAACCCACTCCTGTTCCTTCTTTGCCATTTTTCCAGGGCCCCGGGGATCACTTTCGCATCACCCATGGCCCCAGTAGACCTCGACCCTGCTGGGCCCCTACGGTTGCTGACAACTCCCTGAGGCGCGCGTGGAACACTACGCGCCGTCGACGACTTGGGCTCGGTCCGGACAGTTACCGGACGATCGGACGACGAGCCCGCACCTACGGTGGCCGGAAATCGGGATCGGAATCCCGGCGGTGGTTGGGGCGTGAGGACCGTTGCCTCACGCGATCGGCCGCCTCCTTTGCTAGCATTACTGCTTCGCAGAAGGAGGCAACCGCCTGCCACTCTTCCTCACTCCGGACCATGGCCTGTACCAAGGCCCGGCGCGAGAGATCGCTGCCGCCGATCGCCCCCACGAGGACACGGCGGTGCTCTGCCCAAGCAGGGCACACCTCTACCGTATGCTCCACCGTGTCCTTTCTACCGAGCCGGTTAATATTATTTACCATTTTACTGAAAAGTCGACTAACTCTTTAACTCTCTTGGTACACAATATCAGTATTTATTTCAATTACATACGAGTAGTATATTTATATATGTTTGCCCTAGTCCGTGCGTCACTGCGGGGTGCCAACTGAAAACCAGCGCTGGGTGTCTAACGCCTAGCAAATGCTGAGGCGGTCACCCTTTCGGAGCGGGCACGCTCGACGCATTTTGTACTTAGTTCTTGTTTACTTTGTCTTTGTGTTTATATTATAACCGTTGTGCTGTGTCTGTACCGAATAAAAGTTTTTCTATTCTATTCTATTCTTTGCTGATATCTCGAACCAGTCGATGAAGACTCGACAGAGAGCTTGGCTTTTCTTTGGTCAACAAATCAGCATTGCTACTCTACGTGGCTACCAGCGTTCTGGGCACTTTTCCCATTGACAGCAGTGTGGATGGAGTTTGGGATGCCCAATGAATTCATTTTATATACCTATTAGCTACTGGCAGCGGCTTCGCCCGCGTAATAATAGGAAATTATCCCAAGGAAACATGCTGCCAGGACAAAAATAGTAAAGGATCATGTGTGCTATTTCAGGACGTCGCATCGACCAGGGTACCAAGTTTCATCGAAATCCGTTTAGCCCTTCAAGTGTGAAGAAATAACAAACATACAAACACACTCAAAAACTTTCGCCTTTATTAGTACATTATGATATAAGTTTGTAATGTTCGTGATTTATGCTGAGGGGGTATTTAGACCCGAGCCGAAGGCAAGGGTCTTAAGAGAACCGAGGACGGTAATCATCAATACTCACGTCTAAATACCGCCTGAGCGGTAATCACCAATACACACTTATATCATAATGTACTAATATAGTGTGATCTTTGTATCTTATTTTCAGATTGTATCTAACGAACACAAACAAACGCTATAACTTTCCTTGAAGTGAAGGTCGATGTAGACAAACCCGTACTGTGCACGCCTACGTAACAACAAATTATGCAAAATCTTGAATCCCCGTGTATAAACATAACGTAACAATAACGTTATGTTTGTGCGTCTTAGCATTATGCATAATAATTGTTTGTCCTAATGTGCTTCGGGGCTATTTACATAATTTACTGTTCTTAGAGTTGCTTGAGTGTGAATAGTGAGATTAAAGCTGTTTCAGAGTTAAAGATTATATGGCTTGTAAGTAGAGCGTCTAATAGACGCTACCTTAAGCGTTATGAGCTGTTTGCGAGGCCTTTGTCCTTTTTGCAAACTGAGAAAAAAGAAAGAACTTAGTATTTAGGTAGTTCTTAGGTGAGAAATGCAAAAATTATATTAAAAAAAATAAGTACTACATGTATTTAGAGTTAAAAATATTATTAGCATAGCATAGTCGGCCTTATAATGTTCCCACTGTTGGGACTCAGGCCTCCTCTCTAGGTGAGGGTAGGGGCCATAATCCACCACGCGGGCCCAGTGCGGGTTGGTGGATGTCACATGTCTTCGAATTTTTGGTTCTAGGACATACCGGTTTCCTCACGATGTTTTCCTTCACCGTTTTGAGAGCAGTGGTGATGAAATAAATTACACAAAGTAATGCGCCTGACTGGGTTTGAAACCGCAACCTACAACTCGTAAGTCGGGGCCGTTACCACTCGGCCACCACTGCTCTCTAAAAATATTATTAAAAATGGACAATCATAAATACGACAACGATGATAAACCTAGGTACTACTTAAATGCCTTAGAAGATTATCACACGGATTTGAAAATACTTCTCATTAATCTTATAAATGGACTAGGTACGTTATTTTCATTTGAAGAATAGAGTAAACCAATTTCGTGCATCTAACTATTAAAATAAACTTTACAATGAAAGGTAAAGGTAGAATGAAATAAAAAGTTTCAAATATTAGCTTATTTTTCAATCGAGTTGTTGCACGAGGCCCCGACAAGTGCGAGGCTCAGGGTGATTGTGTTGCTCGCCATCCCTAAAGCCGCCCCACACACAATGACTTGCTTATAAGATATTTTGGAAAAAGTGAAAAATCACACTGAACACAGAAGCTAGTAAATGTAATACTGACTACAAAGTTCTCTCGTTAACAAACACTTTACCAATCAAAACAAACAATCACCAATTACACAAGTTGATAACTAAATGGTCAATTTTATTACCCACGGGATGCTTTCTACAAACATTATCCGATGTTTGCAGCACATAATTTAACGAAATGTTGATACATTGCCGCCATTTCCGATAATAACCAATTATTTGTGAGCAAACAAGGCTATTGTGTCGAATGCACGGGTTGTTTACATTGTCTTGTGCTCTTTTCGTCATTTGTATCCACGTATTTTTAAATTATTACGTATGGTCATCAAAAAAGAATTTTCTATGTATGGTGTATAATATAATTATCGGTGTTTTGGTATCGATTGGACCCGATTGATTTATCATAGTTATAGTCATAGTAATTTATTGGGAAGGGATTCTTACAAGTCATTTATAGAATGTTACATACAATTTTTCAACAAATGATTAGGTACATAAAAATTTCAAATAATAAAAAATGACAAACAAATAAAGGAAAATACAAGGAATAAAAAAATAAATAAAAAAACATAATAATAATCGAAGTCAAATTAAAATAAAAAGTCAAAATAATTTTCATTCAAAATTAACATTCGCGTCAAAGTTAAATTACATTAAATCATAAATTCGTCAAAAGAATAAAAAGCTTGCTCGATAAGCCATTAAGCAAGATGCTCAGGACCGGTCGTTGTGGTGACACTTGGGGGAGACGTATGTCCAATAGTGGACGTCTTTCGGCTGAAATGATTTTTTTTTCTGTGGAGAAATCATTCAATGATATCCCGCGCTCTTAGGCGGAGCGCGAGGGTGTGTCAGACTTTTACTGACTAATAACCTACTCCTGTTCCTTCGTTGCCATTCCTACCAGGGCCGAGACTTCCTTTCAGAAGCAGACACTTGGCCCCAGTAGGCTTCGACCCTGCTGGGCCCCTACGGTTGCTGACATCTCCTTGAGGCGCGCGTGGAACAGTACGCGCCGTCGACGACTTGGGCTCGGTCCTGACAGTTAACGGACGGTCGGATGGCAAGCTAACCATTGCTCGCTATCCGCAAGCCCGCGCCTACGGTGGTTGTGGTAACACTTGGGGGAGACGTAGATATGTCCAATAGTGGACGTCTTTCGGCTGAAATGATTATGATGAGTAAGGTACGATGGCACGACGTTGCCGCTTCGTTGACAGAGTTTCATAGCTTTGTTTGTAAGCTGTGAGCAGGCGTACACCAAGCCTATAATGACGAATACAGGTCTACGAAGCTACGCGTCCCGTAGTAGGCCTAAGTTTTATATTGAGAAGAAGAAGAACACTAACCCCTCAATTTTTCTCCTCTTATTCGATTTTCGCTCCAAATACAATATAATAATATAATATTCCACAAGTATCACACAAAACCGTCTAGTCTCAAGCTAAGCAGAGCTTGTGTTATGAGTACTAGACAACTGATAAACATACTTAATATTTCTAAATACTAAAATACATACATAAATAAATAAAATAAATAAAAAAGCCTTTTATTTCCTAAAATTGTGCCAAATTACAATAAAATCAATTCAATAGGATGTTCACGTTTTCATTATAGTTTTAGATTATACTCATATAAATTGATTAAATTGATTATCAATTACAATCACTAACAACTGATAAACTAACATTTAACAGTTGATAATTAAAAATAATAATAATTGATGAATTCTATTAATAATAATTGATGAAACATAATAACAATAATTGATCATTAATAACAATTGATAATTGATCAACAAATAATAATAATAACAATAATAATAAGTAATTAATATTTGACAACCAATAATTCATAATAATAATAATAATTGATAACGATAATTAATAAATTGATGTTTATTGTTAATAATTTATAGATTTGCTCTAGGAACCCCTCTCAGGTGAAGGCCTCTTCCAAGGATTTCCATCTCTCACGATCTTGGGCTATCTGTTGCCATTGCGGTCCAGCTATTTTTCTGATGTCATCTTCCCAGCGTGCGTAGGGTCTACCTTTATGACGTTTGCCTAAAGGTCCCTGCCACGATGTTACTGTTTTTGACCATCGGTTGTCCTTAAGTCGCGCCACATGTCCGGCCCATTTCCACTTTAATTTTTGTGCTTGGTTTAGAGCGTCAATTGTTTTTGTTTTTGATCTTATATCTGCGTGTCTTATTTTTTGCACCCTTTTAATGTTCAACATACTACGCTCCATACCCCTTTGACATGTGACTATTTTGTTTTTTGTTCTGTTGGTAAACTTCCAGGTTTGGCAAGCATATGTTAAACATGGGATAAGACAAGAGTCCATAACTTTCTTTTTTAGCTTTATGGGCATATCACTTTTAAATACCTCTTTGAAGCTCCAGTATTTTGACCATGTGTTTTTGACTCTTCTCTCTACTTCTAACTCATTACTGTCTCTATTAAAACCAATTTGTTTCCCTAAGTACGTATATTGTTCCACATATTCTAATGTTTCACAACCTATCTTTATGTCTGTTTTAACGTGGTTGGACATAGTTTTGGTTTTAGAGATGTTCATTTCGAGTCCTACTGTTCTACTAGCTTTGTGAAGAGCATCAATCATCTGTTGGAGTTGAGAGCTCGATTCAGAAAACAAAACCAGGTCGTCTGCAAATCTGAGGTGACTTAGGTATTTTCCCTTGACATATAACCCTTTATTTTTCCAGTCTAGTTTATGTATTATGTATTCTAGTATTGCAATAAAGATTTTGGGGGACAGAGGGTCCCCTTGCCGTACACCTCTTTGGACTGGGAAGCTTGGGCCAATGGTTTCTAGTTTAACTCTACTAGTACATCCGCTGTAAATATTTGTTAGGATCTTTATGTATTCTTCTTCAACATTCTGAGCTTTCAGAGTTTCCCATATGCTTTCATGTGAAACCGTATCAAAAGCTTTTTGATAATCAATGAAAGCTATGTATAATGGTCTTTGATATTCCTGATATTTTTCAATTATCAACTCCAAAGTATGTATGTGGTCTACAGTTGAGAACCCCTTCCTAAAACCAGCTTGTTCGATGGGTTGTTTTTGTTCTAATGTTATGCTTATTCTGTGGTTTATTATTGTAGCGAAGAGTTTATACATAGTTGGTAGTAGACTTATGGGCCTGTAGTTTCCTATGTCTTTGGGATCACCTTTTTTGTAGATCAAAGTAATGTTGGATTCAGACCACTGAGCCGGAGTTTCGAACGTTTCTAAGATCATAATAAACAATTTCGCTAATGGGCCAGCTAGTACGAATTGGGCGGTCTTTAAGGCATCATTGGTAATCTTATCTGACCCTGGGCTTTTGTCGGACTTTAGCTTGTTTATGGTCTCTATTACTTCTTCAAAGTCTATCGGTTTTATACAAGGTTGTGATGATGAATGTGTTACAGATGTGTCATATCTAATATTGGGCTTACTTGCGGCGCCATATAGGTTTTTGTAAAAATCTGTAGCAATATTTATAATGTCATTACGACTATAAGTAATTTTATCCGCAACTTTCAACCCTTCAATCCATGTTTTCTTAGCTCGCAATTCTTTATACCCTTTTTTCAAGCTTCCATTTTTTTCTAGATGTGTCTGTATGGTTACGGTTCTGTGTTTCTTGTAGTCGGTTTTTATGTATTTGCTTATTAGTTTGTATAAAGCTTTAAGTTCGTTTTTCATTGATCGGGTTTTATTGCTGGTTTTCTGTAACTCTTGCCTTCTTTTCATGAGGTTTATTGTGCGTTCTGATAGTACGTTTCGGTTTTTTGTTTGTAGGTTTGTGTCTCGTGCTCTGTGTAAGCTAATTTGGATAGAGTTTATTAGTTTATCATGATAATTCTGTACCGTGTCCCCTAAGTTTTCCTCAAGTAGCGCAGGCAAATCCTTTCTTAGCGACTCTACGTACAATGCTATTTCTTTTTCGGTTTTAAGTGTGCTATTTTTATTATTATAGCTTGCTCTACTTCGAATTGGCTTCTTGAGTGTAATTACTGCTCTGAGTGGTCTGTGATCTGATGGGTAGTTTAAACTGAAAGTTTCAATATTTTGAATTATATTTGGTCGATTGGTAAGTATAAAATCAATTTCATTTTTATATTTGCCGTTCGGCGAGCGCCATGTCCATCTTTTTTTTAAGTTTTTCTTATAAAAAGTGTTGATAATCGCTTACTTGTTCTCCAAGGCAAAGTCTATAAGCATCTGGCCTCTGGCGTTTCTCTCTCCGTAGCCGTTCTGTTTCATTACTAGGTATTCGTCTCTTAATGGTTGACCTATTTTGGCGTTAAAATCTCCCATTAGAATGAAATCTTTATACGCCAAATCCATAGCTTTATAGATGTTTTCATAAA
This sequence comes from Mythimna impura, assembly GCA_905147345.3. Classification (NCBI taxonomy): domain Eukaryota; kingdom Metazoa; phylum Arthropoda; class Insecta; order Lepidoptera; family Noctuidae; genus Mythimna; species Mythimna impura. The sequence goes on from LR990357.1 coordinate 6,812,881, forward strand.
AAGCATTGACTTCATCTTCGTTTGCAGCTTCAGTTGGGGCGTAAGCCTGAATTATTGTAAGTTTTTTACTTGGTAATTCCAAGTGTACCAGTGCGACTCGTTCAGAAACGCCGATATAGCTTGCCAAATATTGTTTGAGGTATTTCTTAATCATGAAGCCAACTCCATACATGCCAGGTGTTTCACCTGTGTGACAGAGAATAAAATCCTCATATTCTGCTATTTCGTTGCCAAGGCGTCGCGCTTCAGATATTCCAATGATATCATATTTTATATTTGATAGGGCTTCAGTTAGTTCAATCACTCGTTCGTGTGACGATAGTGTTCTAACATTGTAAGTACATAAATGTAGAGCTGATTCCGTTCCATGCTTTTTGCGTATTTCGATAGTGTTTTAAAAGGGTTGTGGACCTTTGGTGTATCCTTTGGAAGGTTATGGTCATAATCCTCCTCGGTGACCAGCCGGCTTGGAAGATATGTTTCAGTGTTTTGTGATCTTTGTTTTATATATTTATATTCTGAGAGAGGTACCTTTAGTTGCTATATTATGTTGCTGTTATTTTCTTCATGAGTTTTTCTATCTTTGTTGACTAAGTAGTTGAGTATACCTGGTTTCGCTGACCCTTCTGAAAAGCTAGAAGGTCTTTGCTGAGTATTTCGCGTTAAATAAGTTTTATTTTTCTTAGCAGCTTGAGTACTACAAGAGATATTATTTTTGCTGTTGTCGTTGTGTTTTGGTGAAATAGAGAGATTCCTTTTCCTGTTATCTGCTGATGCCGGTTTTGATTTATTAAGTATAATGAGTTTGTCGTACTTAATGATTGCATTGTTACCTTTTTCTCTCTCTATTTTTATTTGTTCTTGTAGTATTTTCCTTTTCTCTAAAACGTGGTGAGGATAGTCTTCCTTTATATAGTAAGTAGTATCTCTTAAAGCCCCTTTTTGCTTCATAATCTTGATTTTACAGCCTAGCGTTGTAAGTGTTACTGCTATTGGCCGGGGTTTTCCAGATTTTCTGCCTATTCGTCTGACTTCTTGTATGTCACTGCAATTTAATTTTATTGAGAAATATTTACTTATAAAGGAAATTATATTGATCTCCAAATCAAAATAAGATTTTTCATTCTCTTCAATACCAAAGAAAACAATGTTTCGCTGTTTTGCATGTTTCTCCAGGATATTAAGTCTTTGTTCTTGATTATCTAATTTTTCCTTGAGCTTTCTTTGATTTTCTTCCCAAAATGTGAATTTTTCATCTAATATTTTGTTTAGATTTTCTGTTACTTTCTCAGTTACAATTTCAGCACTATTCTTAATAACCGTTTTTTGTTCGTCGATATCCTTTTGGATCTTGCGGAGTGCAGCCATAACTTCTTCCATTGTTATCCAAAAATATTGTTTTTGGGTATTAACTCTGCTATTCGTCGATAGATGGCGCCCTGTCTATAGTTGTGATGAATTTTCAAACGTAACCAGTATAGCCCTCTAGCGGCCAGTAGCGGAACCAATAGTTGTAACTACTGTTTTCGTCGTAAGGTGGTGTTGTTTTAAAGACTTTTCGGTTTTTGGTTGTTTTTTTTTGTAGGTTATTATTATGAATTTCTATTTCTACTTTTTATTATCTTGTTTTAAATAATGATTAACCTGTGTGGTACCTTGAAAAATCCTTTGGTGCGACTGGGATGTATTGTTCCGCCTTAGTTATCCTTGACAATCCAAAACAAGGTCACTTTTGTTGACAACACTTTTTGGCTTATAACGACTTCAGTTCTTTATTTTTCACCAAAACTTCACTTTGATGTACTGTTTTATCGTAATAAGAGGCTTTGTAATTGATTTATTCACAGAAACTCGTACTATTTATATTTTATTAGACAGATTTACGTGGACAACGATATTGACAGCGGCACTGCAGCGCCCTCTCTCCCATAAACATACATATTATAGATAAATTACACCCAGACACAGAACAAATGATCGTGCTCATCACACAAACATTTGTCCTGGGTGGGTATCGAACCCACGACCTCCGGCATAGCAGTCAGGGCCACTAACCACTAGACCAACAGCCCAGTCACAATAAAAGTCATTCCTCAAATTTAGGAATAGAGGCAATAAACTTTTAAAACGAATTTCTCGTAAAGAGAAACAGATATCGATAAATTTTGAACATTAAACTAGTAGTATATCTTATCCGTCTGGTCTTGTACTAAAACATCGGATACTTACTTTAACTTACGAGTTTTAAGACTAAGTGCAACACGCAACTCTGGACGTTCGAAACTCTAGTTCGGATGTAGTGAGTCACTTTTCACTTTAAAAAAGTTTTTCAACTTGTTCAAGTCAAGCAAGGTCACTTATCACACCATGACACTCGGAAAAATTTTGATTACATTTTTTATGCAAAAAAATATTGAACTTCATTTCATTTTTAAGCATGTGTTTGTTCTTTGCTTAAAAATATGTTATTGAAACAAAATAAAATTATAAAACTTCATTGGGTTTTTCGTATAAATATGAATTCAATACTTTTTACGGTCATTCTTGTTTCTATCAACAACATATTTTAGTCGGCATAAGTAACTGAAATTTGGTTATTGTTTTAATTTCAAAAAGCCAAGAGAATCTTAAGTTTTTCGAGAAATAAATTAAAAAGTTAACGAGTCAAATAGAGCACAGAGTTTGTCTCTCTTAAACGTGCGTCCCAACCACATTGCAGAGGTACAAGGCACAGTTAGCATGGTTATTCGTTCTCGTATTGGTCTTACTGCTTCAGAAGCGTTTACTATAACTTTTGTCACGACGTCTGTCCCATGCTGGGCGCCATTCTTACTAAAGAGAATAAAATCAAGAAACTTCATTTACACGCTCATTGCCACATGAATGCGTGATACAAACCACGACTTTACTAATAAATCCTGAATTACACCTGAATATTCACATTGCAAGTGTCCCATGCTGGGTGCCATTCTTACTAAAGAGAATAAAATCAAGAAACTTCATTTACACGCTCATTGCCCCATGAATGCGTGTTACAAATAACGACTTTACTAATAAATCCTGAATTACACCTAAATGTTCACATTGCGAGTGTACCGTGTTGGGCGCCACTATCAGTAAGATTGACAAATTTATTATTTCCTAGTGCTGTCTACATAAATTTTCCTACGCCTACATACATCTGCCGCTACACACTTAATGTATTACGAATGTAAGTCAGCATAAAGTAAATAACAGGGATGTTTTTTTTTTAAGGATATTCTTGTAAGTGTATTTTCTTCTGTACTAAATTTATGTATTCAATTCTTTAAATTATCTCGGACTAAATGCCTTAAGAATTCTCGACCAGTCAACCTTTGAGTGACGCAAAGACTAATTGTGGTAGGTGCAATAGTGAATATTAAACACTATTTAAAGACAGAGATATTATACATATAATACAAATTCAGTCATTCATTTTATTTATAAATTTTAATACTAATTCAAAATATTTACTTTTTAATCATTTGATATTGTATCGTTTTTTTTTTAGGTTGGAAAATCATCTTATGACAAATCCCGCTCTTGGGTGGGGCGAGAGATAGTGTAAGACTTTTACTGACTAAAAACCCACTCCTGTTCCTTCGTTGCTTTCGTCCCAGGGCCCCGGGTTTCGTTTTCACACTACCCATGGCCCCAGTAGGATTCGACCCTGCTAGGCCCTACGATTTGCTGACATCTCCCTGAGGCGCGCGTGGAACAATACGCGCCGTCGACGACTTGGACTCGGTCCGGAAGGTTACCGGACGGTCGGACGGCAGGCTACCCATTGCTCACCGTCCGCAAGCCCGAGTCTATGGTGGCCGGATATCGTCAGGAATATATTTCATAATAAAGATTTTCGCGAGCAACTTTTGCTCTTAGTGTTGACTTGCATGTAACATACATACATTACACTATTTCTGTACCGACCTTTAAGTGCCATGTCATACGATAAATATGTCGTGGGTAACATCAGTATATTTATGACTGTGTGGACCATATTCCACCATCATTTATGTTTGTATTTACATTTTGTGACACAAACAGGTGAAATAATTTCGGGAACTCTGTTGGTATATTCTGTGACTATATACCAACTATATATTCACTTGTAGAATTACCTTGTATTACTATTAAAAGCTAGTGCTTTTACCTTAACAAATAATTCTAATCGGGGTAGCTCGCAAAATTAAAATTTTGAGAAAATGATTTTCGGTTTTGAAAAAATGGTTTTAAAAAATAATTAAGTTTTGAGGTGATCACTGTTTTGACTTTTTATGACGATTTTCACAAAACTTCCATCTAATTAGAAAACTATATCTGTATGGATGATAGATAAACCTTTGTATAAGGAATCTATTCGTACCAGACGCAGATTCTACTTTGTCCTAGAATAAAAAAAACCTAAATTTGATATACCTAACATTTTTTTATGTACTTGATTCTGTTACAATTTTAGTTTTTTTTTTTTTTTTTATTATTGATAGGCTCGCGTTTGACCACCATCTCACCTGATGGTAAGCGATGATGTGGCCGACGATGGAGCACGCTTGCCTAGAAGTAACCTATTCACTCTTGACTTAAAGACCCCTAGGTTGTAGCTATCAGGGAACACAGACTCGGGCAGGGAATTCCACTCCTTAGCTGTACGCATTATGAATGTGTTCCCAAAACGCTTTGTACGTATGGGTGGGATGTCCAGATAAAATAAAAATAGAATAATGTTCTCCTAGAGTACCTTCATAAACCCTCAATACAAAAATAGTTAATTATGTATACGTTATTACGTTTTGTACGAATCCTTTTGTATTTTGACCGTCAAGGTCAGAAAAAATTTTAAAGATTTTTTAAAAATCAAGTATATTAAATTGACACTTGCGAGTTCTACTCATGCATTTGTTATCCTATACCTAATACTTAGTAACATTCAATCAAAGACATATATCACTTTTTGGGTCTTAAAAAATACTGCAAACGAGAGGTAGTTCGTCTAACCCTCCTTCTTGCGTCGTTTATCCTCAATGTTGAGGATCGTGACCTCGACGAATAACTTTCTTGTGGACTATATTTCACCATGTGGTCCTATCTCCGGCAATGTGAATGGCGTCGCAGACTGTGGTCTCCAGTGAAGCACGGATTTGGTTAGACCAATGTATCGGACTCCTGCCCCTAGGTCTTTTCCCATCTACTTTTCGTCTAACCCTTTTGAATGATTCGCTTTACGAGTCGCGAGACTAAGCGGACGTGTGTTCTGTTATTGATTATAATGAAATAAACAATTACGAGAAATAAATATAAATATTGCTCCGTCAGCATAAAATTAAAGTGTGTCGCGTGTGATTTGTAACCGACTTACATAAACAAGATGAACTAGATAGATCTTTTTGTACAATAAATAAAGTGTTTCGGTAATATGTCCAACCCCGGAGCGAGCCCGTTTGGTCGTAGCCAATTACTACGGCGAAGTCCTCCACCGACGCCTACCCAACCAGTACCCCCTAGCGACCCAAACCCACCAGCACCCACGGAGAATGAATTGCCGAGTGAAGTCATCAGCACGCAGGAGATACAGAAGTGGATAGGATCCATAGATGCAATCCTGAGTGAAGTTTGCGCTATTGTCGCGGATGGGAAAATGATCTCGGACCAGAAGCTTCGTGTCTCCGCTCTTTGCCGTAAAGTCTCAAGTGGGACGGCTCAGATGGCCGTCTTATACCAATCATTGAAGACAAAAACTATCCAGGCCCATACTACAATCCAGCACCTTCAGGTTCAGCAGAATGTTGTGAACACTCTCCAGCAGTTCAGAGAGGTCGTAGAAACCAAACTGAATTCATCAGAAAATTCGTCCTATGCTAGCATGGTTAAGAAAGGTACCGACGTCGTCCGTCCTGCAAATTGGAGATCAGTCGCCATCTATCCCAGCGATAAAACCCAAACAAGTGAGGACACCAAGTCTCTTGTCCAAAAGATCATCTCCCCAGAACAACTTAAGCTTCACGTTCGTGGCCTAAAAAAAGTGAAAAATGGGGGCGTTTTGATTAGCACCGAAAACAAAGGCGATATTGATAAACTCAAGAACTCGGAAAAACTGGTATCATCAGGCCTTAAAATAGAAGAACCTTCCAAACGCCGACCTAGGATTGCTATCATTGGTGTCCCCGTCGCTCTTACTGAAAAGGAGGTATTTGACTGTATTTACGAGCAGAACCTATCAGACAAGTTGCCGAATATAACTCGCGAGTCGTTCCTAGAGTGCATCAAATTGAGCCATAAATCGGGTAAGAGAGACCTTCCAACTTGTAACTACATCCTGGAACTACCTGCTAGCATAAGAAAGGTTATCATCAACCAAAGCAGAATTTTTATCAATTGGACATCATGCCCGGTGAGAGATTTCACTATAGTCACCAGGTGCTTCAATTGCCAGCAGTTCGGACACGCAGCCAAGTTCTGCCGAGAAACCAGTCCTACCTGCAACCACTGTGGAGAGAGCGGACACTCCTTCAAGGAATGTAGCAGCAAATCTTCTCCCCCTCTATGCGCAACGTGTAAACGCTTCAAGAGGAAATGTGACCATCCAACTGGTGATGTAAGTTGCCCGGCCCGCAAACATGCAGAAATGAATTACATAAACTCAATAGACTATGAAGGCGCCTAAGAGCGTCACCTAATACTTAGTTAGTTAGCAGATAAACAGGTAGCTTATATTTATTTACTTTTTAGTTTATTTTTTAATTGTCATGACAAATCAGCTAATTTGCGACCTAGATAGTTTTTCTGTGTCGGAGTCCAAAGTCTGCAATGTTGAGGATTGTAAACACCTTCTTCCTTCTGGTGACAAAACACTAACCCTACTCACACAGAATATTCGCAGCATAAGTCGAAACATGAACGGTTTTGAAGTACTGTTACAGGATCTTGACGTAAGCTGTGATATTATTGTTTTAACAGAGTGTTGGCTGTCAAAACAGATGGTTAACTTACCATCTCTTGACGGTTATTATTCCTACAGAAGTGACATAAACATAAACCAGAACGATGGTGTAGTAGTTTATATCAAAAATAATTTAAGAACTGTAAGAGAAGAACCAGTATCCCTGGATAGTAATTGTTTAATAATTAAAGTAATTCCCGATACGGTAGTCATGGCTATTTATAGGCCTCCTTCTCAAAACATAGATGGATTTTTAGAGTCACTCGACAGAAACTTAAAAAACATAGCATCTTTTAAAAATATAATACTTTTGGGCGATATTAACATTAACATTGCTTCCGGGAAAATAGATAGTAAAGTACATAATTATCTGAATATTTGCTCATTTCATGGACTTCTACCAGCACACTACCACCCCACGCATCGGAGCGGCTCATGCTTAGACCACATCATTCTAAAATCAAACAATCCATCCAAAACATTGGTTACTAATTCTACGCTTACTGATCATCAGGCTGTTTTACTAACATTACAAATAAGTTCACCTAGAAAAAACTGCATGCGTAGCTACACTAAAGTCAATATGTCAATTCTTGAAAATGACATACGCGGTATTGATCTTGACCCTGTTTATAATTCAGACGATGCAAATAGTTCGTTACATTATTTCATAAATTCGTTACAATCTGCGATACAGAAAAACACGTTTACTATGAAAATGCCTAGAAAGTATAGTTGCATTAAACCCTGGATCACCCCTGGTCTCGTTCGTTGTATAAGGCATAGAGACAGACTTCACCTAAAATTAAAATTAGCTCCTGATAACGAAGTGCTTTCTATAACTTATAAAAGGTATCGGAACTTCTGTAATAATCTTTTGAAAAAACTAAAAAATCAGTACGATAAAAACGAATTACAGAAGGCCGGGAAAAATAGTAAACTAGTGTGGAAGTTTGTAAAATCTCATACATTTCGATCAAAAAAACCCGAACCCCCGTTTGATATATTACTGTCAGGTATAAACCCAACAGAAGCAATAAATAAAGCAAACAACTTTTTTGTTAACGTTGGTAAAAACTTAGCTGAAAAAACACTCAACTCTAATATCATTTCCCAACACAACTCTACCACGACATCCTCCACATTAAAATCTTTTGTATTATTAGATACAGACGTTAACGAAGTAGTCAGAATTATAAGCGGGCTTAAGGATGTCTGTGCCACTGGGTGGGATAACATACCTAATAATATTCTTAAAACATTTAAATACCTACTTGCCCCTCCTCTAACCCACATCTTCCAACTTTGCTTATCTAAAGGTATATTTCCAAAACTACTTAAAAAGGCTGTGGTCACACCTGTATTCAAATCTGGAGATAAAACCAGTGTGAATAACTACAGACCCATCTCAGTGTTAACAGGCCTCTCTAAAGTTTTAGAAAAAATTATTAACAGTAGATTAATTAAATATCTAGAAGAAAACAGACTACTATCAGATAGTCAATTTGGTTTTAGGGCTAAGAGATCAACTAGCCAAGCAGTACACAATTTGACTAACTATATTACTACTAACCTGGATAATGGTATGCACACAATTGGGATCTTTCTAGACCTTGCCAAGGCCTTCGACACAATTTCTTGTTCTTTACTTTTGCACAAGCTTGAATCACTTGGGATAAGAGGTAAACAACTTTTACTATTTTCAGACTATCTCAGTGATCGTCATCAATGTGTAAAAATTGGTGAATATACCAGTTCTGATCTTAGAAATAGCTGTTTTGGCATTCCGCAAGGTAGCATTTTGGGGCCCACATTATTTTTAATCTACATAAATGAACTATGCAGCCTGTCGCTCCAAAATGGTGTTATAATGTCATATGCGGATGACACTGCTCTATTGTTTTCAGGTAAGTCAAAAGTTGAGGTGTATGAATACGCTCAAAATGGTTTTGACATTGTTACTAAGTGGCTCCAGAAAAATCTCCTAACATTAAACGCAGATAAAACAAATTACATTTTATTTACAATGAAAAATGCTAACATACCGCTTAATAACCTAAACATTCACGCACATATTAACTGCACGTATGCTGACACTGCATGCTCTTGCCCGACTTTAGCCAAAGCTGACAATTTAAAATATCTAGGTGTCACGATTGACTCAAATCTGAATTTCCGTAAACATATCGAGTTACTGTGTACGAGAGTGCGCAAATTAATATATGTTTTTAAAAATTTACGTAACATAGCCGATTACAATTTAATTAAACAGGTCTATTTAGCTTTGTGTCAATCCATCCTTACATATTGCATAACTTCTTGGGGTGGTGCGGCCAAAACAATTTTACTCCCGTTAGAGCGTGCTCAAAGAGCAATTCTCAAGGTTGCTACCTTTCGCCCTTTTAGATTTCCTTCGCACCAGCTCTACATAGCATGCAATGTGCTAACAGTGCGGCAATTATTTATCTTAAACATAGTACTACACCAGCATGCGGCACTTCCTTTTGACCCTCTACCTTCTGACAAGAGAAGGAAGGACTTGGTTTGCATAAAGCCTCAAACCAGACATGCCTTTACTAAGCGTTTTTACGTATTCTTAGGACCATTTCTATATAATAGGCTTAACAAAGTACTAAGTTTCTATAGTGTAAGGTATAAAAAATGTAGTAAGAATTTGTCAGAATATTTAGTGAAACTCAATTACACAGACACAGAACAACTTCTAGAAATTTTGGCATAATGTTATCTGATCTCCTCGTTTGTGTTTATTTTTGTATAATTTCATAGACATAATTTTAAGTATTAATGTACTATAAGCTTATTTTCATAATTGTTTATTATAATAGAATATAATTTATTAAAATAGTTTTACTGTAACTTTAAATTTTACTGTCGCAATGAAACTGGACTGTAAAGTGATGGCCTGAAACACAGGTTTAAATTAACCTAGATCGGGCAGTCCACTATCAAACATTGCTATTCCGAACCACGATTAATTGCACCTTCAATAATATTTTAGTTTTAGTATATTTTTAGGCACTATAATTGTATGGGAAACCTTGTTACTGTTGGCTTAATGTTAATTTTTTGTAAACGTTAATTGAATAAATTTTATTATTATTTATTATTTATTATTTAATGGTTATTTCATGAAATCGTCAATGACACGGCCCTGCAAAATGCAAAAATCTTAAGAAAAATCGCCCCTTTTGGCCCTTTCAAATGTACATGAATTAATGAATATCAAAATCAACGATAAGATTTTCAGAATGGACCGACTGGCCTACTTCATACTACAACTGTAGCAGCTATTACAACATTCCATGTGCCTTCATTACTCATATATTCCCATTCCAAATTAACATAAACCCGTAAAGTAAAGACTTGCATTTCTACATGTAAGGATTTGAACACACCGTGTGACAGTCCCACCTCGCGTGCAACACCGCAGGCGGGAGATAGCGAATAATTTATTACTTTATATTACTATCTCGTACATACAAGTGCTAGATGCCAGGTGTGTGAACGAGGTTTTATTATACGTTAGCGTCATGATTGTGGAGTTTTAAACGTAACATGTTGCGTTAACGGTATGAAGAAACCCCAGAGGTGATTTCTCTTATTTTAAGGAACATTCTCATTCGCATGTTAGTAATAATCTGTCAACAATGTCATTATTCATTTCCTTACATTTCGTATGATTACAAATTCAATATCTACGAATGCGAAAGGTCCTTAAATAGCAGATACTGGAATTTTTCTCCCCCCCCCCCCCCTCTGGTCAATATGATTTTTAACGAAGTTCATTATTCAAATTATTTCTTTACTTGTCTGTTTATTATCTTCTAAGATTTAACAATAAATTCAGTTGCATCTGGTTATACTGAAAGCCGAACCCAATGTAATGGACAAAAGGATAAGCAAAAATACAAATATCTCAACAGAAGTCCGAATAGGTAGAGTATATTTACCAGTTCATGCAAGTAACTTTTTTGTATGCTTTGCGTGACTTTTATTTAATTCAATAAAAACACTTAACTAATTAAGACTATATACACACTGAAGGCAAAAACTACTAGCTAAAATATGGCGTCAGTAAGTAACTTAGAGTTGAAAATACCTCCTCTAAAATCTAAAAAAAATTTAGAGTGGGTATTGTGATAGACGCAAATGAAAAGCTTCTGGTTCAATTATACTGTTATTATATTGTATGAAGCACTTTCTAATACATTTTATGTATAAAATTACGTCTAGGTTTTTATTGACATCCCCCTAACTCTATTGTTTTCTAAACTTTTTAAAACATAAACCTTAAAAGTATATTTTTCCAGTTTGCAGTTAGTAGTATTAATGTGACCTCCATGGTCGTCACAGTATTATCAACTCTTACTTTAGGTAAATATACTCTACCTATTCGGAAAAGGTTATTATTATTTCTAGCCTATACTGCCCCACCGCTGGGTAAACGCCACCCTCCATTCCTTAGGCGGTCGCCTCCTTCTGCGAAGCAGTAATGCTAGCAAAGGAGGCGGCCGATCGCGTGAGGCAACGGCAACGGTCCTCACGCCCCAACCGCCGGCGGGATTCCGATCCCGATTTCCGGCCACCGTAGGCGCGGGCTTGCGGACGGCGGGCAATGGGTGGCCCGCCGTCCGACCGTCTGGTAACCATCCGGACCGAGCCCAAGTCGTCGACGGCGCCTATTGTTCCGCGCGCGCCTCAGGGAGATGTCAGCAAATCGTAGGGGCCCAGCAGGGTCGAAGCCTACTGGGGCCATGGGTAGTGTGAAAACGAAACCGGGGCCCTGGGACGAAGGCAACGAAGGAACAGGAGTGAGTTTTTAGTCAGTAAAAGTCTGACACTATCTCGCGCTCCGCCCAAGAGCGCGATTTGTCATAAGATGATTTTCCCACCTACAAAAAAAAAAAAACCTCCATTTCTTCCATTGCTTCCGGCTCCGAGTCATTTCTTGCCAATTCCTAAGGTAGTCGTCCCGCCATCCCCTTCTTAGTCTGCCACGACCCCGACGTGCGATTTCAGGGCACCAATTTCGAAATAGGTAGAGTATATTTATCTAAAGTAAGAGTTGACAATACCCACTATACATTTTTTGAGATTTTAGAGGAGGTATTTTCAACTCTATGTTACTTACTTCCATGAACTTCAGGTAAATATACTCTTCCTCTTTACCTAGTACATAGAAGGAACTAATAGAAGTACTGACAATACCAGGTATTTAAAAAAAAACGTTACCAAATACTAGGAATTACTCCTGTATAATGGGTGAGTTCAGAAACATGTAAAGTCACACACACAAGACACCCAGCCTTGCTATTCTGAAAAGTTTATTTGCGAAATCACTTCTGAATCCGCAGTGAAATCATGGTGAAATTAAAGTTTCGTATTCTGAAATGGAGTGAATTCGACACTGGCGCCACCGAGTGATGATCAAAGTGAGAGGAACTAAAACGGTTGAGTATTTTGACATTTATCTACTTTGTCTATAGGATTTGGTATTCTGAAATACAATTCGCAAAAGTGTGACATTCGAGATGATTTGTGAAATGAGTTTCGAAATGATTTACCATTTACAGAATAGCACGGCAGACCCGGTACACTTATCTGTAGGTAATACGAACATTTGTTCCGTGCGAGAATCGAAACTACGACGTGCAGCGCAGCAGCCAGTCGCTCATCTCTCGCGCCGGGTCTTGGTACAGGCCATGGTCCGAAGCGAGGAAGAGTGGCAGGCGGACTTCCGGCCACCGTAGGCGCGGGCTTGCGGACGACGAGCAATGGGTAGCTCACCGTCCGACTGTCCGGTAACCGTCCGGACCGAGCCCAAGTCGTCGACGGCGCGTACTGTTCCACACGCGCCTCAAGGAGATATCAGCAAACCGTAGGACCCAGCAGGGTCGAAGCCTACTGGGGCCAAGGGTCTGCTTCTGAAAGGAAGACTCAGCCCTGGTATGAAAAGCAACGAAGGGACAGGAGTCTGACACACCCTCGCGCCCGGCGAAGAGCGGGGGATGTCAATGGATGATTTTTCCACCGGAAAAAAAAGCAGCCAGTTGCTCAATCACTGCGCCTAGTATGCAGTCGAATTTAAATATTAAAATAATATTTTAAATATTATTTTAAAAGAAAACAAGAGACCGCAGTTTCCAAATGAAATAATCACGAGACCTCGAACCAAGATTACTTTGAAATCTCAGAAACAATACCAAGCTTTCATTTGCAGTTTTTATTTTAATATTTTCAACACAATGGTGAGTCGAAGATTCCACTGATTACACTTCAGCCAAATGAATCTGGTGCTTATTTTTGTGGATTAAGAAATAACAAGGTTTTTGTGTTATGACTAGTGGAAGATGGAAAGGCATTTGCCACGGACGCATTACATCTTGGGTCCATCACTAAGGTCGACTGGTAGAAAATGCCTAAAGTATTAAGTCCGCCTTTGTATAGTGTTTATTACTAATGCATAAAGTTTTAATAAATAAATAAAATCTTGTCGAAATGGAGCAAAATAGTGTAACGCGCTCATCCCTAATTTAATACACGTAAGGCCAGCGAGGGTGGGAAGCCTGCGGGAAGGGCGGGAACGCCTCCACCCCGCCGACGCGGTGGTGTGATGCGTTCGCGCCGCGCGCCAGTCGGCCATGAAAACACTCAAGGGTAGTACGCACGCACAATCGTGTGCCGCTTGCGTCTTCGCGACCCCTACGATTTCGTTTCTTGTTATGTCTTAGTTACACTTACGTGCCTTGTATCGTTAACTAATAAACTGTGAAATGTTAAAAGTGGTTTTCTTACAACACCGAACGATATAAGTGGCGCTTCCAACTAGTGGCCCCGAATCCAGTTTATACCAGTTTGTACTCGACGCACGCCCGTTGAATTCGTGTTTTCGTGCTCCTGCTTCGTAAGAATACGGTAAAGAAGATGCCTCCACGTAAAGCACGTACGGCAACGGACGCCAACGTGAGTGAGGTCCAATCCAGCTCCGAAGATGAAGCCGCGAGACCTTCGCCAGTACTCATGTCTGGGGACCAGTTGACTTCATTCCTTACCGCCTTCGCGAAGACTCAGGCGGAAGCGAATCGACAACTTGTCGAATCCCTCATGGCATCGTATGCGAGAGGTGAGCCATCAGCATCCCTCGCAGGCTCCGGCGCTGCGATCGCGGCAGCCTCACCGGCACCGTCGTTGACAACAAGTAAGTCTGGAAACATGTCTAAGTGTACGTCACGCTTCGATGGTCAGAGCAGAGATCCTGAAGTCGTAGAAGCGTTTATCGACTCTGTGGAGATATTTAAAGAGTGTTCGTCGGTCAGCGATGACCTTGCACTACGTGGTCTACCCATGCTGCTCCACGGCGAGGCTGCAGTATGGTGGAGAGGGGTCCGGACCGAGGTGTCCTCGTGGCCCGAAGCCGTCAAAAGACTTCGATATATGTATGGTGTTCCACGTCCTGGCTACAAGATCTTCCGTAACATATTCGCAGACGAGCAAAACAGAGAGCTCGCAGATACATTTATTGTTAAAATACGGGGTATGATATCAAAGTTACCATACGTGTTACCCGAAGAAGCGAAGTTAGACATGATATACGGCTTATTACATAAACGTATTCGCAAACGTTTAACACGAGATGCAGTAGATAGTGTCGAAGCCCTGATCGATAAGGCGCGATCAATTGAAGAATCGCTGATGGAGAATTCTACGCAGTCGGCGCATGCGCGATCAACGCGCCCCATGCAGCAGCCCGCGCCCGGCTCACGAGCTTCGCGCGTTACATCGGAGAGCACGAATTCGGCGGGAAACGCTGGGTCAACGCCCGCGCCCGAGCGTCTTCCAAGAAATACCGCGGTAGCTCAGCGGTCGCAGGTGCGATCTCCGCAACGTTCGTCGTCGCCTTCAATTCCAACCAGTGCAGATAACAGTCAGTGCGCTGATAAAGTGAAAAGTGATAAAAAACAATTTTGTGTGTATTGTAAGTCCCGTGGTCATAATCGCGATTCATGCCCGAAAAAAGACTCTATTAGTAATAATAATAAGTCTAACTTGCATTGCTATGGTTGTGGCGAAAAGGGTTATATTAGAGCTAATTGTCCTACATGCAAAAATAATAACATTTCGACTTGCGATGTTGTAGATTTAAATACGCCACAATCACAAAATAATGTATTTTATGCAATTAATACAATATGTAATGTTAAGTGTAACGACCCCAACACTGTAACTCACGGCCGTCCTATTTTGTATATTGAAATTTGTGGGTACAGTGGTACAGCGCTGATCGATACCGCCGCCCGGCGCAGTATCGCAGGTTCAACGCTGTACTCACTTTTGTTGCGTTTAGGCATTCAATTTAATTCGCAAACTATGTCGGTTAAGCTTGCTGATGGTAGCATACGTACCAATAATGTTTTGTTAGCATGTGTCAATGTTATTTGTATGTCCGTGTGTGTACCTATAGAATTCGTTGTGTTCCCTGACGCCTCAAATAACGAGACTCTTTTAGGGATAGATTTTATTACGAAGTCTAAGTTAGTCTTGAATTTTTCATCTATGACATGGTTCACAGCTGATCGGCCTCAGGTCATTCACCCCCTGCTAACAGAGAGTTCACGCGACGTGGTGGAGTGCGCCTCTGTCAACCTTTTGAGGGAAGATGAGGGCACTTTGTTGACTCGGGAGGAACGTTCCAGCTTAGAAGAACTACTCGGTGAGTATTCTGATATTTTTGACTTAGTTGGGGATCCGACGCCATTTGCCGAGCATCATATAGATACGGGGGACCATCCTCCTATTGCTGTTCCACCATATCGAGTCACGCCGGCGAAGAAGGAAATTATTCGTGCGGAGCTTGATAAAATGTTAAAAGAGGGAATCGTTGAGGAATGCGAGTCTGCCTGGTCTGCTCCAACGGTTCTGGTACCAAAGGCTAATGGTGGGTATAGGTTTTGTGTGGACTACAGGAGGCTCAATGCAGTAACGAAAAGTGATGCGTATCCTATTCCGCGCATTGACGAGTTGCTGCAATCAACAAAGAAAGGTTGCGTTATGAGCTCCTGTGACCTTCGAAGTGGGTACTGGCAGTGTAGCATCAAGGATCAGGATAAAACCGCCTTTGTCACACCGTTCGGCACATATCGCTTTAAGCGTATGCCGTTTGGCCTTAAAAATGCGCCGGCTACGTTCCAGAGGCTTATAGACAGATTCCGTGCGGGATCCTCGCTTAAGGATGTTACCGTACTGACATACCTTGATGATATTCTGGTGATATCAGAGTCGTATACCAGTCACCTTTCCGATCTTCGTGCAGTATTCGACCGTCTCCGATTATTTAAGCTTCGTGCCAATCGGGAGAAGTGTGTCTTCGCGAGGGAAAAGTTAAAGTACTTGGGTCACGTGATCACTCAAGACGGCATATCACCGGATGAGGACAAGGTACGTGCGATACTGAATATGAAGGAACCTACGTGTCTTCGGCAGTTGCGCACTTTTCTTCAAACATGCTCGTGGTTTCGCAAATTTATACCGGACTTTGCGAAGGTAGCTGAACCACTTACACGTTTAACAAAAAAATCGTACGTGTGGGAATGGAGTTTGGAACAAGGTAAGGCTTTTGAAGCACTTAAAAAGTTGCTGACCACGTCTCCTATTCTGGTCCAAGCGGATTACACGAAACCATTTCTACTGAGGACTGACTCAAGTAATTATGCTTTGGGTGCAGCTTTACTCCAGGGGGAGTCGCCTCATGATGAACATCCGATCGAATACGCTAGCCGTCTGCTAACTCAAGCCGAGCAAAACTACTCGACTACTGAGAGAGAGGCTCTCGCGGTAGTTTGGGCTGTCGAGCGGTTTCGCGGCTATATCGATGGTCATCAAGTCCGAGTGATAACGGATCACCAACCCTTGAAGTGGCTGTTTTCCCTCAAGTCACCAAGTGGCAGGTTGGTTCGCTGGGCCATGAAGCTGCAAGCTTTTGACTTACGCATTGATTATACACCAGGAAAGGCCAATGTACTAGCCGATACGCTTAGTCGACCCGTGACTGAGGATGGTGTGTCACCGGAATATGACATCTGTCCGGTTGTCGTGGACTTACCACGCTGGGATGCCACTTCGACCCGGGAGGCTCAGTTGGCTGACCCGGAAGTTGCCAAGATTATCCAGAACTTAGAAGGGAAGGATGAACTTGCTGTCAGACGCTGGACTGAGAGAGGCTATCTCTTGAATCAAGCTGTTCTGTATAGGTATGTGCCTGATACGGATTCCGAGGAGCCTCAACTCGTCATCCCAGAAAGCTTGCGAAGTAAAGTAATGTTAGAGTGCCATGACTCACCCACGGCCGCTCATGGTGGTATCGAGAGAACATTGCATCGTATCTCGCAACGGTTCTACTTTCCTGGTATGAGACGGTTTGTAACTCAATATCTTAAAACCTGTGTAGAATGTCAGCGGTACAAGCCGTCCAACATCAAGCCAGCTGGGTTGCTGCAGACTCCAGTCCCAGCTCAGAGATTTGAAACCATTGCAATTGACCTCTTTGGTCCGTTGCCTAGAGGACCGCAAGGTGAGAGATGGATCCTCATTGTGGAGGATACTGCCAGTAAGTGGGTAGAAGTCTTCGCTCTCACGGAAGCTACGGCAGAGATATGTGCTAAGACTCTGGTCAATGAGGTATTTATGAGATATGGTATCCCTCGGCGCTTGATCTCTGATAACGGGGTGCAATTTGTAGCAGACGTCATGCAGAAGGCCATGTTTGTTTTAGGTGTAAAGCAAAGCCTAGTACCTCTATATCACCCGGAGTCAAATCCGGTTGAGCGAAAGAACAGGGACCTCAAGGCTCAACTAGCCATCTTGGTGGAAGGTCGTCACCAAAACTGGCCAGAGGTATTGCCGTTTGTGCGGTTTGCTTTCAATAGTTCTCTCACCAGGTCTACGGAGTACACGCCTGCTTACCTGACCTTCGGTCGTGAGCTACGGTCCCCTTTGACTGTACAGGCGGATCTAAGAGCGGTAGTAGAGTCGGAAAATTTCGTACCTCAGATTACACCATACTTTCTCAAGCTCGCAGATACCATCTCTACAGCGAAAGAGAACCTTGAGCGTCATCAGGATATTCGCAAGGTGTACGCTGATCAGGGCCGGTCGTCTCCTGAGGAGTATATTGAGGGTGACTTGGTGTTAATGAAGACTCATGTACTCAGTAACGCCGCAAAGGGTGTAACTGCCAAATTCAACCCTAAACGTGATGGACCGTACGTCATCACGAAAAAGGTGAGTCCAACTACGTATCTGTTAGCCCATAAATCTGGCGAAGTTTTTGGTAAGTATCACGTCTCGGACATAAGGCGCTATCATGCCAGAGAGGGTGAATGTCCTGAGCCGGTCGTTCCGAAGCGTGGCAGAGGTCGCCCGCGCAAGGCTATGGTCTAGGAGTTAGATCGCGTTATTTGTGGTTGTTTGACCAGGAAAGAGGTCCTCACCTGATCAAAAGGGGGAGTGTGTAACGCGCTCATCCCTAATTTAATACACGTAAGGCCAGCGAGGGTGGGAAGCCTGCGGGAAGGGCGGGAACGCCTCCACCCCGCCGACGCGGTGGTGTGATGCGTTCGCGCCGCGCGCCAGTCGGCCATGAAAACACTCAAGGGTAGTACGCACGCACAATCGTGTGCCGCTTGCGTCTTCGCGACCCCTACGATTTCGTTTCTTGTTATGTCTTAGTTACACTTACGTGCCTTGTATCGTTAACTAATAAACTGTGAAATGTTAAAAGTGGTTTTCTTACAACACCGAACGATATAATAGTAAATTTTGATACAAGTGGAGAAAGTTTGTCATTGCAACCGAGGCGGAATTGTAGAAGAGTTTTATGGAGGCGATCCATCATCATCATCTTCATTTCATCCGAAAGACGTCCACTGTTGGACACAGGCCTCCCCCAAGCGTCGCCACAACGACCGGTCCCGTGCATCTGGCATCCATCGGATTCCCGTGACCCTCACCAGGTCTTCGGTCCACCTTGCTGCTTACTTGAGCCGATTCCTGCAGTAACTAATTTCCATGTGTAAGTTTATAATAACCCTATCAAACGACATTTTTCAATACACTTACTAAGAAATAAATAAACGGGGGTTGACCAACGACTCGTTGGGCTTGCTTGGCGCTCAGACTAAAATGATAAACGTACCAATAAAATTGTGGCAGGCTGATCGAACACACGCATATCAGCACTAGGGCGAAAAACAGTAAATTACGTGCCTAAAAGCGATAGGGACAGCAGCAAGTTTTCGAGTTAGTATATTGAAAAGTGATTTTCATGAAAATTAGGGCGAGTTTTTAAATGTATGTATGATAGAATAGAATAGAATAGAATAAACTTTATTGTACACCAAATTAGTAACAAAACTTTTACACTAACTTAAATCTATGGGTACAAAGGCGGTCTTATCGCTGAGAGCGATATCTACCAGACAACCTTAGGTGAGTGATGGTATGATTATTGTACGACGCAAGGCCTCGCGGTCCTGCAACGCAAAGGGCAACTGAAAGAACATGGGTGAGTTTGAATTAAATTTAAGGTAAAAGTCTGACATTCTAGTGTGTATGCGTAATTGCGTATCTATATGTGCGTGCCCGCACCGCCATCGTATAAGATGTTGTGTCTTTGACAGTAATAAATTAGCATCCAAAAGTACAAGTAAACAGTAGTTTCATTTCGGTAGCTGACATATCACACTCCCATCACTCACCTCCCTCTACGGTTTTGCTGACGGCGCGCGTGGAACAGTACGCCCTGTCGTCGATCCGGTTGGTTACCAGACGTCCGGACGGCGAGCTAGCAGGGTCGAAGCCTGCTGAGGCCATGGGTTCGCTTCTGAAAGGAAAACCCAGAGTCGTGGAACGCAAGGCAAGGAAGGACCATAAGGGTGGGTTGTAGTCAATAAAAGTCTGACACGCCCTCTCGCTCCGCCCTAGTGCGCGAGAAGTCATTGGATGATTTCCCACCTAAAACAAAAATAACCAAAAAGAGCAGGAGAAATTATTTGATGATTTTACACCCTCAATATAGGACATGGAGAGCATTTGACAAATGGTTTTATTAAATCTCTCAACCAAACCATTGGATTCTGGGTGACAAAATAGGTGGGCTATAATTTTGCAGTGCAGATTAAACCATCAATTAAATGTAAGATCCAACTCGCTAACTTATCGGACATTGAGCTAACAAAGCAGTAACAAGAAGCAACGAAGTCACGCCGCGCCGGTCATAAATACTTATTGACTTGCAGTTCACTAACAATTTCCAATATCCTGTCTGAGAACTTGTGAGACAGTATTACGTGTGCCGAAGGAGTTTCTTAAAGAAATTGCTGACGTTTTTGGTGTTTCATCCTTATTCTAGTTAAATACTAAAATAGTTTATTTTGATACAAGTGGAGAAAGTTTCTCATTGTAACCGAGGTGGAATTCTCCCGAGCCGCAGGCGAGGGTGTTATGGAGCCAAGTACTGCTGTGACAAATTTTCCACGTGTATCAAACGACGTCTTTCAATACTCTTACAAAGAAATTAATAAACGGGGCCAGGTATAGCCAGTTTCAGATGACTGCGATAGGAAAGAATAGCTACCTATAGGTCGTATGCGATAGCAAAATGCTCTCCGCGCGATCAACAATTCAAAGAATGCAATGTAGGCAAGTGTCTACTTTTACACACGCTTTATGTAACACTCTATTTAAATAAATAACCAGTGTAAAACTAAGTAAAATCACTTTTGACACGTAATAAAGTAATAACTATTCTACAGAGATTGCAGTAAATGTCTCGGACTCAGCGACACTTGCAGACAACTTGCTGCATCAACAAGCTGAATCTTGAGTGACTGAGCTCCTGAGTGGTGGATCCTCTATTCGACATAATAGTGTCATATAATTTTGTACAATAACATTGATATTATAGGCGAAAGTTTGTATATGTATTAGGGTGGTCCTTAAAAATATTTGTCTTTAATTTCGCCGGGCACCACGTTATTTTATTATACATACACCATAAAAAACTATATCAGCTTTTTTTTTAATTTGCTGAAAGAACATTTAAGGGTCGCTACTAAGGTAAAAAGTCGCTAATAAATTAAATTTTAAATAAAAACTCAAATTCTGTATTTGTTGGATTCTTTTAATTTTTATAGCCAGGACATAAAAAATATTTAAAAAATATTATTGTATATTATGTAGTTGAAGATATTTGAATCATTTATTTTTAAGATACAACTTTTAGGGTTGACTTGTTAGTATTAGGTTACTTTTTCCTATAGTCTTTCACCCTTTTATCTTAAAAATAAATGATTCAAAACTACATAATTTCTTAATTCATAACAACAACAATCATTTTCATTACCTACATTGTACTCTGATAGTACTTAAATCAAGAAATTGATGTGTATAACTGGTTGTATACCTAATGGTGAAATTATAAGTGTGTAAGAAACTGCTATTGGAAATTCAGAAAAGGTCCTCGTTTAGTACAAGCCCTACTCGGAAAAACGTCCTCGTATCGGTCGTGAATAGTCTAGTACTAGGTCCTCGCATCATGCAAATAGTAATAAAAGGTGTGTAAAATTAAGTCCTCATATAGGCATCTCTGGTCATATGGTTAGGGTCCTCGTTTGGCTCACAAACAGGTCCTCGGATGGTACTACCCAGGCGGGTTTGCGAGTGTATTCAGGTCCCGCATCGTTCACAGGAAGTCATACCAAAAAATTTTGAGATAGCGCTATACGAATAGTCTCATCACTCCAAATATTGTTTTCTCTTTCATTATGTCTTGTTAATAAGGTCGTAAGTTGTCGTTAACCTAGTTTTCTAGAAAGTCCTTGGTGATGGTGACTTATAACTATAGTCCTCGTATGGGTGTCTGAACAAGTAATGGTGTGTTTGTGTCATCTATGCGCCGCAAGACGTATTTTACTCAAACTGTTTATAAAAAAAACAACATTCCTACTTAATTAAATGCTAATAAATTAATCGACTCAGATCAAACAATTTGGAACAAATATCATCGTTATTACTGTCCTAAAACGCTACCCAATTCTCACACACAACCACATTTCCTAGATCACACTGCACCATTGTTACCAAATAAATGGAACAAGATTGCATATTTTCAGTCTATTCTTTTCAAACAAAACTTACTAGTAAATTCGACTGCAATCAGAACTCTGGTAGCTTTGATTCCAACCTCATATCGTTCGGAATCATAGAATCGATAGCACTTTGGATCGCTTCCAAGACGGTTGCTTCAGACTCAGAGTAACAAATGTAATGCTGTCCCTAAAGAATTAGGCTCGGCACAATCGGGCCACCGACCACAGCCACTGGTGGCCAGCGACAGCAACTTAACACACTTTTTCATATAATTATTTTGTATAGACGCGCTGCACATGTGTCCGCGACTCGCTACTTGTGGTCGCTACGGGCCACACCAAACGCCGACACCTGCCGCTAGACCTCCACCCCCCGCGCAGCAAACCGTTAGACGTTTTACCTATCGCACACGTCACCATGGAGCACGACGCCTCAATGGAAACTCCGTGTTGGAGTCCATCGTAAGAGAGCGCAGCAGAGCGGATTATAAAATGTGACGGCTTCCAAACACCGGTGGCTGTCACTCGCTTCTGACACTGTTACAAATGTGGCCACCGGTGGCTGTGGTTGGTGGCCCGTTTGCGCCGTGCCTTAAAGTTGACGTCACGAAGTTCAAGCTTTTGTGAGCGCGGGAAAAGATTTTGTCTGTTTAGTCAAGATTGATTATGTCGGATTTACTTTTTTATTATTATGGAATGGTTTTACGAGATATCTGTTTCATTTAAATTGAAGTATTTATTTCACAATTGTTACTTACATATCTATTTATAAAATAAATTAATATAAAAAAAAAATTAAAAACGACGCTTAATTTTTTAAAGTTACCTACATAACTAAAAACAATTTAAAATATGGCGTCTAAACACTCCTGTATATTACTATCGCTGGTAATGTGCGTAAGACTGACAGCATTGCGAAAATGAAGCTAATTTCACATTCCAAAAGGTAGATATCTATGAAGAAGAACGTGCAAGAAATTCCATGGGCACAGTTTTAAATATTTATGTACCTATTACAAAAGTGCAGTGACCCTGCCAAGTCGAACAAAAAGGCCCAGCCGTACATCACCTTTACCTCTCAAAGTCATTCAGGATATTTTTGACTCGTCTGTAACCTCGTTGTGGGTAAAACTAGAAACCAACGTTCCTTTCGCAGGTATGCTGGAAGAAATTTCTGTAGAAATAAGCATCACTTTTGTACCTATGGCTATGGCACGCCATAATTATGGCAGTAAGTCCCCTCTTTGAGGCGTGGCTGGAAAGACCTCACGGCGTCCTTACCTTCCGCATGATTCAGGTCCTCACCGGACATGGTAAGTTCGGAAAGTATCTGCACCGGATTCGAGCGGAAGAAACGCCCGGGTGTCACCATTGTGTGGACCGCCCGGAGGACACGGTGGAGCACACGGTGGAGGTGTGCCCCACTTGGGCAGAGCAACGCCGTGTCCTCGTGCCGCCTCGACCGCCTGCCACTCCTCCTCGCTCCGGACCATGGCCTGAACCAAGGCCCGGCGCGAGAGTTCGCCGCCGCCGATCGCCCCCTTCTGCGAAGCAGTAATGCTAGCAAAGGAGGAGGCAGCACGCGTGAGGCAACGGTCCTCACGCCCCAACCGCCGCCGGGATGCCGATCCCGATTTCCGGCCACCGTAGGCGCAGACGGCGAGCAATGGGTAGCTCGCCGTCCTACCGTTCGGTAACCGTCCGGACCGAGCCCAAGTCGTGGATGGCGCGTACTGTTCCACGCGCGCCTCATGGAGATGTCAGCAACCGTACGGGTCCAACAGGGTTGAAGCCTACTGGGGCCGGGTGATGCGAAAGAAACCCCTGGGGCCCTGGAACAATGGCAAAGAAGGAACAGGAGTCAGTAAAAGTCTGACACGCCTCTCGCTCCACCCAAGAGCGCGGGATGTCATTAGATGATTTTCACACCTAAAAAAAAATAAAAACTTTTTATCTCGGGAGCGTTCCCTTGGTATATTCTACTTTCACGCAAGCGAAGCTGCTGGAAGAAGCTATTGTAATATATAGGGTGACTGGCAATTAGTGTACTATACTTAACACGTGATTGTGCTCATGATAACAAAATTTTTTTATTATGGGAGCAAAGCCGAAATCGCGAAAAAAATATCAGCTGTTCAGTACATTTATGTTTGCCTAATATAATAAAAGTTGTTGGTTATCATGAGCACAATCACGTGTTTAAGTATTGTACACTAATTACCAGTCACCCTATATATTAGTGCCAAGCATAAATATAACGTTTGTGGCAACTGAAGTGACAGATTTCTGTATCACTTTTGACTGGCCTGTTGGTCTAGTGGTTAGTGACCCTGACTGCCATGCCGGAGGTCGTGGGTTCGATTCCCACCCAGGACAAATCTTTGTGTGATGAGCACAAACATTTATTCTGTGTCTGGGTGTAATTTATCTATAATATTTTTTTTATTTTTTTTTTTTTTCGGAAAACTTACAGCTAGGATACAGAGAGTTGAAAAATATTGAAAGAAGGCCAATTACAAGTTTTCACAAATAGTATTAGAGCAAGACAAAAGATAGTAGACAGATAAGAAAAAAGAAAGAAGTAAAGACGCTCGGAGCAAGTACATAGATATAATATTATTTACTTTCGAAAAATCTAGTACACATAATTTTCTTAAGTTTAGTGATGCTGGTAGAGAATAGGTATAGATCATCAACACGCTTTGCTAGTTCTTATCATGTAAGAGTTTGCCGGTAAATACACACTGAGGGAACATATAGAGGTCGATGATTCCTTAAAGGAAAGGATGGAACACGCAGCCCAATTTTTCCAATCAGTTCCGAGCAGTCGGCCGAACCATTAGCTATATTAAACAAGAGTGTCATGTCAGCAATTTTTCTCCGCTCAATAAATGGAAGAATGTGAAACTTCCTGCAGCGACTATGATAGTTAGGCAGGTAAGTTTTAGATCTAAACTGAATGTACCTTAAAAATTTCTTTTGGATACTTTCGATGCGATTGATGTAACAGTTTGATGCAATTGATATATGTATGTATTTAGAAATATATAAGTATGTTTATCAGTTGTCTAGTATTTATAACACAAGCTCTGCTTACCTTGGGACTAGACGGCATTGTGTGAATATTACATTATATTATATTATTATTTCAGCAGTTACTTTGTTTGTCTAGTCGTAGTTTCAATAATAAATTCTTTTATATTTGATTCTGTAACTTATTTTATTGCGTTTAAGGAAAACAGAAGTCAGAAGCGACCCTTTAATTTAGTGTAGGTAAACTTGACGGTCAAAAATTATTGAAATATCTCAAATATCTAATTAAATAATCTTTCTAGGATTTTCAAGTTCAAACAAAGGTAATTCAGAAAGTCGAAGATAAAATCTTCTTTCTTTATTAAATTAATAGAAAAGATAAAAAGCTTATGCTCTGGGATTCGTTTTTAGGGTCCCGTAGTCCTAACCAGAAGCCCTAATACAAGCTCTTAATGCGATCCATTTGACGTCGTAAACTGAACTGTTAAAGGGATGGAGCTATATAGGGTGTATAGCACCATACCTCTTTTTCACTCGCATGACTGACATTTTAACACGTCATGATAAGACTCCTGACGTCGTTGAGGCCAAGCAAGGAAGAACGACGTCGTTGAGGCCACCAAGGTGGTATGACGATCTGAGGCCCTACCTCAAGCTCTTAACGCGGTCTAATTGACGACCTAAACTGTACTGTTAAAGGGATGGAGCTATATAGGGTGTATAGCTCCATTCCTACAAGTAAGTAAGTTACAACCGTTTTGTTTCGATTCTCTTTTCGTTGATCGCCTCGAGTCGGCCACGCCTCCAATTCCTTCGTTCTGAGCACGTGACTGAACGTTGAGATGACGTCAAAACAAAGGAATCAGAGGCGTGGCCGACTCGAGGCGATCGACGAAAAGAGAATCGAAACAAAACGGTTGTAACTTGGCTAGGGGGCAGCAATTTCGCAAGGATGTATGTTACCTACATTAGTACGACACAGTGATAAAATAAAATCTATAATACATTTTTTTGGGCATCTACAAGTAAAATGATATTTTTTCACGTCTACTCCGTAATGTTGGGTATCGTTGGATAGATCTTTCAAAAACAGAGTATAAAATATTTCGATTTAGTGATAGGTACGATTGTGAAATATTAACTTTAAAGCAAGCTAAACAAGACTTGAACAATATGAAAATAGTCGTGATAATAATTTATAGAATTATTTATTTACTTATTATATTCTTTATTGTACACCACATAAACAAAAATACAGGACAAACATAATTAAAAATAAGTGTACAATGGGCGGTCTTATCGAACAGGGCAATTTGTGAAATATTAAACTTAAAAGCAAGCTATACAAGGCTTGAACATATAAACGATTTAGAAGGACAACAAAAAAACTAAAAACAAACTAGGAAAACTTGTCAGGGCTAGGGCTGGCTCTGTTAGTTTAAGTTACAGAGCTAACATATACCGAGAACAAAGCCTCCTTCTAAATCTGATGTTTATAATAAAAAAAACTGGGCAAGTGCGAGTCGGACTCGCGCACTGAGGGTTCCGTTCAAACTTACCTATGAAAATAGTTCAATTCCCGAATTGAGTTACGAAGATTTTTTTGAATAGCATAAAAATGTTTTATTTGTGACGTAACTACAAATTTGCTGATTTCAATTTTTTTTCCTATACTTGGGCTATGAGACCATGCTTCATGCCAAATTACAAGATTCTAGGTCAACGGGAAGTACCCTATGAACTTTGTTTCCCTTGAGAGTGTCGAAATAGACGTTTTTTGCGACATAAATGGCCGTATCTTTTCTTTTCGTCAACTCAGAAGTTTAATTTTTTCACAGCTTTAAGGGACCGCAAACCTGACCAGTGCGTGTTGCCAGTGATGACATATGGCTCCGAAACGTGGTCGCTTACAATGGGCCTCATCAGAAGGCTTAAAGTCACTCATAGGGCAATGGAAAGGGCTATGCTCAGAGTTTCCTTGCGTGATCGCGTCAGAAATGAAGATATCCGCAGGAGAACCAAGGTTACAGACATAGCCCGAAGAATCGCCAATGGGCAGGGCACATTGCTCGCAGAACAGATGGTCGATGGGGACGAAAGGTTCTGGAATGGCGACCACGTACCGGAAGACGCAACGTTGGAAGGCCTCCCACAAGGTGGACCGATGACCTGGTGAGGGTTGCGGGAATCCGATGGATGCGAGACGCACAGGACCGGTCATTGAGGCGACATTTGGGGGAGGCCTATGTCCAACAGTGGACGTCTTTCGGCTGAAATGATGATGATGATGATGATGAACCTGAGTATATGGTTTTAATTTCAACTCAATACCTCCACGCGTTCTCGACATAAAGGGTCTTGACAGACAGATAGACATACGAACGGACAACAAAGTTATCCTATATAAGGTTTCAGTTTTTCTTTTTGAGGTACGGAACCCTAAAAATAAAAAATAATAATCATTTTATTTCGGTTATAAACCATAGATTGTTAGTGAACATTGAAACTTAAATAACTAACGGGTCCCTACGGAACCCTACACTGCGCATGGTCCAAACGGTACTCAATCATAAAACCAAGTTTAAATTAATTATACTTTTATAAGAAAATTTTGATTTACTTACAATAAGTTATTTTTATTCGTTTTTGGAAGCCCTTCTTTACATAACCTATGTATAGAATGGTTTATAATGAAATGATATTTTAATTGATAAGGTTAAACCTTGTTAATTAAAAAACATATTTACTTATTTATTTATTTATTTATTATGATAAATAAAAATAGACTTTATTCTACCATACCCAATAATGACATAATTATTCAATATTAATGACATGATTTTTATTAATTAAATACAATTTCAATTTTTATTACAATTATATTTATATTTTCCCGCCGATCGCCCCCACGAGGAGCCCTTCGTGTTCTAGAACCACGGTTCCCCTTTCAGAAATTCCCTAGAGCAGGTTTTCGCTCCAAAGCTTTAGAATTGTTTGGAAGTCACCATGACACAGTAACGCAAAGAGCAACTGAAAGAACACTGGTGAGTTATGAAAAAATCATTTCTTCTCGCTTCAACCTGAGCGTTAGAAGATATTGGAAGATTTCCAATCCCCAAAAAAAGGGTCAGTTTTCCCTTTGGAAACAGGGTAGGCTGATTGATTGTATTAATTTCCAGTCAGTAGATCGGGTTACCTTTTTCCCTCTTTATTTATTTTTTACTCGACGCCTCTTCCGTGTTTCCGCCATAATTAATTTTTACCCTTTAGCGTTCGTTGGACCGAATTAACACGGCACCATGAGAATGTTCATTATTTTGCAGTTTAAATTCTTAGTCAATATTTTGATTCAAGTTTTTCAATTTACTCACACACTTCTGGCGTGGTCGTAGTCATGAATCATCTGACCAGTTGGTTTTGGCTTTTGCGAGACCTCTCCATCTCTCTCTATTCCGCTACAGCCCAGAAAGAGAAAGGAAACCCGTGGTCCTAGAAGGGCAACTGAAGAAGCATAGCTGGGATTTAGTCAGTATAAGTCTGATAAGCCATCTTGCTCCACCCTAGAGCGAGAGAAGTAATTACATGATTACCCAACTCCCAAAAAAAGACTCTATTCGGGTTAGATTTTATATACCTTCAATTAGTAAACGAGGTGGTATGTTGAATTTTTAATAAAAGGAAACATTTGTTTTTTTTTTCAAAAATAACCTGTCTTTAAGCTTGTATAAACTAAATACCTAATTTAAAATCTAAACCCGCAGAAACGTGTCAATCTAAAGTTTTAGTCAAGAAAATAGAACTAGCGAGCAGCACCCGTGTTAAATATAATTAACTAACGTTCCGCCCCCAGCTTCGCAAGGGTGTTACAAATCTTTGAAATTTTCAGTTTTTCTCTACTATAATAATATTATGTATAATACTTTAATATTATGAAAGTATTATACATGGATCCTTCCTCATAAATCAGTCTATCTATTGGTGAAGACCCCATGAAAATTCGTTCAGGACTTCTTACTTATTGTTTTTGCAAACAGACAGACAAATGTGTTGGGACTTTTTTATAAGTATGTAAGGATATTCCTACAACTACAAAATGTATACAGTAAAGTATCTAATCATGGTTTGGTATTTGATATAACAAAAGATGTTTCAAAACATTATCTTCACAGTCTCTTCGCTTGAAATGAAGACTGAAGTTTCTTACAAAAAAACTCTGTAGACACTAAGGCGAGGACCATTTTTTTTTTGATTTATTAAGTCATCTCATGACTTCTTTCGTTCTAGGGTGGTGCTAGAGGGCGTGTCAGACTTTTACTGACTAAAACCCTATGTCTTTCAGTTACCCTTTGCGATCCAGGGCCGCGATAACCCTTCCGGAAATTCTCGCGGGCTAAGTGATAACCTGAAAATGTTATTTTAAAAGAAAAATGTCTATTTACACGAGGATAGTTTCTCGCCTACCGAGAGACGAAAATGTCAATGCGCAAATCGTCGTACGTAGATTTTCGCACTCATTATTGATTTGCATTATCTGCAGTCAACCTAGAATCAAAACCTCGCCTTTTTTTCAGCGGGAAATCATTAAATAACTTATTTCGCTCTGGGTGAAGCGAGAAGGAGCGTGTCAGACTTTTACTTACTAAAACCCACCTGTGTACTTTCTGTAACTCTTTCGAGTAATCCTGCAGCAGCCAATCCTCGCCTACAATAATCAATAATCTTTTTTTTAACATAGGCTGTGAATACAGTTCTTAAATAAGGTTCATAGGCCGCTATGTTATGCCTATAGGCGTACAAAATAATGTTTGCATGCATAGAGAAAAAATACATTAATCATGCAAGAGGTAAACTCGATTTATTGGAGGTATGTCAAAATTAATGTAATAATGATAAAATAATAAAATCAAAAATTATAAATGTCACAATATGGAGTAATGTCAATGCGTAAATTACTATTAGTCACAACATTCAATATCAAATTTTTAAAAAAAGAAACCCAACGTCTGGGTGAGAGATTCTCTCAATGTCTTAAGTAATTAGATATATGAGATTTGACCCACAAAGTCAGAGTAGGTAGTTTAGCATTTTACCAATCCAAAAGCATTTATTTCAACTAAACCATTCAACAACCACTTTTTTAACCGACTTCAAAAAAAGGAGGAGGTTATTCAATTCGGTTGTATTTTTTTTTTATCATTTTTTTTTATGTTTGTTACCTCAGAACTCAGTCGTTTATGAGCCGATTTGCAAAATTTTTTTTTCCCTTTATAGGATATGCTTCCAGATTGGTCCCATTTTTTTCAAAATCCAGTTCTGATGATTGATGATGATGAAAATTATAGGCAACCCTATAGTAATTTTGGTATTTTCATCAAGAACTTAAGCATTTACAGTCAAAAAGTAACATTTGATGAAGTGGAACTGATGAAGAAGACCAGAAATGGTCAACGGAACTTCGTAGTCAAATAGATATCACAATGAAGATAGTTAAGCTATTATGACAATACAAATAAATGAATGATTCTGAATAGTTACGTTGAAAATGGTATCATCGAAGTGATCTGATGATGATGATGGAGCCGGAAGGTAGGCACTGGAACTCCGTAATTAATCAATGTAACCTAGCCGTGTTTGGACTTATTAGAATTGTCATGAGATGCACTTTGGCTGTAAGGTACTATCGACTTGATCTGATGATGGAGCCGGAAGGTAGGCACAGGAACTCCGTAATTAATCAATGTATCCTAGCCGTGTTTGGGCTTATTAGAATTGTCATGAGATGCACTTTGGCTATAAGGTACTATCGAACTGATCTAGTGACGGAGCCGGAAGGTGGAAGGTAGACACAGGAACTTTATAATAAAACAATGTAACCTAGCACTGTTTGGGTTAATTGGAATCGTCATGAGAAATAGGCACTCTGTTTATAAGTTGTATAGCAACTAAAAAGTGTAAAATAAAAACTTTTTACAAAAAAAAATAACCGACTTCACTAAAAAAAAACACTAAAAGGGTCAAAATTACTTTAATTTCGGAAGTCGGTGTTAAATAAGAAACAAACAATACCGAGAAACACCGACTTCCGAAATTAAAGTTATTTTGACCCTTTTAGTGTTTTTTTTAGTGAAGTCGGTTATTTTTTTATTTGTAAAAAGTTTTTTTAATTGAGTAGTAGCCTCTTTTCTTTAAATCTTTTTGTTTCAAAAAGAAACTTTATCCGAAATTACAAATAGGAAGAATTTTTCAAATCCATTTAAAATTAAATAAGTTCGAAACCTTTTAAATCTGATGGAACGGGAAACTGTCAAGTAACAAAATAAGGATGCACAACCTGATGTTCCCACTACACCCCCACTTTTCTTCACACCAATGTTTAAAATGCTAATAGCTGTATAATTTAATAACCATTTTTGAAACTGCTTTCAGAATAAAAAAACAATAGTGTTATTTGGAATATCAACAACAACAACAACTGAACAACCAACAACTACAACAACACACAACTGGAACAACTGGCCTGTTGCGGTCTTCCCGTCCGATTATAATCTATGTGTCTTCAAGGCTAGAGTGAATAGGCTCTTAATAAACCAGTGCGCCTCACCATCACCGATTGCATCACTACTTACCATCAGGGGGGCTATTGGCTAACTTTTTCAATAACAGTTGACAACTAGCATTCGTTGCACACTAAACTTAGTTGTCAACTGACAATTTCATAAAATTGGTATTACGTATCACACAAGTGACTAACTAACTACGGTGGAAATGTGGTGAATTATAAAAATTTACGGTGCCTATTGTGACCACTCTAAAATTTTACCGACTATTATACAGCTTCAAAAGCTTACACAATCGCAATTTTAAAATTATCGATACAATAACATCTGTCAAAACGTGTTACGGTGGCTATCAAAGGCACCAGTGGCTAATGACGTCACTGCAGTTGGTCACTGAAGATAGGCAATACGAAACTAGCTGTTTGACAGTTCAATGATGCACATTGTTAACAAGTGATCATCACTTGAACTGTCAACAGAGTTACGCAATAGCCCCGCTGGTGGGATCGCAGTCAAGCACTAGTTTATAACAATTAAAAATAAAAACAATTGTCAAGTCGTTCAGTTTAAAAAAAAATTGAAGCTTTTTTGTACGTTCCAAAATGTAATCTTTATACCCCCTATTCAAGGCTAGAAACTGTCCCACTGTAAATGACCCTTAAATTCATAGTACAAGTAGTGTGAGACCGCATTAGCAATTCTATTATACTACTATTTTTTCCTATACTTTTGCTATGGGACCTTGCTTTATGCCAAATTTCAGGATTCTAGGTCAACGGGATGTACCCTATGTATTTTGTTTTCTTTGAGAGTGTTGAAATACACTTTTTTGCGACATAAACTGCCGTATCTTTTTTTTCGTTAACTCAGAAGTTTGATTTTTTCACAGCTTCAAGGGACCGTAGGCTTGTGTATATGGTTTTAATTTCAACTCGATACCTTCACGCGTTCCCGAAATAAAGGGTCTCGCCAGACAGACAGACAGACAGACAGACAGACAGACAGACAGATAGACAGACGGACAGACAGACAGACAGACGGACGGACGGACAACAAAGAGATCCTATAAGGTGGAAAATCATCATGAGTCAATCATGACGAGATGTCACGGATGATTTTCCACCTAAAAATCCGCCCTTGCGGAGCGCGAGGGCGTGTCAGACTTTTACTAACTAAAACCCACTCCTGTTCCTTCTTTGCCTTCGTTCCAGAGCCCCGAGTTTCACTTTCGCACAATCCATTACTCCAGTAGGCTTCGACCCTGCTGGGTCCCTACGGTTTGCTGACATCTCCTTGAGGCACGCGTGGAACACTACGCGCCGACGACTTGGGCTCGGTCCGGACGGTTACCGAACGGTCGGACGGCGAGCTACCCACTGCTCGCCGTCCGCAAGCCCGCGCCTACGGTGGCTAGAAATCGGGATCGGAATCCCGGTGGCTGGGGAGTGAGGGTTGTAACCTCGCGCGTGCGTCCGCCTCCTTTGCTAGCATTACTGCTTCGCAGAAGGAGGCGACTACCTGCCACTTCTCCTCGCTCCAGACCATGGCCTGTACCAAGGCCCGGCGCGAGAGATCGCTGCCGGTGATCGGTGATACGTCACAAAAAATAAACATTTTTTGCGATGCGGAAATATCTTCGTGATTTAATTCGGGAATTGAACTGTTAGTTGAATAGGTAAGTTTGTACGGAACCCTCAGTGCGCGGGCCCGACTCGCACTTGGCCGTTTTTTTTTTGTTTTTCTGTTAGTAGTATATTACATACCTAAATGTATGTTTTCCTAAACTTGGGGAGACTGCATCCCACGACACAGGGAAACCTAGTGTGGGATCCAGGGAATTTGTAAGAAGCCTAGCTCTTAAGGCTCTTATCTATATATATAAAAGGAGAAACTGACTGACTGACATATCAACACACAGCCGAAACTAGTGGGAATAGAAGTGCGAAATTTTGCACAAGGTTGCCTTTTATGACGTAAGCGAGCACTAAGAGAGGATTTTCCAAAATTCCCTTAGAAACGCAGGTTCAAAGTTTGTATGCAAAAACCTATTTTCACGCTGGCGTTACCGCTAGTAAACGCTAGTATTACATAAGAGCATTAAGAGCTAGGCTTCTTACATAGGAAGATCATCTCATTGTACTGGTCAAAATGAACTGAATAAAGTTATTATTAAAGTATCTTTAACAGCTCAGTTTAGGTCGTAAAATAGAT
This sequence comes from Mythimna impura, assembly GCA_905147345.3. Lineage (NCBI taxonomy): Eukaryota > Metazoa > Arthropoda > Insecta > Lepidoptera > Noctuidae > Mythimna > Mythimna impura. The sequence goes on from LR990357.1 coordinate 6,846,804, forward strand.
CACGTTAAGAGCTCGAGATAGGGCTTTAGGGTAGGTTATTGTTATTCTGATTAGCCCTTCTGATTATAAACACAACTTCAGTCTAAAATGGCGTAATATTTCATTCTAACGGTTCTCATAAACATAATAATGCGAGATGTGGTGCGACAATGGATAGGATTAGTAACGAAGACGTGCTTGCTAGATACAGAGGATGATTTAAAGTCAGTCATATTATAATAATATCTCGACGGAAATTAGTCAAGTACGCAGGAGATATTAAAGTCCACAGGTGTGTCGGAGAGTATCATTTATAGTCAGTAGGTAGTCATTTAAGTGACTGGAAATTTGAGAGATAAAAGTTGAATTGATAGCCCCCCCTAGCCAAGTTACAACCGTTTCGTTTCGATTCTCTTTTCGTTGATCGCCTCGAGTCGGCCACGCCTCCAATTCCTTTGTTCTGACCACGTGACTGAGCGTTGAGATGACGTCAGAACAAAAGGAATCGGAGGCACAGAATAAGAAATAGTACAAGTACAGAAATTGCACTGCGTGATAGCAAACATACGAATTTAAACCTAATAACAATAGCGCTAATGTTCATAATACATTGCACGGCACGGACACGACCTTGATTATATTAGCCTACCAGATCCAGTGGCGCTCGTAACAAATCAAAATGCACCGTAAGTTCGCGCAACGAGAGTTTCTTTTATTATGCCCGTTATGAACCTTTGAACAAGCCGCTTCTGTTGTAGGGTTGTGAGTTGTTGTGAGACACAAAGTCATTAGTCCATTGGGACCAACAGGGGCTAAGCCCTTGGTCTTAGAACGCAAAGGACAACTAGAAGAACATAGTTAGTAAAAGTTTGACACGCCTCTCGCTTAGCCATAGAGCGGGAGAAGAAATGATTTTCCACCAAAAAAGGTCGTGAGTCCATTTGTTTAGGTAGGTACTTTACTAAATGTAAACATTCTTGATAAGAAATGCCTTATAAAGTAGGTATGTACCTATATTATCTACAAAATATATTTTCGTAAAATGCGAAATTAGTAGTAGGTACACTACGTTTTATAGCATAAAATAAATTCAGTTTTTTTAAAAATTACATGGTAGATAAAATTCCATGGTAGATAAAATTGATTTACATGTACTTATGTAGTAATTTCCATACTTTAAAATGTATTTATAGAGAGACATGTTATGATTGTTTACATTTAGTTAGTTAGGTATCTAATTGTCTAACTAAACAAATGGAACAAAAGTAAAGTCAAGTGGTAGCTAGGTAGGTACTTGGATATTGTAATATAACTTTGTTGATTTCGGCCACAAAATTACCTAAGTATCTATTTTATGTTTCGGCTATGCGTTCGTAGGTATTTTTTAAAAGATGGTAGGTAATTCACGATTAGTAATATTGTGAACACGATTATTTAAAAAACATTACCGCCGGCCGCCGCGCCAGCAAAAAATTACGAATCTACTTAATAGCGAAAAATGATGATACGAAAAGGAACACGAATCGTCCTCGTGTCTATAAACTGCAACAATAACCTACCTGTTATACCTACATAATAATTATCATAAAATAAGAGCCACTTTAAGAGTGTTGAAAATGTTATAATGTACCTGTGTATAAATGTTATAATGTATGTGTGTATATAATATACCTTTCGGGATCCTTTGGAAGAGTAAAGAATGAAAAGTCCACATTTTTGTTGATAGTCATGCACCCATATGCTATGCAGTATCTTTTGGCTTTTTGCGTGCCCATATTTATAATAAAACCTCTGTAGAAATGCGAACATATTTTTTGTTAGCGCGCGTCAAGCGGCATGCGGCAGTTCGAACACGCGTGTGACACTCAACTGAACTAGCCCTATAAAAGAGGCCCCGAGACGTAGGTATAAATTCAAGCGCGCGCCGAGAGTGCGCCGGGCCTGACATTAGGGATGTTAGTAGGTATTGTATTGTGTATGCGAGAGAGGAGGGAAGCACATAAACATCTAAGTGTTTTTAAGGAGGCGATGTGCAAATATGGTTCTATTTGCTCTTATTTTTTAGGGTTCCGTACCCTAAGGGTTCCAACGGGACCCTATTATTAAGCTTCCGCTATCCGTTCTGTCTGTCTGTCAGCGAGCTGTATCTCATAAATCGTAAGAGATAGAGTTGAAATTTTCGTAGAATGTGTATTTCTATTAATTAACACTACTGCAACTAATATTTTTTTTTGCAACATTTTTATAAAATATTGCAGTGCTATGGAAATAGTTTGTTTCTGGTTTCCAGTGTCGCTCTCGGGATAGTAGGACAAAACTATCTAGAAAACACATTGTTCCCAAATTAAAATAACAAAAATAGTAAAATTATAATAATGCGTTAAAAACAGTTTTTTTGAAGAATTTCGTTTAGTGACGGTATTGGATTAAAGGTGCGATATGTGATGGGAACATTCTACAATAAATACATTCCACCTTTGTATAAAGCTGCACTGGCAATATTTTCGTGAGAAAAAATCACGAGCTCGAAAAAATACAACACAATAAACATGAAACATAGTGATTCCGGATAATTTATTTCAATCTATAAATTTTAACTTATTTGTTGTAAACCTGCAATGTTTACCTACAGTTCAATATATAATAAATAAGTATAATCAACCTTAAAATGTTCCCACTGCTGGGACTCAGGCCTCCTCTCTAGGAGAGGGAATGGGCTGTAATCCACCACTCGGGCCCAGTGCGGGTTGGAGAATGTCACATGTCTTCGAATTTTTGGTTCTAGTACAGGGATGGCGAACCCTTATATGAGAACGTACCACTAAAAATATTTAAAAAAAAACTTTTTAGAAAAAAAAAATAACCGACTTCACTAAAAAAAACACTAAAAGGATCAAAATAACTTTAATTTCGGATGTCGGTGTTTCTCGGTATTGTTTGTTTCTTATTTAACACCGACTTCCGAAATTAAAGTTATTTTGATCCTTTTAGTGTTTTTTTTAGTGAAGTCGGTTATTTTTTTTTTCTAAAAAGTTTTTATTTCACACTTTTTAGTTGCGATACACTTATAAACAGAGTGCCTATTTCTAATGACAATTCCAATTAACCCAAATACTGCTAGGTTACATTGTTTTATTATAAAGTTGCTGTGCCTACCTTCCTCCTTCCGGCTCCATCATCAGATCAGTTCGATAGTACCTTATAGCCAAAGAGCATCTCACGACAATTCTAATAAGCCCAAACACGGCTAGGATACATTGATTAATTACGGAGTTCCTGTGCCTACCTTCCGGCTCCATCATCAGATCAGTTCGATAGTACCTTATAGCCAAAGTGCATCTCATGACAATTCTAATGAGTCCAAACACGGCTAGGTTACATTGATTAATTACGGAGTTCCAGTGCCTACCTTCCGGCTCCATCATCATCATCAGATCACTTCGATGATACCATTTTCAACGTAACTATTCAGAATCATTCATTTATTTGTATTGTCATAGTCGCTTAACTATATCTTCAATGTGATATCTATTTGAGTATGAAGTTCCGTTGACCATTTCTGGTCTTCTTCATCAGTTCCACTTCATCAAATGTTACTTTTTGACTGTAAATGCTTAAGTTCTTGATGAAAATACTAAAATTACCATAGGGTTGCCTATAATTTTTGAGGAGTTCCCTCGATTCCTCATGGATTCCATCATCAGAACTGGATTTTGAAAAAAATGGGACCAATCTGGAAGCATATCCTATAAAGGGAAAAAAAAATTTTGCAAATCGGTCCATAAACGACGGAGTTCTGAGGTAACACACATAAAAAAAAAAAAAAAATGATGATAAAAAAAAAAAAAAAAAAATACAACCGAATTGATAACCTCCTCCTTTTTTTTGAAGTCGGTTAAAAAGAAGTCGCTTGAGGGTAGATTCATGAGTAAGTAGCGTGGTCGAGCAGTTCAAACCGTAATTTGTGGATTTTCGTCGTGGCAACTGAGACGGTGCATTGTTTTGTGAATCAGGATTTGCTTTTTCTGCATCTCACATCAACTCACTCAAACGCCTGTCTAATAATAACTGCGCGTCCAAAATGGTTGAAACTTTGGCGAGTAACTTTCAAAAGATGCACAACTATATTCACTACATTTTATTGACGAGTACTGCTATCTTCACGTTGGGGTCGGTTTTCAGACCACCCTCGTATTACACTAGAGACTCATTATGAGTGCATATTTTATACATAAACCTTCTTCGTTTATTACTCTGTCAATTAGTGAAAACGCATCAAAATCCGTTGCGTGTTTTAGGAGGAGTTAGAGAATAGACAGACACGGAAGGGGACTTGGTTTTACCTACACCATATAAAGATGTAAATATTTTGATGTAAATATGTAAGTAAATTATTGATACCGTATTACGACCATAATAAAATTAAATGGAACATCACATTATCAATTTATTCGGACCATAAATGAATAATTTTTATTTCCTCTGATATGATAAAATTTTTGTATAAAACGTGAAGTTAAAGAACAGAAGGGCACGATTGTTATAGCATCTTCTTGAGCAAGCAATCAACAAAGGTAAGTTGGAATTTCTTAATATAATATCTAATACATAAAAATTTCATATCTCAGTGTTTGTTGTCGAACACCTTCAAAACGTCTTGACCGATTTTTATGATTTTTTTGTGTATTATTCCGATCTGTGAATAGGTCGTAGGTTAATTTTTAAACCCTTTTTTTCGTTATTTATATATAATTGACTCTCTAAATTAAATACTTAATCTCTTTGTTGGTTATGAGCATGTCTTGTGCTGGTTTCCCTGGTTCAATTCCCGAGATGATCATTGTTTACATTTGGTTTATTTAAGGAATTTCTTCTAAGTAGCAGTGCAGTGTCTGGATTAGTGACCTTCTATCACCAGCTAAATGCAGCATCATCACCATCATCATTATTTAAAATCGTCCACAGCTCCTTCTTTGTCTACCTTAAGAGTTGCAGTGATCCTATGATTGTGTAATTGACATTGTATGGTTCAGAATTATAAGTATTTTTTTCACTTTTCAGATCAAAAACCCCGCCAAAATGAAATTCTTCGTTGCCTTCGCTGCCCTCGTGGCCCTCACCGTCGCTGTTCCTGTGGGCAAGCCCGTGAACTCGGACCTCTCCCTCCTCGACTCAATCATCGCCGCCATAAACAGCCCCAGCACTGACCCCGCCACCGCCGCTCTCCTCGAGGCGCAGCTTGCAGGCATCGTCGCAGCTATCAACCCCATTGACGTCGGACCCGCTATCATCCCTGAAGAAATCGTCGCTGAGCCTGAACCCATCTCCATTGGACCCGCTATCATCCCCGAAGAAATCGTCGCTGAGCCCGAACCCATCTCCATTGGACCCGCTCTCGTTCCTCCCAAGCCTGATGGTGGCGCTGTCGTTGGCCCCGTTGCTCCTTCCCCCGTCGTCATCGGTGACATTCCGGCTGGTGCCTCTCCCCTGGTCCAGATCATCGTGAACGTCAACCAGGCCGAGGGTGTCGCCCCCGTTGTCAGGCCCGAGCCCATCCCTACGATCCCCGCTGAGCCCGTCCATGTTGTTGAGGTTGCCCCTGAACCCATCCACGTCGTCGAGGTCGCCCCTGAGCCCGTCCATGTCGTCGAGGTCGCCCCTGAACCAGTCCAGGTCGTCGAGGTCGCCCCTGAACCAGTCCAGGTCGTCGAGGTCGCCCCCGTCCCCGCTGAGCCCGTCCAGATCGGTGTCCCCGTCATCCCCGAGGCCGCTGTCATCCTCCCCGAGCAGCTCAATTAAGTTCCTGATTGCTGAGGAGTCAACATAACACCTTTCAGATGATCTAGCACGTGCTGAATACTTAATAAATGTTTAAGTTACCAAATTTTACGTTTTATTGTTAATAATAATAATAATTATTAATAATATTTTTTATTACTGTAATATTCCATTTATTTTCTATCTAAAGATGTTATTTACATTTTTAAATATTTCTTTCTTAAAAAAAGCATATTAAAAAACATTTAAAAATATAAAAAATAGTAGCCTACTGGCATCGGGAACAGGGTCCAAGCTACCGGTGGTCAGGGCTCCTGAGAGAGGTATCACCTTACAATGCGCGCCGTGTCCAGAAGTACTGCTTTCTGGATCAGACCCTTGATCTAGCTGCCTAACAAGAGTCTTCACAGATGTTGTTTGAGATAGATAGATATATTCTTTATTGTACACCAAAAATAAAATTTATCGAGGCTCTTAGGTATTAAGCCATTGGCCGTTACGAATATCGGTACAATGATTGCTCTATCCACTTCCCACATGTCGACAACCTCGCGAGCTAAGTCAAGATACTTAGTTTGCTTATCTTTCTCAGCTTTCACAAGGTTCTCGTCATGAGGGACCGCTATATCAACAATCATTGTGCGACGCTCCAGTCGATCAATCACCACTATTTCAGGTTTATTGGCAACAATATTCCTGTCAGTGATGATAGATAGATCCCAATATAATGTGATATTGCCATTGTTGAGAACTGGGTCGGGCACATACCTATAGTACGGTACTTCTGATTCCACAAGATTGTATTTAAGAGCAAGTTGCTGGTGGATAAGCCTGGCTACGAGGTTGTGTCTATGCAAATAGTCTCCGTTAGCTAGATGAGAACACCCAGAAATTATGACGTGTCGAATTGATTCCCCGGGCCGGTGGCCAGCTTATTATATTAATTATTATTAATAAGTTAATATCACTTAGCGACTTACTTAAATATTACTTAGTACCTAGTAAAAATGAAATAGCAAACCAGCAATTACATTACTTGCGTTCTAGTCTCATAACTAGGAACAGTACAGGTATGAATTAATTCAAAGGGTGCCAGGTCTAAAAGGGGGCGGAATACTGGGTCAGGCAAGGAGTTTAACTTTAAAATAAAAACTTTTTAGAAAAAAAAAATAACCGACTTCACTAAAAAAAACACTAAAAGGATCAAAATAACTTTAATTTCGGATGTCGGTGTTTCTCGGTATTGTTTGTTTCTTATTTAACACCGACTTCCGAAATTAAAGTTATTTTGATCCTTTTAGTGTTTTTTTTAGTGAAGTCGGTTATTTTTTTTTTCTAAAAAGTTTTTATTTCACACTTTTTAGTTGCGATACACTTATAAACAGAGTGCCTATTTCTAAGGACAATTCCAATTAACCCAAATACTGCTAGGTTACATTGTTTTATTATAAAGTTGCTGTGCCTACCTTCCTCCTTCCGGCTCCATCAACAGATCAGTTCGATAGTACCTTATAGCCAAAGAGCATCTCACGACAATTCTAATAAGCCCAAACACGGCTAGGATACATTGATTAATTACGGAGTTCCTGTGCCTACCTTCCGGCTCCATCATCAGATCAGTTCGATAGTACCTTATAGCCAAAGTGCATCTCATGACAATTCTAATGAGTCCAAACACGGCTAGGTTACATTGATTAATTACGGAGTTCCAGTGCCTACCTTCCGGCTCCATCATCATCATCAGATCACTTCGATGATACCATTTTCAACGTAACTATTCAGAATCATTCATTTATTTGTATTGTCATAGTCGCTTAACTATATCTTCAATGTGATATCTATTTGAGTATGAAGTTCCGTTGACCATTTCTGGTCTTCTTCATCAGTTCCACTTCATCAAATGTTACTTTTTGACTGTAAATGCTTAAGTTCTTGATGAAAATACTAAAATTACCATAGGGTTGCCTATAATTTTTGAGGAGTTCCCTCGATTCCTCATGGATTCCATCATCAGAACTGGATTTTGAAAAAAATGGGACCAATCTGGAAGCATATCCTATAAAGGGAAAAAAAAATTTTGCAAATCGGTCCATAAACGACGGAGTTCTGAGGTAACACACATAAAAAAAAAAAAAAAAAAAAAAAAATGATGATAAAAAAAAAAAAAAAAAAAAAAAATACAACCGAATTGATAACCTCCTCCTTTTTTTGAAGTCGGTTAAAAATATGTAGGTATTCATTGCGTGCAGCCAAAGAATCTTGGCTTAGTGATTTAATGAACAAATATTTAAACTAAATACTATTAACATTTAATTAGCAGCCCAAAATTCGTATATTGTACCGTTAAAAGTAGTTTGTTTATTCAATTGTGTATATAAGAGAAAATTGGTGTGATTACCTACTAGTGTTTCAAATCACCTACGAGTACATGTTCTGATGTTTTATAAGTGCCCATGTAGGCCCCCTGAATGATGATGAATTCCCGTGATCTGGTAAGAGTTGCGGGAATTCGATGGATGCGAGACGCACGGGACCGTTCATTGTGGCGACACTTGGGGGAGGCCTATGTCCAACAGTGGACGTCTTTCGGCTGAAGTGATGATTATGGGGTTTAATGTTTTATGTAGAGATTTTGTTCATTCGCTGGATACCGGAGACTGAATCAAAAATCAACTAAAAGTTTAAATTACTTCTCTGGGGCATTATTTTCACATTATTTATCAATTTTCTTAGGAATTCACGGTCCGATAGTTCAATGACTGACTGATGTCGAACGAAAGAGATTTTCTGCTGAAGTATTTGAAGTTTAATTTATATAAACAGTACCTAACCAAGTATGGCAAGTATATTTTGAATTTGAATTGAATTTATCAACTTACTAACTTATTCGAGAGTCAAGACGAAATCGATTTTATATTTCAGAACATCCTTTATCTATATCTATACATTTTTAAAATGAAGTTGAAGTGTCTGTTTGTAGTTTAAAAATAATTTAGCGTAGGAAAGTATGTTTGATATCTATAACAAAAATGCAATTAATTTTTTTTTTATCTGTTTGTTCCGGCTAATATCCAAAACGGCTGAACCGATTTTGACGGGACTTTTTAACCGACTTCAAAAAAAAGGAGGAGGTTATCAATTCGGTTGTTTTTTTTTTTTTTTTTTTTTTTTATCATCATTTTTTTTTTTTTTTTTTTTTTATGTGTGTTACCTCAGAACTCCGTCGTTTATGGACCGATTTGCAAATTTTTTTTTTCGTTTTATAGGATATGCTTCCAGATTGGTCCCATTTTTTTCAAAATCCAGTTCTGATGATGGAATCCATGAGGAATCGAGGGAACTCCTCAAAAATTATAGGCAACCCTATGGTAATTTTAGTACTTTCATCAAGAACTTAAGCATTTACAGTCAAAAAGTAACATTTGATGAAGTGGAACTGATGAAGAAGACCAGAAATGGTCAACGGAACTTCATACTCAAATAGATATCACAATGAAGATATAGTTAAGCGACTATGACAATACAAATAAATGAATGATTCTGAATAGTTACGTTGAAAATGGTATCATCGAAGTGATCTGATGATGATGATGGAGCCGGAAGGTAGGCACTGGAACTCCGTAATTAATCAATGTAACCTAGCCGTGTTTGGACTTATTAGAATTGTCATGGTTGGCACTTTGGCTATAAGGTACTATCGAACTGATCTGATGATGGAGCCGGAAGGTAGGCACAGGAACTCCGTAATTAATCAATGTATCCTAGCCGTGTTTGGGCTTATTAGAATTGTCGTGAGATGCTCTTTGGCTATAAGGTACTATCGAACTGATCTGATGATGGAGCCGGAAGGAGGAAGGTAGACAGGAACTTTATAATAAAACAATGTAACCTAGCAGTATTTGGGTTAATTGGAATTGTCATGAGAAATAGGCACTCTGTTTATAAGTGTATCGCAACTAAAAAGTGTGAAATAAAAACTTTTTAGAAAAAAAAAATAACCGACTTCACTAAAAAAAACACTAAAAGGATCAAAATAACTTTAATTTCGGAAGTCGGTGTTAAATAAGAAACAAACAATACTGAGAAACACCGACTTCCGAAATTAAAGTTATTTTGATCCTTTTAGTGTTTTTTTAGTGAAGTCGGTTATTTTTTTTTTCTAAAAAGTTTTTATACTGGTAGATAATTGATGTTATTGTTTTATTTTAGAAAAAAAAAACTAGGGATTCACGCAAAAAAATACATGTTCGTGTTTGTCACCTCTTCCTAAACGGCTCGACCGATTTGGAGGAAATTTTGTGTGTATGTTTAAGTGGGTTCACGAAAGGTTTGAAAATACAATTGAACCCGGTAGGTGGCGCTGCACTCGGGTTGCAATATTTTTTCTGACGTAAAGTCAAATGGCCTATCCATTTGACTTTACGTCAGAAAAAATATCACATACAACGTCTGTCGGGTCCATTATTACCTCATCATCATCTTCCTGCCCTTGTCCCGTGTTATTTGGGGTCGGCTCAACACGTTTTTTTCTTCCATTCTGCCCTGTCACTCGTCACGCTATCACTAACTTCCTTTTCTTTCATATCACTCTTCACACAATCCAATCATCTTTTCTTTGGTCTCCCTCTCCCTCTTTTTTTTATTAAAATAAAAAAAATCGTTACATTAACTCAGTTCGGTCCTTTGTATTTAACAAAGGAATAAAACGATTTTAATAAAATACGGGTTATTTCAAAACTGCTTCATCTGCTTTTCTCTTGACCATTAACATCTTTTTAATTAAGGTTCCGTGCCCTCTAGCAAGATTTGACAATGATAGGTAAGTTTAAATCGCTTTTTTTCCTTAATTAATGCTTGCGGCTATTTACAGTAAATCATTACGTTTTTAAGGCTATTATTATAATTTTGATATATTTTATCTTCTGAAAAATGCGTTTCAATATCGCGTTACTCGAAAACTGTCTTTTATTTCGCTGTTTCAAGGTTTGATATAATAGTGTTTTTCCACCCTTAAAAAAATCACAATTGCCTAAAATAATAAAAAATAATGTGGAAGTAGTGATAATAAAATACATCATTAGTTCTATTATTTCCAGATTCTTTTAAAATGGAACTAGTGATTTAAAAAACATCAGTAACACTAGTGCCATTAACAGTTCCATGATGGAACTCATCATGGAACTGTTAATGATACAAGTGACAACGAATGTTTTTTACACATCTGTTTTGCGTTTTTATATTTTTTAAGATTTTTTTAAAATGTTATAAACTAGTACTTGACTGCGATCCCACCTGATGGTAAGCAGTGATGCAATCGTCAGTGAAGCGCACTAGTTTATTAAGAGTCTATTCAGTTTAACCTTGAAGGCACCTAAATTATAATCGGACGGGAAGACCGCAGCAGGCAGCAATATATATAAAAGCGAAATACCACTCACTGATTAATCACGAAATCTCAGAAACTATAACACCTATAAACCTTAAATTTGGCAGGTAGGTTCCTTATAGAAGGAGACATCCGCTAAGAACGGATTTTACGAAACTCTACCCGTAAGGGGGTAAAACGGGGGTTGGAAGTTTGTATGTAGAAACCTACTTTTACACGGGCGAAGCCGCTGGCAGAAGCTAGTATGTAATATGATGTTAATTTATTTCTTGTTTCTTCGTAAGTTTGTTGAAAAACATCTTTTCTTTTGATACGCATAAGCAATTGTCACCCTTGCCGCGGCGAAAATTCTTTCCATTGTAATAAAATGTAGGTGGGTACCTTTTTTTAGGTGGGAAAACATCCAACGACTTGGAAGGGCGGAGCGTAAGGGTGTGTCAGACTTTTACTGACTAAAACCCACTCCTATATTGCTTGCGTTCCAGGATTCCCCTTTCGGAAGCGAACCCATGGCCCTAGTAGACTTCGGCTCTGCTGACGTCCCTTTGAGGAAATGTAAGTAGGTAACTAAGATATCATTTCTATTAACTCCAACCAAAATCAACTTGGTAGCCATTGTTTCTAAATAATGACTACTTCTACTAAAATATTGCTTAACACGGCCCGTTAACGTGAAAAATATTCAAGTCACGAATTCAAACGCTGTCGAAATTATATCTCCTTTCATCCGAGCAATTTGTCGTGCGTATAGACGCGGGCGTGTGAAATATCGGCTGTCTTTCGACAGGGATGAGCGGAAGATAGTTATTTGTCAACGACAAGTCTAAGGGGATGGTGTGAACGGTCGATTAAGACTAAGGCATTTTTATTTTTGCACGGGAGCACGTACCTTAATTAATAATAATAATAATCCTTTATTATCAGGCAACTAAGGCCCATAGAAAAAATACACTAATAATCTTACAAAATAATAAACTAATACATAAGTATATGTATAGAATAAACTATAACAATTATTAAACTATACTATTGCACACGAAGTGACGGCGTCGTGTTCCGCTGCGAGGTCGGCATCCTTCCACGAAATCGTCGATACACGACACCCTTCGGCCAAAACTCTCCTTTGAGGAAGGTCTCCAAATGGTGAGTGGGCACCCGCACCACAAACGACTTGAAATTAGTGTTATGGTGCGGCTCCAACTGCACGACTCTCAAAGTCCAGTTTGTCTTTACGCGTACATACTCCACGATCTCCTCAGCCTTCGTGGTGTAATGTAGCCTCGAAATGTACAGCTGCTTCGTAGGTACTGCTGGACGCAGCAGCATGCTAGACCTATTGCTGACCTTTTGAATTATGACCACTGTCAACGGACGTGCAGCTTCATAGACAGTTAAACATGACACGACGGTACGACGCTGCCGTTCGTCGACAGAGTTTCATAGTTTTGTATGTAAGCTTCACGCAGGCGTACCAAGCGTATAATAACGAATACGCGTCTATTAAGCTACGCGGCCGTGGACAGTAAGATGCTGTAGCGCGTTCGCATCGAAACAGTCACGATGCTGTAGCGCGTTAGTAGTGCGTTGGCATTTTTTCTGTAGCGCTTGCAAATGCGACTAACGCGCGTTAGTAGCGATGCTGTCGCGCGCTTACGAAACGCGCGACAGCATCGCTACAAAAAGCCGTGGGCTAGGGCCTAAGTGAACAACAAGTTTCGAAAGAGATTAAGAGATTTGAATGCGATTAATCGCAATAATCATTATTCTAATTAGAATGGAGAATAACAAGGTTCTACCAACATCAAAATTCATGAAGGAAAATGGTATTAAATTCAAACTTACATAAAAGTCTTAAACCGTGATAAAAAACGCACGCACGTACGATCCGTTACATTTGTCGTCCTCAAACTTGTAACATAAAATAGATTTAATTTCTTAGTTGATAAAGTTGAGATTCGTTTACTTTGGACGTGGAATGACTTCATAAAAGGAAAAGAGGTTTTCTCTAATAGATTTCTTTGGATTCAGCTGTGGACAAAGACATTACTTTTGCTCATCTTTCTTGAGGGGATTACGTACCTGTCTCTAAAATCTAATTCTTAGTTAAAATGATGGGTGCTTATCTATCTAACTATCCCTATGATTTAACTAGGGATACTGATTTATCCCCACCGCCCTTCTCCTTCACGTTACCAATGAATAATATAGTGCATAAAATACAAATCGATTTTATTAGAAACGCTGACTCGGCGAACTTCGTAGCGCCTAATAGTAAGGATAACGCCATCTACTGACATTACTAGAACAGCATAATTCATTTTATAATGACATTTTAATTAGAAATGGCGTTGAATTGGATATTTTTTTTTCGCGTGATTTTTTTAATTTTTTCTCACCGTTTAAACCTTCCCTGGACTATCTTGAATATTTCAAGACCAAAAGTAGCCAAATCGGTCCAGCCGTTTTTGAGTTTTAGCGAGACTAAGGAACAGCTATTCATTTTTATATATATAAATAGAAGATAGATAAGTACGTTGTACTCGTACAATTCTTACTTACAGTCAAATGGGTACCGTACGTAAGATATTTTAGTGAGATATAATTGCGCGGCTCCGACTTGTTCTTTGCATGCTTGCAAGCTTGTTACCCCTGCAGATTACCAGTTTCACCCTCGCAGGGGTAATTAACCCCTGGTTAGGAACCGTCGATTTACATGCACTATAATATATAAGCGTTTTCATAGTTAAGCGTAAGATATTTTGTACCTTATAAAAGTGATAAACCAAACTGAACTTGAAACATTTTTGTTTTTGGATTATAACCTGCAGTCCCGAAAAACGTGCGAGATCCCATTTTTTTGGTGGAAAATCGTCAAATAACTTCTAACGTGCTGGTGAGAGCGAGAGGAAATATCAGACTTTTACTGACTAAAACCCACCTGTGTTACCTTGGCCCTGGAAGGCAAAGGGCAACTTAAGAAACACAGGTAGGTTTCAGTGAGTTAAAGTCTTTGACTCACTGAAACCTACCTGTGTTTCTTCACTCCCTCTCACACCGCCCAGAGCGAGAGGGGTTATTTGAATGATTTCTTACTTAAAAAAAAGGATTACCTAGCTTTAGATTAACGAACTCATCAACCATCAGCTGCACAGACACGATATTAAGTATACGTTTTTGATTAATAGTTTTCATTCTACAGTTGATTGCTTTCCATTCGGTAATCATAGATCAGGCCACTCAGAAAGTATTGCGAAAAAAGTTTTTATGTATATCTGTCCACTTGTAATTAATTTGAAAACTTTGGTTATTTAAAAATAAAAATACCGTTGTTCGAATTTTAAATTCCCTCCACATTTTTTCGAGAGCCAAATCAAATTATCGTGTCTCATTTAAAAATGGATCTGCATCGAGAACATCTTCGTGCAATGATTTTCTACGATTTTAAATGTGGCCTAAAACCTGATGAGTCATATGATCGAGTCGAATGACTTTTATGGATGAAGGACCTACAAAAGGAACCATCTACCGCTGGTATATCGAGTTCAAGCGCGGTGGGGAGAACAAAGGAGTGGTCGTCCTACGACGCCTGTCACGGAAGAAAGTGTGCTGGCAGTAAAAAAAAAAAATTTAAGAAAACCGGCAAATTACATACGAAGAGATTCAGCATACACTGCAGATTGGTTCGGGAAGCGTTCACAAGATTCTACATGAGCACCTTCGCGTGTGGAGAATAGTAAGCCGCTGGGTGCCACTCAATTTCCACTCAAGCTCAGAAGCAGGCCCATGTGGAGTGATGCCGTGATATGATTCAAATATTTGAAGCAGGCTCGTCTCGGCGCGTTTACGACAATTTGACAGGTGACGAATCCTGGATTTATCAATACGATCCAGAAACAAAGCGTCGACAGTTTGATGGTTTCAAAACGAACCAACGCCTAGGAAAGTGAAGCGATCAAGAAGCGCAGGGAAAATTTTGATCGCTAGTTTCTTCACTTTGACTGGGTCTCTGATTTTAATTCCATTACGAGACCAAAGCAGCATCAACGCCGAATGGTATACCACAAATTGCCTGCCAGAAGTTATGTCTACGATGAGAAACAAGCGACCGAACACCGGGCTCCACGAGGTACTGCTTCACCATGACAACGCGCACGCGGACTCAGCGCTCAAAATGAGGGACTTCCTGGACACCACACCGGTCAGTCTTGGGGCACCCTTCTTACAGTACTGATCTGGCACCTGGCACCGTGTGACTTTTTTTTATTCCCTAAAATAAAAAATCTGCTGAAAGGGATACAGTTTTCATCGCCGGAAGACGCGCTAGCAGCGTTCGAGAAGGCCGTGGAAGAGGTTTCTGCGGCCGACTGGAAAAAATGTTTCGGAAATTGGTTCAGACGCATGAAACTTTTTATAGAGGCTGGTGGAGAGTTCATTGAAAAGATTTAATAAAAATATTTTATCCATAGAAGTTAGTTTTTCAGTTTCTCAAAACTTTCTGCGTGTCCCACGTAAATTAAACGAATTCTCGGTCTTTAAACACGATCTACGTTCCATCAGGAGGCAGTCTATTCATAGTCAAAACACACAGACTTCATCCCACCTAATAACTGTCGAGGACCGCTAATATTCCTTCACAATCGCTTTATACTCGCCGCATCATCGCTACCATAGAGCAACAACACGCTTCATCGACCGCTGCTAGATGAGGCATTGTCAAAACTTTCCATATAGAACAAGCCCAGTGAGTGTTACCGTTTACTGGTAGAAATGTAGAAGTTCTTTAACCTTTTGACGTGCGTAATTAGAGACACAATAGTAAGACAATGGCTTCCGGGCGCCGGCTACCGCCTGAGCGTTAATGAATTAAATTAAATGATTATTAAAAACTAGTTTCTAACAGCGGCTTCGCCCGAGTGAAAGTCGGCTTCTCCATACAAACTTTGGACCCCCCTATTTTCTCGAAATTAAGGATAGGTTTACAAAATATATCTAGCAATGACACTGTTGGCACATCTATTTAGGTTCTTCATTATTATTTTTTTGTGTAATATATATAGTAAAATATAATATGTATATTATATTTAAATTTAATTCCGTTAAATATTATAGTAATAACATCATGAAACTTGACGACCCGTGATAATTTCGATTATAGCTTTTGATTTCTTGATCGAAGCGCCCAATGCTGCGGTATACGGTTACGGATATAGTAGGTATTTTTTTGCATGGCTATTTGCATACTTTATGCGGCCTACCAAAGTTGTGCAGCTCGTCGAGTCGTGGAGTTTCTTAGCAGTCCTGATTTGAGGTACACGAAAACAGATAAATGCTTGCACTGACTAGAGGTCCACTCAAATCTATGTGTTTTTTTTATCACTGACATTAATCTTCATGATTTCCATATGAAGAACGACAAAGTTATAAAGCTTCAAAGCTGATGAATTAGAAAGAGAAGTCCGACCTGGACTTTGAAAATCCATCTTGCCCATGTGGCGTTATTACGAGAGAGACAGATACGAGCAGATATGTTAAATATCTCGTTAGCTTTTCAATCGATTTTGATAGATATGTTAAATATTGTTATTATGTTATACTCTATTTTTGGATAAGTATTTATTGACAATCTGTTTTGAAAAAATAAATTGCATATTCCCTATATCGTGGCCACGCACAATATATATTATGAGCAATGCCATTTCTAGTCGCTGTCGACGCGGCGTTCAAAGCTCTGTGGTCGCTACTAATTTTTCATATCTTTTTGAAGTTTTGTCAAAAGCTGCTTTAAGATTCAAGAACGCTCTTAAGCCACAGGAACCGAAATATAATTTTATTTAAGAAGATTAGTGACTAGTAGCAAATATTGACGGTCCTTTGAAAGGTATTGTTCGTTTTTGTTACAAAGGGATTTTGAGTTGCCTCTGCTTTTGGGATTAGTTTCGCTTCAATTATGAACACGTTGCTGTAGTAAGTACATTTTTGTGTTTTGTGTTGCCGTTGGTCCCGGTTGTCATCTGTAGATCTTTGACAGTCGTTTCAGGTAGTCAGGAAGTCTGTCTACCAGTCTATCCATGGAGTATCGTGTTGCCAAGGAACTGGGTTGTGGAGATCTGATAGGAGCGGATAGCCGCTCCATGCAAAACACGGGTATACAGTCGCATCCTGTTGGACTGGAAGCCGACCCCAAGCTAGCTGAGAAAAGGCTTGGGAAATGATGACTGTAATTACAGTATCTAGTTTCATCCAGATATTTCCTAAAAAGATCAGAGTCATAATAATATATAAGGAACTAGCTGTTGCCCGCGACTTCGTCCGCAACATGTTATGTAAACGTCCAGATCCAGATGTATCAACGTCAATGAATAGAAAGAGTATGTATGGGTCGTAGCAGTTGGCATTTCTGCCTACCCCAAGGGAAAAGGCATTAGTTTATGTATGTTTCTGGTTTATGTTCTGATAAAACAATATTGTATGATTTTAATCCCTCGCCACAGTGAGCACGCCACAATCGCAGCGGTAATGCCTGTCTTTGAGATGTCACTACAGAGGCGTCACGGCATCCTCTCTTTGTGCAGGACGAAACACTCGGATCTCACCATTGTGCGGATCGCCCGGAGAATACGGTGGAAGTCGTTCCCGCTTGGTCGGAGCGCCGCCGTGTCCTCATGGAGGCGATTGGTGGAGAAAATAACAACCAGTAGCCTCCTTCAGCAAATGTATAGGGCCCTCTAGGACCGATGTCTGCTGGGGCTGCGAGTTTGTTTGAAAGAGTTACCTCGTGTATTACATTTCGCCTCAATAATATTTCACTGAAGAGTTTAAGCAGTTAGACAGCTTTAGTAGAGGTAAACGAAGGAGCATAATCGGGACACCGACCTTCAGCTGGATAACGTGCACTAATAGTGCAAAGCCTTAAGTGAATCCAAAAACTACCATCATCATCAACTATCTTCCTCCACAACAGTACTTATGAAGAATTTTCGAGAGCATACTTGCATTGATTGTTGCAGCTTGATCCTTTTGGGCGTGGTGGTTCATTTACCTAGGATTTTTGGTGTGTATTTAACTGACGTCCCTGTATATCAGACAAATGTTTTTTCCATAGTGGGAACTACCCTATAAAGAGTCTCCAACTTTTGAATGAATTTCGGCGTAATCTTGAATGCGTGTATCCCCGTCCAATCGAACTCGCATATTGATGACCAAATCGAGAAATTACTGACGCTGATTGCCTCTATGAGGACACGGCGGTTCACCCAAGCTGGATAGACCTCCATCGCATGCTACACTTGCACTTTGTACTTAGTTCTTGTTTACTTTGTCTTTGTGTTTATATTATAACCGTTGTGCTGTGTCTGTACCGAATAAAAGTTTTTCTATTCTATTCTTCTATTCTATTCATTCTATTCTACACCGGGAGCTTCGGGCAATTCGCAAAATGGTAATATCAGGGTAATTCCAACCGAACCCGGAACAGAAACCATTCGAAATACCAGTACCAATACCATAAATCCAGTGTTGGTCACCACTCACTGCAAGGAGGCAATGTCCAGATGTCGACGTAACGCTGCAAGGAATCTGAGATACATCATACGTTGTCGAACTGTGATCAGAAAAACATTCGACCTCGTTTTATATGAAGCAGTGACTGCAAATAATAAAACACGGTATTATTAGGCCGCAAGGTGCCATCATCCCGGAGGATACAGTGAAGCATACATTGGAGGTGTGCCCCGCAAGAGCGGAGCACCGCTGTGTCCTCGTGGAGGCAATCGGCGTCAGTGGCCTCTCGCGCCGGGCCCTGGTTTGGGCTATGGTCCAAAGCGAGGAGAAATGGCCGGAGGTTGCCTCCTTCTGCAAAGCCGTAATGCTAGCGAAGGAGGAGGCCGCTCCACGCCGAGCCGAGATTCCGACCCCGACTACCAGCCACGGTAGACGCGGGCTTGCAGACGTCGAGCAATGGGTAGCTAGCCGTCCGGCCGTCCGGTAGTTGACCGGCCCAAGCCCAGTCGTCAACAGCGCGTAGTGATCCACGCGCTCCTCAAAGAGATGTCGCAAAGGGCAACTGAAGGACACAGGTGTGGTTTCAGTCAGTAAAAGATTGACACGCCCTCCCGCCCCAACCAGAGCGGGAGAAGTCACTGGATAATTTCCACCCTTAAAAAAAGAATAAAAAGGTGCCATCGTCATCATTATCATTTCAGCCGAAAGGCGTCCACTTTTGGACATAGGCCTCCGTAAGTGTCGCCATAATGACCGGTCCTGTGAGTCTCGCATCCATCGGATTCCCGCAACCCTCACCAGGTCATCGGTAACGTCCACCTGGGGGCCATCCAGCGCAAGGTACCATGTAACCCCTTTCAAAAATTTGGCCGTGTTATTTTAAACTCAATAATTAAATACATATAGGTCAATTAGCTTGTTACAACCACGGGGGAAAAAATAGAACTGTCTGCAAACGTGGGCGATGGTCATTCTTCCGCCACGCCACTCAGAAAATTACATAAATTACACAATGCCATCTATCTATCAAATTTAATATGAATTTCAAATGCCATTGTCATCATTATTTCTACTTTGAGTCTTTAGATGGCGTTGCGAGTATCTGAATTGCGTGTGGTGTTACATTTTACTTCTTGAAAACTTTAAATTTATACATATATCTTTCGATATAGTCAACCGATTGCGATGAAACAAAGCCCAAGTAATATTTTAAGTGACACACAATTTTAATATTTAAAAGTTATCTACATTTTATATTATTAACATTTTGCGTGATACGCACACAACTAAAAACTTCTACAGATGTATTGTGTGTAGATATAAAAAAAATGTAAGCATACAAAAATATATAAAAAAAATCTTATTTACGGTGAAAAAAAAATTCTTATATGAGAGCCATATTACGGGACTCGAACCATCTTTATATTACACGCAAGTCCAGATACGAAACAACTGTGCTGAGATCTCCGATGATTATGTTTTAAAATAGACGTTCTTATATAAACGTTATAATAGACTGGTTGGCTCCTTATTGATGATAGCGTGATGATTTTCCTTTCAGAAGTTAAATTTGCAGGTAAATAGAATAATGTAACAAAATAGTACGTGATTTTACTCGCCGCTTTGATTTTATTATGTGTTTTGATTAGTTTTTACAAAATATTTAGAAGATATCGAATAGAAATGTCAATTTTATTTTGAAAAAATGGTAAAAATTATATTATTACAAAAAAAATAAGATAAAATAATGACAAAATTTTTAACTGTAGCTGAGGTTCGACCTCGCTGCAAAATGTCGTTTAATACCGACATTTTGGATTATTGCTCACCCCCCATAGCAAATAGCGTGATAATTTATAGCCTATGTCCATTCTCAAGCTCTATTCTATCTTTGTACCAAATTTCATCAAAATCGGTTCAGCGGTATAAGCGTGAAAGCGTAACAGACAGACAGACAGACAGACAGACAGACAGAGTTACTTTCGCATTTATAATATTAGTATGGAAGTATGGATATGGATTTATAACGGCCACGCCTCCGACAGGCCCGGCGCACTCTCGCTCTCGGCGCGCGCTTGAATTTATACCTACGTCTCGGGGCCTCTTTTATAGGGCTAGTTCAGTTGAGTGTCACAAGCGTGTTCGAACTGCCGCATGCCGCTTGACGCGCGCTAACAAAAAATATGTTCGCATTTCTACAGAGGTTTTATTATAAATATGGGCACGCAAAAAGCCAAAAGATACTGCATAGCATATGGGTGCATGACTATCAACAAAAATGTGGACTTTTCATTCTTTACTCAGGTAGGTTATTGTTGCAGTTTATAGACACGAGGACGATTCGTGTTCCTTTTCGTATCATCATTTTTCGCTATTAAGTAGATTCGTAATTTTTTGCTGGCGCGGCGGCCGGCGGTAATGTTGTTTAAATAATCGTGTTCACAATATTACTAATCGTGAATAATTACCTACCATCTTTTAAAAATTACCTACGAACGCATAGCCGAAACATAAAATAGATACTTAGGTAATTTTGTGGCCAAAATCAACAAAGTTATAAACTGTATTACAATATCCAAGTACCTACCTAGCTACCACTTGACTTTACTTTTGTTCCATTTGTTTAGTTAGACAATTAGATA
This sequence comes from Mythimna impura, assembly GCA_905147345.3. Lineage (NCBI taxonomy): Eukaryota > Metazoa > Arthropoda > Insecta > Lepidoptera > Noctuidae > Mythimna > Mythimna impura. Next base: position 6,868,089 of record LR990357.1, read on the forward strand.
CCTAACTAACTAAATGTAAACAATCATAACATGTCTCTCTATAAATACATTTTAAAGTATGGAAATTACTACTTACACAGTAGATAAATCAGTAAAACATCTTCATACAAACGTGCCGCTCTCGGTTTGAATGTGTGCGTGCGCGCCGCGCGCCATGTCGGCACGCGATTTCACGCACACGCTAGCATAATATATGGGGGAATAAGGTGGCGGCAGTGCGGGCTGTGCAGCCGCAGCGCGACTGTGAGCACGCGCGTACGCTACATGACCGCTTGCGTTCGTCAACTCTCGCCGGCGCGGGCGGCGGACACTTGTCGTAAATTACGAGTATCATGACTTCAAAAAGGGGAAAAAAATATTGTAGTGTTTTCGGGTGCCTCAATAATGATTTCGCAAACCCGGACTTATCATTCTTCATACTTCCTACTCAACCAGAAATGTAAGTACCTACTTATACTTAAATATTATTAGAAAATATGGTATTTTATTGTTTATTTCACAGTTTATTTGCTTTATTAAGAGCGTAGCCGAGTCGCATTTTTCTGAATACTATGTTTAGAGCTAAAGTTTATTTTAAGAAGTCTAGTTTTACTATAAAATAGAGGATTGAGTACGAAACATCGTTTTGGTAAACATATTTTTCGCGTAGGTATAGTTGTAATAAGGACAATTTCACAATAATTAATATTGCAAATTAATTACTTTTGAAATTATTATTTTTTCTATTGTCTGATGTGTTGTTCAATCCAAATATGGTTCCGGTAGTCTGACGATCGACTTATATACTTGTGTGTACATCGCATTTTTTTAGCCGGCGTTCGGGTCGGCCACTTGACACTTGTTTTTGTTTCGCTTATCGTATGAAAAAAATGTGTTAAGAGGTCTTTTCTTTTTGTTTATTATTGTAAGGTGATGTGTATTATACTAAATGCAACAGTTATTTTTGATATGGTTTCATTTTGTAAATATAACGACTTTTGTATACAAAACTGGGAAACCTGGGAAATAGTCCATCACGCTACCTTCAAGTTCAAAGGAGAATGAGCAACTTACTATGGCACTTGGTTGCGCAACTTTTGACTCAGTATAGTAGTGAAAATTAGACACAAAAAAGGGTTAGCGTCATACTTTAAAACAAGGTTAAATTCAAACTTAAATATTGTGGGGCTATTGAAAAAAAAAAAAAACTTGTGTACCTGTTGAGGTTATGTACGTTAGGTTATGTTACCAAGGAATCCGTTGCTTCTCTGATTTGGCATCTAGGGAGCGGGTGTGCTAATAAAAGAGAACAGTTCACACAGCGCGACATGTTTTACGCCTAGAACAAATCACCGTGAACGTAAAAAAATGTTTTAACAATACACTTCGCAGCACACGCACAAAAAAGAGTCGAATTGCTCGATGTAGGAGATAGATTTGGAGGAATCGACACGAATAAAACTAAAACTCAACTCGACACGAATTTATATTTGTTAGCAGAAAAAAGCTAAAAACATTATTCTCGGCTTAACCGGCACGTTAGTTAACAAGGTAAACAGAAAATACCATTTTGTTTGAGACATTTTATCGAAAAGTGTTGTGACCAAATAGATTACGGACGCGGAGTCATGATTATAGATTATATCTTAATTGTTTTATTTTTGCCTAGAAATTGCTTTTTAACGCAAGAAATAGTAACATAATTGAAGAATAAAGATAATGACAACTCTCAATACTTTTTAGTTGCGATTGTAGATTATTTTGTTGTTCCACGATTTATGTTAACGGTTAATCGATCGATTACAATTGAAAATAGTGTCGCTTCACTATTATGTAACAAATGACGTATTTGTTGAATTAGATACTAATTAAAATGAAAATAGAAACCCCACAAATGTTTTCAATGAATTTATGTAAGATATCATTAAAAATAATATTATGAATTATACATTAACTCTAATAGCCATACGCGTCAAAAAGTGAAACTATTGGTGCCCAATTTCCTTTGTAATACATTATTAGGTGAATCTACACAAAACCCTACGTCATCAGATAGTTAGATATTAAAGTAAGGTATCATGAAAGAAAAATAATAGGTGATAAATATTTTTTTACATATTCGCGAAAATACGTATGGAACTCTCTATTTATTTCACTTGACCAATTTGTTTAATTGTTTCAGACGCTTACAGTGGCTACGGTTAATTGATCGCGAAGACTTATCTAACAAGTCAAAACATAATGAACGAATATGTGAAGTACATTTTAAAGCAGAAGACATTTCTATGAACTCTCAACGAAAACGATTAAAGAAGAATTGTTTACCGTGTTTACGTTTGCCTAAAAATAAAAAAGATAAAGGAACTCATGTTGAAATAACGTCAGTCACCACTTCAACCCAAATTGATCTTCCATCATGCAGTTCTTCATGCCAAACAGAGAAGATCAGTACATCAAGCAACACAGAAGTTCAAACTGCTGCTTCGCTCTCTGCTAATACTCCGCGCAAAAGAAAATTAAAATCAGATTTGTCTAGTGTAAAAAAAAGGTGAAAACTAAATGAAACAGGACAGACTTCGGGTGATTCGCAAAAAGACATGTTTTTTAAGCTATGTGACCGCTTTTTATCAAAAAAATTTGCCGATATTGTAAAAGCGGAAGTAGATCAAAAGTTAAGTTATAAAGGCAACAGATACACTCTGGCTTATAAAATGTTTTGCTTGAGTTTGTATTACGTAAGCCCACAAGCCTACCGCTTATTACAAGAAACTCTTTGCATGCCATGTAAAACTACATTAAATAAGCTGTACATTCCTATAACTACACAGGTCAATGAGGATTTAATGGCAGTTCTTAAATTAAAAGTAAACAGCATGTCTGACAAAGAGAAGCAATGTACTTTAGTAGTGGATGCAATGAGTCTTAAAACAAATCTCTTTTATAATATTAAGGACGACAAAATCATTGGTTTTCATGAAGTAGATGGCGTACAATCCCCACTACCGGCAAAACACGCTATAGTTGTGTTAGTGAGGGGTATTTTTGTAAAATGGTCCCAACCGATAGGATTTGCTTTGTTATCAGAATGTAAAAATGACAATAATATATCCAAATGGATCGACAAAATTATACTCTTTGAAGTCGGGTTGAAAGTTAGAGTGTTTGTATCTGATCTGGGATCAGATTTATTAAATGCGGCTAAAAAAAGGGGAATATGCGTGGAAAAAACCTATTTCACTATTAATGATCATAAAATATATTACATTTTTGACGTACCTCATTTAATTAAATTAGTTCGTAATAATTTGATGACATATCATTTTCATTTACAAAATGGCAGAGTTGCAAAGTATGAGCATATTCTTAAATTTTATGAGCAAGATAAAAACAAAACATTTAAACAGGCATATAAGTTAACAAACAGCCATATTAACCCTACCAATTTTGAAAAAATGAAAGTCAGATATGCGACTCAACTTTTGAGTAGGACTGTTGCAGTTAGCTTAATAACGTACATAGATTTTAAAATTATTGATGAATCTGCAAGACCAACAGTTGAATTCATAAAAAATATGAATGATTTATTTGACGCACTTAACTCTTCGACGCGTTATCATAGCTATACTTACAAAAATGCGTTTTGCGGTAATGACAATCAAATAGAATTTTTTAATAAAATGTTAACGGTAAAAACTTTTTCAAACATTAAAGTTATATAATCCAAAAAACGGTAACGACGTTACGAAAACAGTCAAGTTTATTGATGGTTTTCAAATTACTATCAAATCTATATTACAGTTGTTTGATGATCTTAAACAAGAAGGGTTTGAATACTTAATGACAAGACGCCTAAATCAAGATGTTATTGAAAATTTTTTTGGAAAAATTCGGTCAAAAAACGGGATGGCTACAGAGCCAACCAGTAGGCAATTCATATCTGCATATAGAAAGATTTATTTTACAAATATTACAAAGCCTCCAATAGATGGTAATTGTTCTGAAGATATCACAGAATTTTTGATTAGTTTGAAAAATCACAAACATTTCGAAACAAGTGCCTCAGTAATCGACAAACATCTGACCAGTAGCAATCAAACACAAGGAAATGAAAATATTTTGTCGGAAATCTTACGTTCTGAATATGTACCAATACAACATGAGCTACCGGAAAAAAATGCATTTTTTTATGTTTGTGGCGCTTTGTTAAAAAAATGTGTTGATTACCATAAGAACTGCGATTTTTTAAATAATTACGTCGATGTTAATCAACGAGCGTGTAATTTAAGTGTAGAATCTAGATACACCCATTACAGGAATTACGGCAAAGATCGAAATTTACTCATGATCCCACCTGATGATTTTGTCGATAATGTAGAAAGGATGGAGCAGGTGTTTCGCAAAGCGTTCGAAAAGGACCACGTCAACATTAAAATTGGCCGGTCAATTTACGATCAACTGAATGATGTAGAATTTAAGATGCCCTGTCCATGCTTTCCCAAAAGCTTTTTACAAAAACTTTACATAAGAATGAGAATTTACTTTACATTAACAAATAATAATAAAGCGTTCCGGACGTGCAGAAACAGGAGAAAAATTTTCTCGGTATCAAATTTGTAACTTAGTATAATAAATGTTATGTGAATAAAAGCTTTTTATTTTTACTAAATTTATAAATTGGTAAAATATTCAATCATAATATGCTTTTTATTTTATAAATTTAGATCAAGTGCTGCTTGTTCGAAAATATTAACTAAAAGTAAAAGTGACAACCCTGGGTATGAACGCAAGAGTAGGCTAATAACTCGGCGGGCGGCCTTAGATAACCTACTGTATATTTATCTACTGTGCTACTTAGGTACATGTAAATCAATTTTATCTACCATGTAATTTTTAAAGAAAATCTCTGAATTTATTTTATGCTATAAAACGTAGTGTACCTACTACTAATTTCGCATTTTACGAAAATATATATTTTGTAGATAATATAGGTACATACCTACTTTAAAAGGCATTTCTTATCAAGAATGTTTACATTTAGTAAAGTACCTACCTAAACAAATGGACTCACGACCTTTTTTGGTGGAAAATCATTTCTTCTCGCGCTCTATGGCGAAGCGAGAGGCGTGTCAAACTTTTACTAACTAAAACCACACCTATGTTCTTCTAGTTGTCCTTTGCGTTCTAAGACCAAGGGCTTAGCCCCTGTTGGTCCCAATGGACTAATGACTTTGTGTCTCACAACAACTCACAACCCTACAACAGAAGCGGCTTGTTCAAAGGTTCATAACGGGCATAATAAAAGAAACTCTCGTTGCGCGGACTTACGGTGCATTTTGATTCGTTACGAGCGCCACTGGATCTGGTAGGCTAATAAAATCAAGGTCGTGTTCGTGCCGTGCAATGTATTATGAACATTAGCGCTATTGTTATTAGGTTTAAATTCGTATGTTTGCTATCACGCAGTGCAATTTCTGTACTTGTACTATTTCTTATTCTGTGACGTAGGGTAGCCAGCCTTTCGGTATTTTACAGGATGCATTTTGGAGAGTGTGCGCAGGAGTTACTCGTACATGACTTGATTGAGTGGGGCGTGGGGGAATCTTTTTTTCGCTCTAAATGACATACCTACTGCATTATCAAATATCATCAATTTAATGATCAAAAAGAGAAGATGTGACTGTATTTAAGTCTATTCTGAATAATGTATTACTTTAACTTCTCAGGCACCAGTGTACCGAATACGGTACACTGGTGCCTGAGAGGTTAAAGAGCCTTTCCTTACAACTTTAGTCGATTTTTTTTTCACCGGCTTAGCCCCATATAATTCACAATTTATTTTCTAGAATGGATTTGAATTTGTGTATTATCAACTGAAAATAGGAGCAGGTATTAAAAGGCTTAATTTATTTATTTGTGAGCACTCTCCCGAAAAATTCAAAATTTTAAAACATAACCCTCTACGGCCTAATCAACAATAATCCTATTAGGGGCCTTAATTACGGTCTTTACCATAGAGCATTAGACGTCTCAGCGGGCACTGCCAGGAACATTGTCAAAATGGCAATGAGATATAATGGCCTAGTAACCCACCACCTGGACTTATTATCTCATTGGAGGATTGAGCCCCAGGAACGCAAAGGGCAACTGAAGGAACATAGATGGGTTTTAATAATAAGTTTTCATTCATAGCATTCCCTCTCGCTTAACCCAGAGCGGGAGAAGTCATTTGATGACTTCTCGGTGAAAAAAGGACTGTATCTCAGAAAATGTTTTGTCCAAATATACCACTTTTGTCGTGCGCCACAACTTTCTGGTTAAATAAAAATTGCTTGGCCAGCTTCCATAAAAAAGTTTATTTGACGACATCATCATGTTGGTGTCATAAGTTACGTTTTCCAAGTGCAGAAACTTTAGCAAAAGTGGTGTTACCTGGTGGCGTGATTTTTCCTGAAAGCCCTCTGGGCGGACATGGACATAATTAGCAATGTTAGCAATGATGTCACTAACCGCTGCAAGCGTGACTCTTCGTGAGCTTTTTACTACTTGACTTCTTGAGAGTAGTGGTGGCCCAGCAGCAATGGCCCCGACTTACAAGTTGCATGTCGTGGGTCCAAAGAATAATTAAAATACTATACACATAATAATAAAATAAGAGCAGTGGTGGCCGAGTGGTAACGGCCCCGACTTACGAGTTGTAGGTCGTGGGTTCAAACCCAGCCAGGCACATTACTTTGTGGAATTTATTTCATCACCACTGCTCTCAAAACAGTGAAGGAAAACATCGTGAGGAAACCGGCATGTCCTAGAAAATTTCGAAGACATGTGACATCCACCAACCCGCACTGAGCCTGTGTGGTGGATTACGGCCACGGAGGCTGTCCTCCGTGATTACGGCCCGTTCCCTCTCTTAAAAGGCGGCTTGAGTCCCAGCAGTGGGTACGTTATAAGGCTGATTATGCTTACGTTATGACTTATGTGACTTTTCGTACTCTGTGGCCTGTTCCGTACTAAACTCGTTGTTGGTACAATTTTGTTCGCTAAGCACTCAAATTCAGTGATGGATGACATTGCTGGACAGCAGTACATAGATCTATCATTAATCTTGATAGACTGTGCGTGTAGATGTGTAAATATATTATGTACCTATGGGAAACGAGGATGCAATGAAGATTTGTCTTTGACATTAGCACAGAATAAGAAATATAAGAAATAGTACAAGCACAGAATAAGAAATAGTACCCTACGTCTGTGCTCCAGGCTTTGTAGATTGGTGTTAACCAAGTCTGGATCACAAATTAGCCTCTTCGCACGCCTTTCCACTGAGCCCAAAGCTGCTAGCAGTACCAGCCCATATGTGGCTGCAGTACTCGTTCAGACCTGTGCTTTTATAACATTAGAAGCTGTCCCGGTGTAAAGTACCGCCGAACCTTTGCAAGAACGCCGAGTTTCCTAGCAGCTACCAGGCTACCTTGACTTAGGATTCAATGAACCGCCCAAAGTTAAGGTTTGAGGAATTTTTAACTCCCAAGAACTGAAGGCGGTCGTTGCACTACAAATTTATACATAAAGATGGACCTACACACAACATAAACTTTTCTGTGGCTGGAAAGGCAACACGGCGTCCTTACCTTCCGCATGACGCAGGTCCTCACCGGACATGGTAAGTTCGGGAGGTTCCTGCACCGGATTCATGCGGAAGAAACGCCCGAGTGTCACCATTGTGTGGACCGCCCGGAGGACACGGTGGAGCACACGGTGGAGGTGTGCCCCGCTTGGGCAGAGCAACGCCGTGTTCTGGTGGGGGCGATCGGCGGCGGCGATCTCTCGCGCCGGGCTTTGGTGCAGGCCATGGTCCGGAGCGAGGAGGAGTGGCAGGCGGTCGCCTCCTTCTGCGAAGCAGTAATGCTTGCAAAGGAGGCGGCCGATCGCGTGAGGCAGCGGTCCTCACGCCCCAACCGCCGCCGGGATACCGATCCCGATTTCCGGCCACCGTAGGCGCGGGCTTGCGGACGGCGAGCAATTGGTGGCTCGCCGTCCGACCGTCCGGTAACCGTCCGGACCGAGACCAAGTCGTCGACGGCGCGTGCTGTTCCACGCGCGCCTCAAGGAGATGTCAGCAACTGTAGGGGCCCAGCAGGGTCAAGGGTCTGATTCTGAAAGGAAGACTCGGTCCTGGTACGAAAGGTAACGAAGGAACAGGAGTGGGTTTTTAGTCAGTAAAAGTCTGACACTATCTCCCGCCCCGCCCAAGAGCGGAGGGGATGTCATAAGATGATTTTCCCACCGGAAAAAAAAACATAAACTTTTCTAGGTATAAATTGACTGCCTGCAGCAAGAGCTGGGCGCTGGCCAAACTTAGCCTTGAAGAAAAGCGCAATCTATCAAACTAAAATACCAAAACGACCTCAATTTCCCTACTGATAGATCACCAGCAGAACCCAGCCAAGTCTAAATGAAAACCATTAAAGTACTGAACAAGTAATAAATATACATTTTTAACGCTTCACTCACTTCTGAACATTTAATTGTTACGAAATACACTGAGAAACAGTAGTCAGTCCCAAATTGTTTTAAATTTTGAAGACTACTACCGAAACAAAGGAAAAGCAACTTTGTGTTTATGGGTATAGAGATGAAAAGTAATCTCATATCGAAGCATTTCTCTTCGGAGACATTCAGCTAGTCGTGTACGTACTGGTACGTGTCTCATATAGGGTCTGGACTCAATGCAATCAGTGAGAACGATCGGGGACAGCGTTTGTCATCCCTTTTGTTGATGGATAGAGTAAGCTAGAACTCGTATGATCGCGAAATTAAAAAAAAAAAATATTTATTTAAACTTCATGTACAGTGGTGGTACATAGGCGGACTTAATGCCACAAGGCATTCTCTACCAGTCAACCATTTGCGGAAGAAACGCCCGAGTGTCACCATTGCGTGGACCGCCCAGAGGACACGGTGGAGGTGTGCCCCGCTTGGGCAGAGCAACGCCGTGTTCTGGTGGGGGCGATCGGCGGCGGCGATCTCTCGCGCCGGGCTTTGGTGCAGGCCATGGTCCGGAGCGAAGAGGAGTGGCAGGCGGTCGCCTTCTTCTGCGAAGCAGTATGCTTGCAAAGGAGGCGGCCGATCGCGTGAGGCAGCGGTTCTCACGCCCCAACCGCCGCCGGGATTCCGATCCCGATTTCCGGCCACCGTAGGCGCGGGCTTGCGGACGGCGAGCAATGGGTGGCTTGCCGTCCGACCGTCCGGTAACCGTCCGGACCGAGCCCAATTCGTCGACGGCGCGTGCTGTTCCACGCACGCCACAAGGACATGTCAGCAACTGTAGGGACCCATTAGGGTCAAAGCCTACTGGGGCCAAGGGTCTGATTCTGAAAGGAAGACTCGGGCCTGGTACGAAAGGTAACGAAGGAACAGGAGTGGGTTTTTAGTCAGTAAAAGTCTGACACTATCTCCCGCCCCGCCCAAGAGCGGGGAATGTCATAAGATGATTTTCCAACCGGAAAAAAAAAAAACCAGTCAACCATTATTTTTTATAATTTTGCTGAGTTTATTTTTACGTCTAAATGACAACAAACATACCATCGTTTTAGGGTTGCCCAAGAGTATAAACGAGACCAACATTACTGAGACTCCACTGTCTGTCTATCACCAGGCTGTATCTCATGACCCGTCATAGCTAGACAGTTGAGATTATCACAGCTGATGATGTATTTCTGTTGCCGCTGTAACAACAAATACTTAAAACAGAATAAAATAAATATTTATGTGATTTGTGGGCCCATAAAACAAACGTGATTTTTTTGCCGTTTTTGGCTCGTCAATCGATAATATAGTCTTTTTTTTTAGGTGGGAAAATCATCCAATGATTTACTGACTAAAAACCCACTTCTGTTCCTTCAAAAATTTTTTGGATACTGCAATATGTGTATCAAATTAAATGGCTCATCATGAAGATTCCAAAATGGTACTTATATCATGACCATATTAAAAAAAAAATACAATAGAAAATATGTTATTTATTTTCAACTAGTTTATTACTCGCGACTTTGTTACTCCCCGCTTTGGGGCAATCATTTAATGGCTTCTGCGCTCTAGGGCGGAGAGGGAGAGCGTGTCAGATTTTTACTGAGTAAAACTACACGTAGGTCCTTTCAGTTGCTCTTTTCGATCAAGGACCACGAATTACCTTTTCCCATGGCCCTAGTAGGTATCGGCCCTGCTGGACCCCTACGCGGTTTTGCTGACATCTCTTTAGGGAATACGTAGTACACGACGCGCTATCAACAATCCGGGCTCGGTCCGGACAATAGCCGGACGTACGGACCCTTTCCGTCAGAAAGTCCCGTCAAAATCGGTCCAGCCGTTTTAAAGATGTCCTCTCCCCCGGGAAGCAGGATGTCCCCCCCACCCGAATTAAGTCCCGTTCCCGCGAGAATATAAAAAGAAGCTTAAGGTACTCCTTACATATATTAGCTATATACCTACAAATGAAAGTCCCCTTAAATTTTGTTTAACCTCTTCGCAGACGTGTCCCGTATTTTGAAATCCCATTGCCGAGAATTAAAAGAAGCCTAAGTTAATCCTTATAACATCAGCTATATGTCAGTGAAAGTCCCTCAAAGTCGATCCAGCCGTTTCGGAGATGTCCCCTATCCCCGGGAATTAAGTCGAGAATTAAGTCGTCATAATTCCACCGTTTCGAAGCCTTATCCCTTAATAAGAAATCCCGTTCCCACAGAAAAATGAAAAGCAGCCTAAGTAACTCTCAAAAATTTACTTTAGATAAAAACTGAAAAGAAAACTGGACTACTGGACTGAATTTATTTTTTTCTTTTCAATTTTTATCTAAAGTAATTTTTTACGCAGTCGAGTTTTTTCTTTTTCAGATGGGAAATCATCCAATGAATTCTCCCGCTGTGGCGGAGCGCGAGAGCGTGTCAGACTTTTACTGACTAACCCATTCCTATGTTCTTTCTTTGCCTCGCATTCCAGGACCTTGGGTTTCCCTTTCGGAAGCCAACCCATGCCCCCAGTAGGCCGAGCTGGGCCCCTGCGGTTTTGCTAACATCTCTTTGAGCCGTCTGCAAGATGGCGCTCGCTGGGCCAACTTGCTGACGCTGGGCTCGGTCCGGACTGCGACCTACCCATTACTTGTTGTCTGCAAGCCCACGCCTACAGAGGAGATTGGGCCCGTGCAGTTGTTATTACTTTTTGCCACAATAAGCATTTGACAAACATTAACGTATCTAGAATTATTTTTCAGAAGGAGGTCTGGAAGAGTCCAGGCCAGATATGTCAGAGGACTTACCTGATTTTTGTGTGTAGTCATCAATATTTTAGCATTTCCAAGTAACATTCCAGGTAGGGGTGGGCGCCAGGCCATACCGAAGTAACCCACGGTCCACTCCCCCGCACCTATAAACACCTACATCGATAAAGTAAAAACTTTAATTATTGTATTGTAGAAAATATTTTACGATCAACAAGGCCAGTAACGATCAAAAATGCTGCACAATATATTTCAATTCTGTTAAAAATTCAATATCCCAAGAATTTACCTAACCGTATGGAACTATATACTCTTGATTAAACATTGAAACTACACTGCAGTTGTTGCCACAAAGGAACTTTACAAAACCAATCGCGCTTTTGTATTTCATATTGCATTCAAAAGTGGTCTGAACAGTTAACTTAGATTGTACTAGGCAATTCAATTCACAATTAATTTAAAAACAGAAACTGTTTTTTCTTTTTTTGCTTCCCACTATTTGTGCATTCAGCCAATGTCAAGTTTGAAAAATGTTTAGTTTTAAGTCACTTCGAGTTACTTTGAATTCCATTAGAATGCGAGTGTAACATATTCTAATGTTACTGCAATATTTGGCAGCAAATATGGTGCAACGCTAAGGTAATCGAACATTAAACCCTATGAACGTATTTCGTTATTTAAATAATCTGTCCCACCTGTACAAAGGAAAAGGGGAAAAAAGACTGCATGGACAATTACAGACCAGTCTCTATTATACCCACAATTGCCAAAGTATTTGAGAACGGTTTGAGTTCCCGACTTATTAAGTTTATGTCGGAGACGAACGCCCTTTCTGACCGTCAGTATGCGTACCGAGAAGGCCGCTCGACCACGTGTTTAGCACGTGAACTCGTACATCGAGTCATGTCTGCACGTGAGCAAAAGAGGCAAGTGGCTGTCCTATGCTGCGACCTGTCCAAAGCATTCGACGTTGCTGACCGCGCCGTGTTAGCTGTAAAACTACAGCACTACGGAGTGGTGGGGCCGTCGCATGCTTTAGTGACGGATTTGCTGCACGACAGGATTCAAATTGTGGTAGGTGGCCAAGGAAAGGTGAGGTCGAAACCTCTTAAATCGGAGATGGGAGTGGCTCAGGGGTCATCCGTATCCAACATTCTCTTTTCGCTGCTGCTGAATGACTTGCCTGATGCTGTGACTGACGCAGAAGTACTCATGTACGCTGATGATGTTGCAGCGTTAGTAACAGCTGAATCAGTGGATCAGTTGGAGCAGAGGCTAAACGATGCCGCGAATCAATTGGCGTTATGGTTCCAGGGAAATGGTCTTGCTCTGAATCTGAAAAAGACCCACTTCATTCATTTTGTTCTGTCAGGGCGGTCTTCACGACCACTGGCGGTATTTGCGGGTGGAGTGGCTCTGGTTCAGGTGAAGACAATAACCTTTCTTGGATTTGAAATTAACGGGTGCCTCAAGTGGGATGGTCAGATTAGCAAAGTGTGTGGTAAATTGGGTAGTGCATGTTTTGCTCTTGGCAGAATATCGCGCGTCTTACCCGAACGCGATGTACGGACCTGTTATTTCGCGACGGTGCACTCGTTACTCCAATACGGCGCTGAGCTATGGGGACGTGCTGCCGATTGGCAGCGCGCCTTCCGAATGCAGAAGCGTGCCGTGCGGGCCATCGTCGGGATACCGCAGGACATGTCCGCTAGACCCCATTTTGCTAGACTAGGCATCCTCACGTTACCTGCTATACTTATATATCAGGTCGCACTGTACGTGAGGATGAACCTCGACCTTTACCCAAAGGTAGGCAGCCGTCATTCATATTGCACCAGAAGCAGGGGTCAGTTATCGACGGTCTCAAGAACGCTCACTAAATCTTCCAAGACGACTCATGTTATGGGCCCGACAGTTTATAATCAGCTGCCTGTAGCTATTTCTGGTGCCCCAACTATAGGGAGCTTCAAAGCTCGTTTGAAAAAATGGCTTATCGAGCAAGCTTTTTATTCTTTTGACGAATTTATGATTTAATTTAATTTAACTTTGACGCGAATGTTAATTTGAATGAAAATTATTTTGACTTTTATTTTAATTTGTAATTTGACTTCGATTATTATTATTTTATTTTTATTTCTTGTATTTTCTTTTTTTTGTTTGACATTTTTTATTATTTGACATTGTTATGTAGGTACATAATTATTTGTTTTCATATTTTATGTAACATTCTTTAAATGACTTGTAAGAATCCCTTACCAATAAATTACTATGACTATGACTATGACTAAGCCTCGACCCAGCCTCGGCCCAGTAAGCCTCGCCCACGCCGAGCCCGATCTTGCCGTCGGAATTCAGAGTAAGACAGTCTTACCCTTAAGGGCCTATTACACTACTCGATATTCAGACAATCTTAGTCGATGTCACCTAGTGTAATAAGGGTTAGACTAGTCTTACTCGGAACAAAAAATAAGACAGTCTGAATATCATGTGCTGAATATCGCATAGTGTAATAGGTCCTTTATTACACTATGCGACATAGACAAAAGGGCCTATTACACTACGCATTATTCAGACAATCTTAATCTATGTAGCGTCACATAAGAAAAAGAGCAACTTACGCCAATGTCGTCTAAAGGAATGAAACAGAACGATGAGATACATAGTTATACATAGACTAAGACTGTCTGAATATCGAGTAGTATAATAGGCCCCTAAGACTGTCTGAATATCGAGTGGTGTAATATTACCCTAAAGGGCCTATTACACTACCTACGCGATATTCAGCACACGATATTCAGACTGTCTTATTTTTTGTTCCGAGTAAGACCCCACGGTCTAACCCTTATTACACTACGCGACACCGACTAAGACTGTCTGAATATCGAATAGTGTAATAGGCCCTTAAAGAAATTATGAAAAATGGAACTTAATAATCTGCTTCATTCCATTTCCCACTCCACTCATTTCTTACTCGCAACTCATGAAAACGAACAAAAAATAATGGAAATAAACATTTATATTTTCACTGACCTCTATATATTTACCATAAATAGTAGAGGTCAGTGATTTATTTCTTTATTTGAAATCAAACAAAGAAATTATGAAAAATGAAACGTAAAATAATAATCTGCTCCATTTCATTCCCCGCTCGCAACTCATGAAAATGAACAAAAAAAAAAATAGAAATTAGCATTTATTTCTTACATATATTTTTTCGTTTATTAGTAATAATTTAATTGTAGTGTAATAATTAACAACTGATTTAACTCTAATTCAAATTATATTCGAATTTTTACATCTAAGTGAAAATAAATCATGTAACGGAACGTGACATTTTTTAAAAGTTCCGACGAAACGGTCTTGTTTGTTTGATGATGGAAGTTTGTTTTGTTTTCTTCCGATTAGTTTTAAAATATGACAAATATTGACATAATTATGTGTATTGTGTAATATAGTCAATACCGTTTGTGGAACTTTATCTTTATAAGGTGATATAATTTGTTTTATTGTAATGTTCGTATATGTTCAATTTTGCATCTGTCACCTAAAAGTTTCCGGAGAATTTACTTTTGTGGTTCCATAGTCAATTATTAGCTTTAGAAGCTTATTTATATTAACTATAGGAGCTTATATTACCTTATTCTCATAAATATAATACCATTTCTACTTCACAAAGCTCTAAGGGATTACAACTTGGAAATTGTGGTCAAATTTTTCCATTTATGTATCTACATCGCGTGTTATGAACTATTCTCCAAATTAAACTTCCTAAATAAGCGTTAATTACCATTTCAGTTGACAAAAAACGCAAAAAAATGCCAAAAACAAAGGCTGCGTCCCCTGCACGTTCCCAAGGAGGTATCACCACGCCGAAACGCAAGACAACCCGAGGCAGCCGTAGTCTCTGCTCCCCAGCCTTATCCACGGCGTCGGGCAGGCTTACATCACTCATAGACCAGTTCAAAGACAAGAACATGGACTCATTTGCACTGTCCCCGTTGAACGGCAGATCTGTGTTGAATGACAATACTGAAATTGAGGAACCGAGACGTGAGTACACTTTTCACTTTCTATTAATATGTGATGGCAATAAAAGTATGAGAGTACTACTTGGTTTTATACAAAACATACTGACAAAGTAAAGTTTTTAATCAGAAAATCTAACTTATATAAGTGTTTGCATGTGATTGGGATCTATGATAGATCAGTAACTCTCCGAAACATTTAATCTAAAATGATTATAAAATGCTCTATTTCAGTATTTTGTATCATTTTGAAATTTCTTTATTCTAAAAGCTTTAAACATAAAGAATATAATATTTTCTGCAGACTATGATGCCTATATAAAACATTTAAGAATATGTAAATTAATGTACAAACTACTTGTTAAATCTTCCATATCTTTTTACTTATCAATACCAGAAGTATGAATTAATGTAATGGAGATTTTTAAATTTTGCGTAAAATTACATCAATCATCATAAGGTACATTTTTACATTTTAGGTAAATATCCCTTACGTTATTTCATATATATCCAGTATTGTTATGTTAAATAATTACAGCATATTAATAAGACACAAAACACACTTTTAGAATTTATATTATTTGGTGTGTAATAATGAGTACTCTCTATATACTATGAAACAAATTCACTACATTTGTCTGTTTATCTACTTACTGATGTGAGTTTCACTAACAGAAATAGCAATAAATGAGACAGGTAGTACAGAAATATAAAACTATTTTGTTGTTTATTGTAATCTAATTTATTGTATTTTATTGTAAGCATATCATTTTTTTTTTTCATGGAATAGCTTCTGAACTAACAAGAATAAGAACTATTAACATTATATTGTGGACCAAAAAGTTGTCTATAAATTAAATTTTTATAAAACAATGTTTGCTAAACAACTGTTCCCATAACCATACTGATGTTATTTTTATTTTATGATATGATTTGATTGGAATCTCTTTCAATTGTCAAATATCATATTTGTTTGGGATTGTGAACAGTTTGTCTTCACAGTTCCTATAGGTATGTAATGTTCATTTAAATAGGTAACAAGCACACATAAGAAGTAAAATATACCACCTTAACCCTATAACCGCCCGAGTCGGATTGTTCCGACAAATGTTTTCGCTTCCTTTTGACCAAGATCGTGTCTCGTTTAGCTCCATCTCGTTTAGCTCTTCAATCCCCATAGGTGACAGTAGAGCTGACGAGATGGAGTATTTGGTTGTGGAAGTACGACCCTGGTGGAATAAACCGTGAGAGTGTTTGTTGGTGTTTGTTCCAACGTAGGCGGTTAAACAATTTGTGTACAACGTTGAGCCTAATTCAAGAATGAGAGCAAAGCTTTCAGTGATAGATAGAAAACATATTATATTAGAATTAGTATATCATCACTCGGCGCAATACGTTTTTTTCTTCCATTCGTCAGTCAAGCTATCACTAACTTCCTTTTATTTATTTTTATTTATTTATTTATTAGTCTCACCAACAATTGTTAACACAAAATTATTACAAAGCTTCACTTAAATCTATAGTCTAGTGTCACAATTTATTACAGGTAAGCACCACATGTGCTAAAAAGTACAAAATGATTTATGTGTCCAATTCCAAGGTAAAATTAGACATTGTAAATGTGATATCTTCACACAATCCATCCATCTTTTCTTTGGCTTCCCTCTCCCTCTCCATCCATCCACATTCCAATTAGTATTTATTATAACTAAATTATAATGTAAAATGAATTGATTTTTTTAGGCAAAAGTTGGTGGAAGAAACTGGATGAGAACTCCCAAGATGTGATGGAAGTTTTAGAAGATAATAAGTTGACTGTAAACAATCCTATTGAAGAGTTCATAGATATTGATGTTTTGAGGTAAATGTACTTGCTTCAGGCACAAACTGTATGTGCATAAATACAGCTTGGTAATTGAAACTTTATAGGTTGATGTTAACTTAAATCTGGTAGCATTATCGTTCAATTCAAACACCCAGTATGTAAACAGATCAACATATATTTATTAGTAAAAAAAACGGTTTTTTTACTCTCGGTTTGTACTAACAACACTATTTATAATAATTATTATGTTTAACTGATTCATTAAATATTATGTTTCATTGTTTATTGATTAAAAAAATATTGTGACTTATAAATGTACATACAATATCTTATAATTAATGAAGAATTTGGAATGAATTGTGTAAATGATTCCTAAAATTAATTCATTAAATAAATTAAGTAATTAATCAATTAATCAATAACATAAAATAATAATTTAATAAACATTTAAAAAAATACTAAAAGAGCAAAGTAGTGCTTTCAATAACAAAAATAATAAAAATAAATATGGGTTGGTTTCCCAAATAATTTCTTGTCTCAAAGGGCAATGGAAAGGAAAGACTCGGAGTTTTAAAGTTACCGACATAGCCCGAGAATCGCCAACCTTAAGCGGCAGTGGGCAGGGCACATTGCTAATAGAACAGATAATCGGTCAGGTCGAATGCTTCTGAAGCGGCGACTGCGCAGCTTGAAGGCCTCCCACAAGGTGGACCGACGACAGTCCGATAGATGAGAGACACGCAGAACCGGTGGTTGTAGCGACACTTGATGGAGGCCTATGTCCAACAGTGGACGTCTTTTTGCTGAAATGATGATGATAAAATTCTAATATCTTTAATGAAGATTTATAAGATGTTTTCCACACTCCTTTATCATTCTATTTTATTCATATTTGACTGGCCTGTTAGTCTAGTGGTTAGTGGCCCTGACTGCTATGCTGGAGGTCGTGGGTTCGATTCCCACCCAGGACAAATGTTTGTGTGATGAGCACAATCATTTGTTCTGTCTGGGTGTAATTTATCTAGGTATAATAATGTATGTATTTAGAAATATGCAAGTATGTCTATCAGTTGCCTAGTACTCATAACACAAGCTCTGCGTAGCTTGGGACTAGATGGCGTTGTGTGATAGTTGTGGAATATTGTATTGTATATAATTTAGTTGAATTATATATAATAGACCATAGTTGTAATAATATTACACCTTCAGCATTCTGCTGTTACTACCTAAAATAAGTTTTATTAGCTAGGACAGCAGTAACAAGTTTTGTTCTATTTTCAGCCAAGAAAAAAAGAACTACACTCTTGATCTACCTGAAAGCAGTGACAATGAATCAATCCACAGCATAGTACTCCCACAAAGAAGGCTCTTCACACAAAAAGAGAACGAGCCACAAAAGAAGTATGGCCACTTAATGGACAATAGAGAATCATTGGCCAAACTCCACAAGACCAACAACACACACATTGATAAGACAGT
The DNA here is from genome assembly GCA_905147345.3 of Mythimna impura. Lineage (NCBI taxonomy): Eukaryota > Metazoa > Arthropoda > Insecta > Lepidoptera > Noctuidae > Mythimna > Mythimna impura. Next base: position 6,886,669 of record LR990357.1, read on the forward strand.
GAATGTTGGAACAAGAGAACTATTTCAAAATACTAAAAGATTAAAACCAATATTTCCAGCTGCCTTACTAAACATATCCCCTGATAAAACAGCTGCTGATAAAACCAGGGGAAACGAGTTGGCAGATCCTAAACCTCAAGTAAGAAACATCTTCGGTAACCGACCAGCAAACAAAAGAAAGAATATGTTTGCCGACTTCATTGTGTCTGAAAGTGAGGATGAAATACCCGATATTCAACCCAAAGTGTTCGGTTTTCAAAAGAAACATGAACAGCAACGAATTAGTTCAGTATCTAGGGGCAGGGAATCATCCCCTGCATCAAGCATTACTACTGATATAGAAATGGATTTCAGGATGATGCTACCATCCTCGACTATGGTTGAGAATCAACTGGAAGACATGTTAGCAAGCACACCTGTGAAGCGAGCTAGACTCAGTAAACTATCAGAAGCAAAAGAATCAGAAGCAGGAACTTTACAAACAAACACAACCTCTGACAAAACCAAGCAATCTAATAAATCTGTTTCTTCTAAGAATAAGTCTAAAGCTTCACCAGATATTAAAGATAAATCATTCAATAGTTCAAGGACTACTAGAAGCATGTTGAAAAATGCCTCGAAACGTGAAGAAAACGTAAACAATTCATTAAAAAAGAATACCAAAAGCGATAAATCTAAAAGTAAAATTACTTCTAGACTTAATAAGCTAGATGTTAGTCCATCTAAATCAGACACTGATAAACAAAGCGACATACTAACTAAATCTCAGAATCAAAACAAAAGTAAAACAAGAAATAGTCTAAAAGCAATGGAAACTGAAATAGAAGAAGAAAATTGTGTCGCTAACGCCGCAAATGCTATAAACAACGCAACACGGGTTATAAACAAATCAAGAAACAAAAGTCTTCCAAATACTACAAATAAAAGTGTTAATGAGAAAGAACGAACAGTTACTATAAAGGTACATGATAAAGTAGACAAAACTCTTACAAATGATGATGAACAAAATGAAGAGGAAGACGATGAAAATAATTTCACACTAGAATATGAACATGATGATGAAGTTTTAGACGAAGCTGAGGTCCCTAGCGACAACCATAATGATAATACTAAAAAGCACTATACCATTTTTTTGGAAAAAGATAGCCAAAAAGCTGAAATCAATAAGTCAAAGAGTAATAAATCTAGTTTGGCCAACAAAACTATACAAAAACCCACAAAAATTGTTGAAGAATCTGTAGAATCTCAAACTGAACAATATTCTGCAGATGATAATGTTGACGGTAATCAAGAACCAGAAACAGATGCAGCTGTACAAAATCAAGAGAATAAAGACGAGGAGATGGTCGATCAGGAAATGGACAATGAAGCTAATAATTCTCACGAAGATATGCATAATGAAATGGAACTAGAAAATGAAGAAGAAGCAAATGAAAGCGAAGAAGACCACGACGAGGTAAATATTAGCCAAGTAGCCAATGAGAGCCAAGAAGTTGGAAATGATAACGAGGAAGATGAGGATCACGCTAATGAAAGCCAAGTTGAAAATAAGGAAAATGAGAACGAGGAATATGAGGATCAAGTTAATGAAAGCCAAGAAGTTGAAAATAAGGAAAATGAGAACGAGGAAGATAAGGATCAAGTTAATGAAAGCCAAGAAGTTGAAAATAAGGAAAATGAGAACGAGGAAGATGAGGGTCAAGCTAATGAAAGTCTAGAAGTTGAAAATAAAGAAAATGAGAACGAGGAAGATGAGGAGCACGCTATTGAAAGCCAAGAACTTGAAAATAAGGAAAATGAGAACAAGGAATATGAGGAGCAAGCTAATGAAAGCGAAGAAGTTGAGGCCGAAGTAAATGAAAGTCAAAAAATTGAAGAAGATGAACAAAACGAAAATCAAGAAGTTGAAAATGAGGAAGAAGATAATGAAAGCGAGAAAGAGGACGATGAAGCTAATGAAAAACAAGAAGTGGAAAATGAAAGCAAGAAAGAGGAGGATGAAGCTAATGAGAGTCAAGAAGAAGCTAATGAGAGCCATGAAGCTGAAAATGAGGGGGAAAGTGAAAGCGAAGCTGATAATGATGAAGGTAATCAAAGTCATGTCGGGACCGAACTAAATGAAAGTCAAGAAGTAGCCAATGAGAGCCAAGAAGTTGAAAATAAGGAAAATGAAAGCGAGGAAGATGAAGATCAAGTTAATGAAAGCCAGGAAATTGAGGCTGAAGTAAACGAGAGACAAGAAATTGAAGAAGATGAAGCAAACGAAAGCCTAGAAATCGAAGAAGAGGCAAATGAGAGTCAAATAGATGAAGATGACGAGGCTTTCGACCAACACGAACAAATGGAAGAAGAAGAGGAAGCAGGTAATGATAGTCAAGTAAATAATGCTTCAGTAAACGAAAGCCAAGAAGTTGAAAATGACGAAGAAGAAAGTAATGAAGCTCAAAGTGACACTGAAGTTAACGAAAGCGAAGAAATTGAAGACGATCAACAAATGGAAGACAGTGATGAGGCCGATAAAGCGATCGCTACAGATGCAGAAATGTCTGATCAAGATGACAATCAAACCGACGAAATGGAAGTAGACGATGATGAAGAAGAATCAGACAATGAAGAAAGTGAACAAAACGAACAAGTCAGTCATGAAGAAAGACAAATTGAAGACCAGAACGAAATTGAACCCAGTGAAGAAATTGTTGAAGAATCACCAAACGTAACACATGACACTACTGGCAGACACAGAAAGAAGAACTTAAACAAGTCCCCGGAAGTGATCCTACACGATAAGACTAACCAAATGGACTCCTTCACAGCCCAAGGTCGCAATACCAGCGTCAGAAAAACCAAAAGCTTGATCAAAAACCTTAATATTAGACCCAGCTTAGCTCCACCAAGGGACAGTATAGGCTTTTCTGATGGCACTACCAACTCTAGCGCGGAGGGATCCGGCTGGGACTCCCATAGGACTACCCGCAAAACGTTAAGACAGACTTTCGGCAAAGACTTCACACCAAGGAAGTCCTTACGAGCCTTAGTTATGGAGAAATCGGCAAAAAGGCAAACTGAACACATGGAAATGCATTCAGAAACAGTGAAGTTTCCTCTGGCAAACTCTACAGAGATGCCTGAGGATTCTAATCATGATGTTGAAGACGCTGTGGAGTCTGATCATGAAATGTCTAGGAGAACACGGCAGACCACGCTTGAACAGTATTTGCAGAAAATAAAGGAGCAGAACATTGAAAAGAAACTTAAGATGGTAAGAGTCTATTGTATATTCACTTTTCATGCTGATTAACTTTTCTTAGTTGTATACTAGTGTTGCAACAAAGCTCTGCTTCCGCAAAATTTATAACAGAACTCTAAACGGAAGAATACAGCAAGGAGCGCGGGGGTGGGGGGCGTGTGGACGACTGGACACATCGGGGGGGGGGGGGGGGGCGAGGACGTTACAAAACGTGTCGCAACGAGTTTCTTTATTATTATATTTTTTGGTTCATTCTGCGCATCACCGCGCCTCGTGCCGTGATAACGACGTAAACCTTCGGTTATTTAAAAAAAATATAATTGTGCTTTTTTTTTTCATAGTATTTACACTCCCGCTTCCGAATCCACAAAAATTTACTTTTGTTATCGTTTCCGTTTCCGCTTCCGTTAAGACATTTCCGTTGCATCACTATTGTATACCCGTGCCTCGGAGAGTACGTAAAGCTGTTAGTCCCGGTTATCATTCGTAGATCTTTGACAGTCACTGTACCCTTCTTTGTACAATGGTTAATGATTAGTGAATCGTTTCAAAGTGCGATGACTGTCACATTAATCATTCTATAAATTCTATTGTTACTCCTTAGAGTTCTACTTATGAATGTAGAAAATTATCGTAAAGAAAAACACTCGAGATAAAAAGTATCCTTGCTATTCGAAGACATGGTCTAGTCGTGTGCCAAATTCCCTTCAGCAGTTTCAGCGTAGAGGAGTAACAAAGTAACAACCATACAAATATACACACACTCACAAACTTTCGCCTTTATAATATTAAAGTGATTGATACTATTTACGTATTTAAAAAACAATTAACGATAATCTAAATATATAAAAACTAAATACCACTCACTGACTAATCACGAAATCTCAGAAACTATAACACCTACAAACTTAAAATTTGGCAAGTAGGTTCCTTATTTATAGGGTGTAGGCATCCGCTAAGAACACATTTTTCGAAACTCCACCCCTAAGAGGATAAAACGGGTGTTGGAAGTTTGTATGGAGAAAGAGAAATCAACTTTTACGTGGGCGAAGCCGCTGGCAATAGCTAGTTATAAATATAATTTAAAAAAAATAACTAAAAAGACTAACTAAAAACAATCTAAAATATGGCGTCGAAAAACTCCTTCGCTCGGTTATGTGCGTTAAAGACTGGCGGCATTATTGCTGAATATGAATAAAAAATCATTTGTATACACCCAATTAATTATTCTCTAATCCCATGTTACAGGAAGCAGCAATCAGAAACTCCTTGCAAGCCCCCGTTACCAACTCACTAAACCTTTTCAAAGTACCTGGCAAGCCAGCTCCGCGCCGTCCCAAGCCCTCACAGAGTAAACCTAAGAAACAGATCAAATCCGTCATTCCCCTCGACGAATTACCTCCAGAGGTCATTGAAGACATGAAGTATAAGCCTCCGAAGAGGTTCCAACCTACCAACGCGTCGTGGATCACTAAAAGGTTGTACAAGTTCTTGGAGACCAAATTGGAGCCAAAGTAAGTAAATCTTATAAATTATTGTAGTTAGTTGTAGTCAGTGTAGCACTGTAGAATTATTCATCTAAACCTTTCTAGAGGCATAGGCATAAAGTCTTGCTGATCTTTTCTGACTTTGCTTAACCTTGTGAACTTGGCCCACGCTCGTAATGATTGCTATCATATGGCCGGAAAAAGCTGGAACTTTTTTATATGTGCTTCTTCAAAACCTGTGCCTCCTTCCCTCTGCATCTCGCATTTTACTTCGAGGTTTTTTATATTACATTTTTTTTTTAATTATTAATGGGCTCGCGTTTGACCACTATCTCACCTGATGGTAAGCGATGATGTGGCCGACGATGGAGCACGCTTGCCTAGAAGTAACCTATTCACTCTTGACTTAAAGACCCCTAGGTTGTAGCTATCAGGAAACACGACAGTATGCACACGTCGCCCGCGCATGCAGTCCACTGTTATCAATGCGTTGGGTTCGATTCCCAACAATAGCAAATTAGAAATGAAAAACATTCTTGCGTGGCACGAACTACAAGCATAATTCTTACAGATACGACTACAAAGCGCGCGTCCGGGCGGAAAAGCTCGTAGAAACGATATACTCGTTCGCTAAGGAGCTCCGCCGGCACCACGTGGCGCCCGCAGACGCCGTCGACGTCCTGAAGCACGAACTCGCCAGGCTGGATGTTGTGCGCACGCACTTCGACTTCTACGAGTTCTTTCACGAGTTTATGCCCAGAGAAGTCCGAATTAAGGTGAGTTTTTAAGAACTTTATGAGGATTATGCTTGGCGAACCTGTAGAGTATGTTGCATACGTGAGATCCTCATAGTACTTTGTGCGACCCTCTACGTTTTTGATGTTGTATATTTGTTTAATACGTTCGTAACTGGAATACACCATGCCTATTTGGTATTGTTTTTACCTTAAATATAATAGCTGTTTGGGTTGGGTTGAAAATAAAGTGGACTGTATTCTAATAAGCGCTTGGTGTATTGCCGTTAATCAATAGTCGACAATTCAACATCCCGGGCAAACAATACTTATTAATTGGTCCGTCGCGGCGGTGTCCGCTCCCCGCCGCCGGTCACGTATGCACACGTCGCGTCGCCCGCGCGTGCAGATCACGTCATCGATGCGTTGGGTTCGATTCCCAACAATAGCAAATTAGAAATGGTACAAAAAAACATTCTTGCGTGGCACGAACTACAAGTTCAATTCACACATTTATTACATAAGTACAACATTCTAAGTTTGTAAGCCAGACAATTACATCTGATGTAATGAAGCTGCTGATGAAGCAATCTGTTGTGGCACAAACCGCGTGGTTTGCAGTTTGTACCACAATAGATTTGAATTAACTGGCATTGTAAATAATGTTATACGGTACCAAGAACAACGCTCAGACGTAAGACTCGCATTCCCCGCCTGTTCCACATAAATTCAAGTAAGAACAACGCCAGGCCTGGAGTACCTCTGCGTCACCTTATAGAAACTTCATAACTTTATGGAGATAGACATTTTCACTCTTTAAAAAAAATTAAAATTGAAGTTCCAAATTAATCATCATCATTTCAGCCGAAAGACGCCCACTGTTGGACATAGGCCCCCCACAAGTGTCGCAACAACGAACGGTCTTGTGCGTCTCGCATTCATCGAATTAATACTGTTTATTATTGTATAATAGCATAACATTATGTTATGCTATTATACAAATAACTTCTTAAAATCCATTTCTGTCATTTATTTGATTAATCTGTCGACAGTAGTGTGGATATAGCCCACATGGATTACCTAATTATCTAAAGAATTCTTTTGTATCACCATAAAAAAATACAGTTACATACTGTATGTTTTTTTTTCATATGATCTGACTAAAATAAATTTGTTGATGTGTAGATATATCGTAGCCAGATCATAGAAATTGATCACTTCATGATATGGCCAACTAAAACTGGCTAGATCGTATAAACATCAACATTTGATGATTTGTCAATCCTCGTTTGGCCAAATCATTGTTGTAGGATTTCTATGACATTAAAAGGTCTAAAAAAAGTAGGCCAAACGAAGATTGAAATATCATCAAACTTTAACGTTTAAAATGATCTGGCCATTTCATGAAGTGATCAATTTCTATGATCCGGCCACAACGTGTATACAAATCAACAAATACTGACTGTATAGTCTGTCCTACTTCAATTAAATAATCCCAATTGCTATTACACTATTCGCAAAACCTATACACATAGTAACCTCTGACGCACACGCCGATGTAGTCCGAAACACAGTTAGGGGAATACACGAATCCTTTTTGAAATCATCATAAAATACACAAGACAGTTCTTTGATTATTTTAGAAAATAAAACATATTGTTTCAGGTTGTTCCAGACATCGTAAACAAAATTGCGCTCCCCCGACATGGCGTGTTCTCTGATATCCTGAGAGGAAACACAGTACATGGATAACAGTATTCTAAGATAATGTTTGTTAATTAAATATGAATTGATATTATTAAATATTAAATGTTTGAAGAAAACACTCTTTTATCTTTTTCTCTTCTTTCACTTTGAATCGTTAAAGCTAGGGCTCCTAGCGAAGATCTGTTTTCTCCCTAAATTTGTGGCTAATCAGTTGGAATCAGTCTACAAATATCAGAATCTTTCGAACACTGGTTCAAAAGTTATAAGCGTATCTAGGTGACCGACCTGGGGAGAATCTCCCCAGCTTGGCCACATTTATATCTCAAAAAACTAGGGCACCTAACGAAGATCTGTTTTCTTCCAAAGTTTAGTCGCAATTTATATAGCTATTGTAACACAGGTACTATGCTTAGCGCGGAAGTCGGTTGCTCACTATTTTTGTAAAATGTTTGTCAATAAAGAATTTATTATTATTAATTTTACGCCAAGTATACTCAAAAAGATATAAAGGAATTCAATTAGACCGACAACTAGATTTTCCATTTTTAGACAATTAGAATTCCAATATTTGGCGGCAAATAACTAATTGGCGACATTTCTTTTGTGTTATCAAAATTAAAATCCATGATGCTTGATGCGAAATGCATGATAAAATCACACGCTCCGGGTAAATCGGGCTGATACGCTCGGTGTAGTGTTTTCGTAAGGTATGACGTGATAGGTGATTCAATGACGATACGTTTTCGAGTTGCTAAATGAGCGACAACCTTGAACATCTGCATCAGAGTACGGGGAAAGTGCGGGTCCTATTATAGTCTTACTCTAAGTTTGGCCGCACACCACCCGTATACGACAGCCACAAATGCCACTACCCACCTGAAGCTAGAAGCGGCTGCAAAGCTCGACGCGCGCGACAGCCACTTACGGTCGGTGGCCGCTGGTCTATGCTTGACGGGATTTTATTTCTAATATAGTCTTTATCCATAACCATTATTGCAAAGGACCTCGTGCATGCGATGCCTTTGATTCGAAATAGTTAACTGAAGCGAATGGAGAGACCCCTTACCCTTCGGGGTGTAGCGCGGGTGGCGTGTGTCGTTAGTGGTCGGTTGGTGCCACAAGAAGGAAGCAGTGACGAATTGTAGCGTGTGGCGACCACCAGCGACTGTGTGCGGCGAGTCCATCTAAAATGTTTGAAAACCACCACCGACTTATACTATACGGGGTGTCTTTGACATCCACACACAAACGAATACCATGGATCCAGTACATGATTCTGGACCCCCCATTGGTGGAATCTTTCGTCGGATTTTCGACGAAAAAGTTTATTCTAACATTTTTAGTGAAAAATCTTAATGAATTACCTACTTTTAAAATTTAAAATGTCATCGGGATTGATTAGAATAACGATTTTATTTACCCCGATGACTTTTTAATTATTTATTAAAAAAAAAAACTTTTTACTAAAAATATCTTCGGGGTTGATTAGAATAACGATTTTACACAGTTTAAATTTAAAAAAGTAGGTACAATTATCATTTTTTTATTACGAAAAAGCCGACGTAAAATTCCACCACTGGGGTGTCCAGAATCATGTACTGGATTCGTATATATGTCTGTGATAAAAACTAAAGGAAATAGATCAGTGGCGGCGTTTCGTGGTTGTGGCCACTTGGTGAGGTTATAAAGTAAATAAAACAAAAGCATCCGGAATCTAGGACTTGTTTATTTTGAAAATATTAGGATATAAATGTAAACCTATGTTACAAATTACAATACAATGGAGCACCATACACATAAAATTATATTGCAATAATATAGGTACATACAGAGAACATATTTGAACGTAATACAAAAAATACACATCTCACTTATATGACTTATGACTATTATGTATAGAAGGAGAAAGGCAAAGCGTAGTCTTAGTTAATCTCCTAATTGGGGCACATTGACTCTAACATTCCTTAAAAATACATGGGTATATCAACATTGTAAGGCTGGTTATTCATAAAAAGAAAAACAAATGTAAACTTGTATAATTAGGGGCTTCCGTAAATTACGTTACAAACACGTTAGGGCCTGTGCACACCACGTTTTTTATTTGAACGCGCCGTTGACGCGCTATTGAAGCGATACAGACGCGATATACACGCGAGTCAGACGCAGCCTGTAGACCTTTAATAGGATAAAAACGTAGTCTACACAGGCCCTTAAAGAGAAGGGAGGAGGTCGGGTCAATACAAGGTTTCGTGACGTCACAATTCAAAATCTATATCTAAGTATTATACTCCATTCGCAATAAGATTAGACATTTAAACAAACCTTTTTTACTGTCCGTTCAACCGATTTTGTCTTCTATTCCGTAGGCATAAGAATGGCATTGAATGCAAAAAAAGTGGTTACAATACAACAATAAAGTCAAAATCGGTTGCAAGCAAAATATTTCCTACGTTATCCATATTATAAGGTTAGTTGTTCTGATAACGAGTTCGGAAAGTAATTTCTCAACTACTGTTTTAATTTAATCATTTCTAGATATAAAATTGCAAAATATGTGACGTAACAGTAGGGAGAGGAGAGTCTCACAAATGTGGCCAGCTGTGATAAAGACGAGGAGGGAGGTAAAAATGGTGATTTTTTGTGACATAATTTATGGAGGCCCCTTAAGATTAGCACATAAGAGTAATGTATATAAGGTACAATATTATAGATCAACACAGTTCATACAGGCATATTTATGAATAATATTTAACACTTTTTGGAAGTCCAGTTACTTCACGTAAGAAGTTTTGTAGTTTTGAAAGTTTACATCTTTCTGTGAAAACTATAAGCGTTGGTAATACTAAATAATAGCCAAACGATAAAAATACTTTTCACACTGTCGTAAATCTACTTTTCTACATATTTATATTTTCTTCGTCATGATAAGTAGACAAGTTATAGTTGAACAACTGTGCAATTTGTGATACTAATACATTTGCTAAGTTATCTGTACAATAAAAGTGATTTGGTTCGTGTCTAAAAATAACCATCTGTAATTTTCTGAAGCGTAAAGTAAAATAGCATTTACAGACGAACGGAAATTATCTTTCCATATCTAACTGACCAAAGTTACCAATATTTTCGTCGTCTATAAGCGCCCTAAGTTCTACAAAAAATGTTTTAACATAGAATATTGCAAATACCTGCAAATTGTGATTGATAATACATAAGAAAAGGAACCTGCTGCGACTATCATACTAAATGAATGAATGAAAAATGCAGTGTTTAAAGTACATTATGTAGTGAGCATCGATTTGTGACAAGAGTATCTTTGTGTTCAAAATAGATTTTAGTTAAAACTGTTTGGCACTACTTAGTCAATTTGTACCAAAAGGATTCCAAAATACATGATTATTTCATTTATTTACAGTCAATTAATACAATGTCATTGTAAATTAAAATTACATTTGATTAATTCACTACCACGGTCTTTTCTCACAATACGTAACACATTTTCTAAGTACAGCTAAAAAGCTTTAATAAAAATGCAGTCAAAAGTATAACTAAGCAGTCAAAATTATATTGAAGCCTACATTAAACACTAATACGAGTAAGTGATACGGAGTACCTATATCACCATATTTATTTTTTATACTTCACTTTGGCCGAAATGTTGGCGACTCTGTTTTTTGTTTTGCCAATTAATATAACAAACTAGAACGCTTTTAAAAAGTACAAAAAAAATTCAGAATAGTCTTTATTAATGTTAAAGCCTAAAATATAAATTTTCATAAATAAATGGCAGTCTAATGACTCAATAATAAGTCTAATAAAATGAACTTAAAAACTAAGCTAGAAAATTACTAACGCAGTTCATAATAAGCTCTTTAAAAATTAATAACTTAACTACATAAATTCAAATTATTGCTTCATATTCAAACAAACGATCGATAAAGCGATAATAACAATATTTTCAAATGAATCAGTATTTACTGAATTCTTTATTAAAGCGAAACTACATAATTTCTCATAAAAAGTTTTTACATCGTCATTAAAAAATTTGAACCTCTATAACTCGCATTTTGGGCCAAGAAAGTTACCAATAGCGATAGATTTACTCGTAATTTAAGTGCCCATTAGGCCTCGTTCTTTTTTACACCGAAATTCTCTCTGAATATTAATTTATTATCCTTATCTTAACAAGGAAAATGCATTCCTAATTCATTGAAAAGGCAACAACTATTTGTTATTTATTAAAAAAAAAAAAAATTGGTGTGTTTTACTATCGTTAGTCGACTACTGTATTTTTTTTTCATAATTTCAAGAGATGGCACTATACGTGCTAAATCTAAAAGTTAGTTTTTTATTAAAAAATCTAAATCTATAAAATTCATTCGATCAAAAATTTTGAAAACTCGAAGTCGACTAAAAAATTCTTTCTCAATCACAGTCTAAATTGCTTCCAAACCTACTGCTTAGTGTTGCCATTATAAAAAACTTTTGAATCCGAAGTTATAAAATGGACTATTTCAAATTGCTAATTATATTATTCTTAATTGATTTTAAACTCTATTGAAAATGTTAAAAATGGTTTTGAATTCGAATCGTAATTTATTTTAGTGGAATCTATTGATAGTCTATTGAATGCTATGTTAACTTGACTATTTTTTTAAAAACGTTTAAACCAAATCAAATTTGTTGACCCATTCAGACATAGTTAATACGGTCCAAAGACAATTTACTAGAGTTTTATGCATTTTCCTCGGTCCCAGAAGCATGCAAAAGAGATCGCGCTCAAAGAGGTTTCACACAAGGGAACTAATCCTGAACGAAACGAGATATAAAAATTTACTTTTTCCTTTTTGGGTGCGAGATAATAGGACGAAAAAACTTTCTTGCACTTTAACCGGCTAGCCGCGACAAATGTTCTAGCGGTGGGCGTTTTAACGACGACAGTTTTCAAAGACCGTTTTTTGTTCTGCAACGTAACAATCGTTTTCCATCCGGCGACCAAAGAGTCTTCGTTGCACGAACCAGTCTTCGAATTACTGTATGCGAATTGTTATCTTACTGTTAAGAAAATAAGGTCGAGAATCCATTGCTTCAACTATCACACACGTCGCGTCGTCGTTTCAAAACCAGTTATTGCTATGAAAAATGAATTTTATGTTTATAGCGATAAAGTTCATTTTTCATTGCAATAACTGGTTTTGAGACGACGCGGCGAGTACAGATTTTATTACCGTCCTCAAACTTTCTACTACAACGAACGTTTTCTGCAACTTCTTCACTCAACGATAGTTTCGTCTTCAAACCAGTTGCGACGACGACCGTTTTCTGCAACCGTTTTCGTCGTCGCCAGAACGGTTACGTCTCGTCCGTCTAAAATTCGACAACGACCCACCGCTAAAATGTTCTAAAAAGACCATTTACCAAAGCAAGTTCACATAACATTGTTGGCGAGTATAAAACTTTCCTCTTGTATCCGGGACCGCTGTTACGCATATTATATTTTGTCGATTATACTTCATAAAGTGCGTATTGCATCAGTCCTCGTTAATTTTAAGGTTACTAAGACTTTCTCATATTTTCCTCGCAACTTACACTTATTATTAGAATATTATCATATTTTACACACGTGTGGGTAGATTAGTATTAATTATTACATTCGGTTAAAATAGCATTTTCGTGTAGTGATAGATCTGTATCTTTGAAAACATTTGAACTAAATTATTCTACAGAAGAAATTTACTATGTTTTAGATATTCGTATCTATTACTAAATTAAAAGACTGTTAAATTAAAGAGCTTTGTTTTAATCTAACAGTTTTAGTACGAAACTTTAAAACATAATAAAATTCTCCAATCCCGGAATTTAATCGTTATGATTATGATGGCAGGATTTTAAAGTTTTGAGTAATGTTTTACCTCAATACTTCGCGATTGTAGCGTAGCGTGGATCGAATGTAGCTCTACAAGTCTAGTTTCCATATAAAATGTATGGAGACCGACGCGCCCAGATCGGCGTGTGTGGCACACGTGTGCGCAGTGTAGTTCTAGCTTTACTATTCCATGATTTATCCAACCTACCCACACATGTGTTACATTCCACATATACATACATACACAAATCTTACGATCAACTTTTAATATCATCCAATCTCACCTTTACACATTGCTGATTGAGATAATACTGGATGGTACTAAAAGTGGACAGCCCTCTACATTATACGTACACCTTTAGTGGAAATATCTGTAAGACTGATTCTTAGAGATCGGAAAAGGTAGACTTACCTTAAAGTACGAGGAAGTAAGTAACATAGACTTGATAATACACTCACTAAAATCTCGGAATCATAAACATTTAATCTCGAAATTTTGATTACAACATATTAATTATTCCGCCATCACTTTTTCACCATCGGACAACCCGACGTACGGCGAGTGTCCACCCTTACGTTGTTGACACCTTTACGGTCCGGACTAAGCGTTTCGCCTGGTAGTTTATACCGCGTACAGCGAAGGATTGGAACAATTCGCCTGTCTTCCCGTCCAATTATAATTTAGGTGTGTTCAAGGCTAGAGTGAATAGGTTCTAATAAACTAGTGCGCCTCACCATCAACGATTGCATCACTGCTTACCATCAGGTGAGATCGTAGTCAAACACTAAATTTGAATCGGTAAATAACAAGAGAACTTTCAAGAATTAATTTTGTGTGAAAAACAAAGCTCTTTAACATAATAGTTATAGTACGGAACTTTTAATTCAAATTTATCTAAAGCGCAATAAATACTTTGCAATTTTTAAATACACAACTACATTTTCGCTTCTTTTTGTTTCGTGTTACCCTATATTGTGTTTGTGCCTTGTGCTGTACCAAATATATTCTTTTTCTTTCTTTCTTTCATTCCAGGATTTTAGAGGAGGTATTATTAACTCTATGTCACTACCTATTCCAATCTCTGCTGATTATCCATAGCTTATTATGAACAACCATGATGACTTTTTAATCTTGTAAGGAGAACTTCGTTTGGAATACAGGATTATTTCTTTCAATCTGTATCTGGATTCAGAATTGGATATTCATCAAAATTTTAAAAATAATATAATATTGTATTTAACCCTTTAACCGCTTGCATCGGATTGGTCCAACAAGTGTTTTCGTGTTCTATTCGTCAGAGTCGTGTGTGTACAACCGGGTACTTCATCTCGTTTAGCTCTTCAATCCCCGTCGGATATATCCAACGTGAGCGGTTAAAAAGTTAAATTCGCAGGGACGAAGACGCTGGTGAAAACTAGTCAAAAATATTAGTAAGTATGGATTATAGTCATGAATAAGGCTACAGATAGTCCCACCATGTCGAGCCCCTAGCGCGGCTGGCAGGGCAGCAGCTCGACGTAGTTGGCGGGGAAGAGGCCGAACAGTCCGTGCGGGCCCAGCCCCTGCCACCAGCCCGCGTCGATCTGCTCGATGTGAGAGATTATGTCGCCCGGGTCGAACGTGATCTCCGACTCGTCGGCTGCGAACACAATTTAGAATGTGTTAGTATACTTTGATTTTTTTATCCACTAACCCGCATTGGGCCCGCGTGATGGATTACTGCCCCTCTCTCGAATAACTCGGTCTCTAACGGCCCGTAAAAGCGGAGCGGCGAGCGGCAAGATTAAAAGTATGAAAATGTTCGAAGCACGCCACGAGACGCCGCTCATAGCGAAAACGCGCACGCTTACCGATGCCGCCCCGCTCGCCGCGCCGCGTGCCGCTAAGATCGAAGTCGCGACCAGGCCGTAAGAGGACCTCTTTTTTGGGATGAACAATCATCCAATATCTTCTCCTGCTCTGACTGGAGCGAGAGGGAGTGTCAGACTTTTACTGACTAAAACCCAACAGTGTTCCTTCTGTTCCCCTTTGCGTTCCAGAGACGCGGTTGACTCTTTCGAACAATCCCGCAGCTCGCTAAGAAGAGCCGTGTCCTAACAATAGGATTGTTATAGGCTGATTATGCTTCAGTTATATGGTTAATTTTTCAGGTAAGTCCTCCTAATCTAACCAAACCTTAAACGAAATAAAAGAACGACGACACAAAAAAAAATAGTCTGAGGTGGACTCGCGTAGTTTTTAAGATTAATTTTTAAGTGAATATTTGTCAACATGAGGGTACGACAAAATGCCAATAAACAAATATTAATGTAAAAAAAAAAATGGCGCAGACCATCATGTCTGCAATATAATTGATACGAATAAAAAAAAATCTAACCTAACCTAAGATGAAAACAACTTAGATGATCAGCATAAATAAAAAGCACAAAAAGGCAATCAATAAGTCTAAGTAATAATTGTGTACAATCAGCCTTATAAGGACCTAATGTCTAGGAAAGTGAATGGGCCGTACGTACCCATTCACTCTCCTAGAAGTCCAGCAAGCAGGCTCAGTGCGGGCGCCGGGACTTACACATGTCGTCGAATTTTTGGTTCTAGGACATGCCGGTTTCTTCACAATGTTTTTCTTCACCGTTTTGTGAAAAGGGTTTGACTCATAAGTCAGGTCCGTTACCACTGCATTAGGTCACCACTAACCTATCGTTAGTTCACAAGGAAATAAATCCTAGATTTTTCATAAAGTGATTAGTCGTTTTTAAATTAGAAAGCAATCTTGTTGAAGCTTCCTTATGTAGGTGATCGACGTACGAGTCTGTACCACGCTTTTAAAGAACGTCGGTTTTACGGCTACTAGCGAGTAAAACAGTCGTATCGTAGTCGAATTGAAGTTGTTATGAATGTTACATTGAGAAAAGGCAAGCATTATCAAGCACAATTAATTCGAGAATTGTCAGCAGAACCACTCGATTACAGAAATTATCTGAGAATGTCCGAAAAATTGTACAACAAATTATTGTCTTTAGTCCTTTAGCACTGTCACCGATAACTGGCGACTTGGCTCGGGGCCGCTCGACACGCGGTTTTGACCGACGAGCCGAGTAAAAAATTAAGCAAACAAGACGAGCCGCGAGCCAGGCTCGTCAACTCACAAAACCGCGGTATTGCAATGATACACCAGCGAGCTTTACCGACGAGCCATAAGACCGCAGTTTTACTCGCTCGTCGATCTGGGCCTTTAGGAGATGCCTATTATCAAAACAAGACAAACGAATGATCCGATATGTGTTACACAGATTGCCAATTTACAGAAGTTTAGAAGAGAATTAGCAATAAAATATGAGCTGAAAAGATTATTAATTACCCAACTATAATTTAAGGGTCTTCAAGGCTAGAGTGAAAAGGCTCTTAATAAACAAGTGCGCCTCACCATCAATGATTGCATCACTGCTTACCATCAGGTGGGATTGCAGTACAGCATTGGTTTATATCAATTTAAAAAAAAAGATTATACTTCATTATACAAATGGGTGCTGTATCAATGATTCCTTCTTCTCAACCGCATTCCATTCAGTGTAAACAACTACCGTTTGTTTACGTCAATATTTACAAGTCAGAATACATAATTTATATTTGTATCATAAGATAATATACAACAAATGATTATGAAACAAGCACAGTATAATGAATATAACTCACCGGCTTGGTAGTCATACAACGCCCTCGCCGTGAGGCCGGGGTCATCGTCTAGATCTTCGTATATCGCACCTTCCTCTTCTAAACCTTCTGGTGATACGTCTGGAATACAGAAAATATGGCTACAATAATATTTTTTTACTTTTGGTGGGAGATCACTAAAAAAACTTGCAAAAAAAAACTAGTTTCACAGTAAATAACCGTAGACTTGAGTTCGTAGTTTTAATTTCAACTCGATAGCTCCCGAGATAAAGGGTCTTGACAGTCAAAACTTGTCGAGTAATAGTTAAGATTAACTTGTAAATAATATTTATATATCTCTAATATATAATTTGTTTTAGTAAATTGTCTCTAAATTATCTCACAGATAACTAAAAAAAATCCCGAATTGAGTCTCGAATATTTTTCCGAATTGTAAAAAAAGTATTTTTTTAGTGGCGTAGGTAACAACAAATTTACGGTTTTCAGATTTATTCCTATACCTGTGCCATAAGTCCTTGTTTTATGTAAAATTTCAAGATTATGAGTCAACGGTAAGTACCCTATGAATTTTGATTACTTTGAGAGTATTGAAATATACGTTTTTTGCGACATAAACGGCCGTATCTTTTTTATTTGTTACCTTAGAAGTTTCATTTTTTCACAACTTCAAGGGACCGCAGACTTAAGTATATGGTTTAATTTCAACTCGATACCACCACGCGTTCTTGAGGTTAACGGTCTTGACAGACAGACAGACAGACGGACGGACAACAAAGTGATCCCATAAGGATTTGTGTTTTTTCCTTTTGAAGTACGGAACCCTAAAAAATACTCAAAAATTCTCACCATCAAGCGTAGTCCCATTCGTCTCCTTCTTAAAATTAACATTTTCTATCACGGTATTCTGCCTCGTAAGCTCCGTCCTGTCATTTTCATCCGCAATATTATTCTTACTATACGGCGACCTTTTGATCGTACTGAACTTGTTGTCACTATCGTCGTCATCATTCTCATTAGAACTGGAATATGACGCATCAAACATATCATTCTCTAAGATATTCTGTTTAATCATCGGTTCACTTTGCTTCAGAGGCTCAATATCTCTATAAGAATTCTCCAGTTTCGTCTCAGCATAATTAATGGCACTGAACGAAGTGGCTTCGTTCTCCGTTGAAGGACTTAAGTCAGCTGGGTCTATGATCGGTTCATATTGTATCTGTGACGGACTCTCTAGACTCATCTTTATCTTGTCTATGTTCTTCAGCGGGCTTGTTTTTGGTTGTTCTTCGGCCTCTGGTATGGGGATTGGTTTTGTGTCCAGTTTCGTTGGCGACTTGATCGGGGATGCTTGTGGGGATTGAGCTTGTGTGAATGTGTTTATGCGCTGTGCTATGACGGAACTACGGATCGGCTTTTCTGGTGTGTTTGAATTTGTTCTGCGGAGTAGAAAGTATTTTTATGAATATTTTATTATATTTATGTACATGTACACGCTAGATAGTGCTGAACTCACTATTTTTGGTGTATTGGACATTCCACTTTATTAAATTTAATCAAATTAGTGCCTCACAATCCAGCTAATTTTAACTGTTCATGGCAAATATTATAGTGCTTGTTAGGGTCTTGACATAGACTTAAATAAAAGGCAGTGGACTGTAAAACTAACAAACATAATATCCAGAGAAATTGTAGAGAAAATTGGAATTACAAGGCGCGCGCCCGCGCAGCAGCCCGACAAGTGACGAAGCTAGCCGACGGCGCCCGAACCGTGCTTATTTATAACGCTATACTTGAATACAGTTAGAATCGAGTACCATTTCCTTTTTTTATGAGTTGCCTTACTTCAGCTGATTATTGTCATCGCTAACATTCCCCCCTTTTTTCAAGTGGGTGCTGAACGTTATCCAACATACCCCCCCCCCCACGAACGGTACTGTTAATAATACTGTTCCACGCGCGCCTCAGGGAGATGTCAGCAAATAGTAGGGGCCCAGCAGGGTCGAAGCCTACTGGGGCCACGGGTAGTGTGAAAGCGAAACCGGGGCCCCGGGATGAAGGCAAAGAAGGAACAGGAGTGGGTTTTTAGTCATTTCGCTCCCGGTCCGCCCAAGAGCGGGATTTGTCATTGGATGATTTTCCCACCTACCCCCCCCCCACCCCCACCTTAATAGTCACATCTAGACTTGCTGTAAGGATATATTCTCACCTGGTGACACCAATCTGTCCCTGCGCCAAGTTCTGCTGGAACAGCGCCCTGGCGGCCGCAGTGGACGCTCCTATGAGTTGTCTCGCTTCGGCTGAGCGTTGTCGTCGGAGCGCCTCACTTGCACTGACACCTCCACCCGAAGTAGGTGCTTCTGGACTGAGGGGCCTGAAGAGATTGGAAATATTATAATGAGGTTTTAAGCATAGTTTAACAATATGACCCAGTCTTTAATAAAAGGTTGATTACGCGTTTGATAGTTCAGACATTTTGAAGTTTATGGATGGGGTCAAATCGATTAGGTACTATAATTTCCGATTCCTAAGAGGTATTGATTTAATTTCTTTGTGTTTAATAATCGATTGTAGTTTTACAGATTTACATGTTACATGTAAATCATCATCATGTTTGTTGTAAAGTCGGTTATTGGTATATTTTAGATTTTACTAGTAAATCTTAGGATATAGCAACGTGTGTAGGTAAATATCGGAATTTCATAAGAGAGAGATAATTTATCGGGTTTTTCAGTTCCATCCTAACCTAAAATAAATTTAACTTTGTAAATTATTGATCTTGAGTTTCGTAGTTTAAACAGAGGTGACTTATTTTAATTTGACTGAAATCATTCATTTTCATGAAGTATTATGTTGAAAACTAACTAAATTTGACTTGAACATAAGCGATTTTACTTACAAAGAGTTATTTAAAATAACAATAACTTACATGTTTCATTTTACTACCTAATATGGGGAGCCAACACGAACACGCTTTCAACATTGAAAGCGCATTGGTATTGGCTATATACACACAAAAACTCTAATGACGCAATCAAGATTTATCAAGAATTTACCAAATAGGTATTATTTTAATCCTAGCCTTGAGCACAGGCGTAGGGTAGCCAGCCTTTGAAAGAAAGAAAGAAAGAAAGAAAAACATTTTATTTGCCGGAAAAGGCGCAAACTTATAACTAAACATATTGCAAGACAAAAACATAATTAATCAGAAATAACATATGTGCGCCACGTCCGAGCAAAACGGCCGTACGCTCAGCATAATGCCGTGTCCACAACGCAAAAATGCGACGAGTCCACAGCGCTGGTTTTTTCTTTGAGTATTTTACAGGTTGCATGGTGGAGTGTGCATGGGAATTGCACGACTTGATTCCACCATCTCATTTCTACCATCGGACCCGACATACGGCGAGTATCCACCCTTACGTTGTTAAAACCTCTACGGTCCGGACTAAGCGTTTCGCCTCGTCGTTTATACTGGGTACATCGAAGGACTGGAACATTTTGCCTGCTGCGGTCTTCCCATCCGATTATAACTTGGGTGTCTTCAAGGCTAGAGTAAATAGGCTCTTAATAAACTAGTGCGCCTCACCATCAACAATTGCATCACTGCTTACTATCAGATGGGATCGCAGTCAAGCAATAGTTTATAACAAATTAAAAAAATATATATCCCTATCTTGATTATTTGCAAAGACACTTCTAACAGCCGACACACTCCTATGATATTGAACTTATCCGACACAATACGAGAACAAATCAAAAATATTACTTACTTTTCATTTTCAGCTTTAGCTCTCCGTTCTGCTTCAAGCTCATCTCTTCTTCGGGCAAGTTCCTCTGCTTTCCTTTTCTCCTGAAATAATATAACCAAATTAACATCGAAAGTACTCATAAAGAAGGTGCACGGAGGGCTAGGGGTTAAGTAGACAGGAGGGGCATAGCACAAAAGATCCAGAAGGGTCGAAGTGCTCTAGCCTAGGGCCAGCCCTACAACAAGATATGATAAGAACATCGAAAGTAAAACAAGGGCTCTTTAAATCAAGAGTGAATAGGTTATTGCAGGCATATTCCGCTCGATGTTGCAGTCTCAACCTCCTTCAGAGTAAAGGTGATGTGCTTCAAGAGGTGGAAGGCTGGCCATTGTTTATTTATTTATTTGTTTTACTTTAACAAAAACGGCTATCCGCCAATTGCATACACAAAATTCACACACTCATCTCACAGAACTCTAGACATACTGACATGATCGACTTCTATTCGTCCGCGAACACATCACAGTCAGGGTGCGTGTCCAAAAAAATGTTGAGCGGAAAGACAGTGCGAGGGACAGGAGACTGGGCTCGCGCAATAGTGTGACTCGCAGGCACAGCGAACAAGCTATGTCTCCTGATGCAACTATATCTGGGGCACAAAGTTGAGACAGCTCGGCATGCAGGTCAGGAGTATCAGTTTTCCCATGAAGGATTTTACACATGGTTCATATTTGGTCATTTTTTCTTCTAACCTCAAGTGAGTTATACCCTACACAACTTAAAAGAAACTTAGTAGGGTACATAAAGGGATAACATGCATAGATACGCTTATAGAGATATCTACTTACTTAGTCTAATACATATTTTTAATGTAAAATTTAATTTGCAGTACACTGCAGACTACCCCCTTTTTATGTTAAGTTCTTACAGTCAATCCTAAGGTTGTCTGGTAGATATCGCTGTCAGCGATAAGACCGCCATTGTAAACATAGATTAAGTTAGTTTTAAAGTTTTTGTTACTATTTTGGTGTACAATAAAGTTCTATTCTATTCTAAGGTAAGCTTTTTGCATTTTCTCTGATATCAAATAATAATAATAATAATAATAATCATTTATTTGCTAATAATGTAGGTATACAGATAAGGTGTTATAATTGTTGATTGTCCCAATACATTTTGCCTTACGGCATGCAAAATATTCATATTTTATAGTAAACTAGCGCTTTGCCCGCGACTACGTCCGCGCGTATCGCCGTTTTAAGCGTTTGGCCCTGTGATTTGTTTATTGTTATTCCAAAGCAAACTTTCAAAGGAAATTGTAGTCTTTTGAATTCGAAAGGAAGATCGTTCGGGATTAATGGAATACGCGGTATGAACTCTGTTTCTCCCTGGACAGACCCGGTTAAAATAACAACCTCAACCATACTGCGGTGCAATGCTTTTACTTGCATCCTGATACCTTTACATAACTTCGGAGGCTTCAAGTTCCTAAGCAACATCACGGGTGTGCCCACATGCAGTTCACGTTTATGGTATGGAAGGCCGCCTGGATTAATAGTATTCAGAAACTCAACCGGATAGTGGAGTGCTTCGTCTGCATTTACCCCAGTGTCTTAATAGAATTAAACACTTTTCTTCAGCTTCAATTGATGTCAGCAAAATATCGCTGATAACTGCTGCTCGGTCGTTCTTAGACGTCAATATAGCTCTTTCTCTTAGCCATTCTAATGGTTTGTCCTTTATTTGAGCCACACCTGAATAATTTCTTCCTATCTTCTCTTTGACTGTACTTACAACCGTACATAATTTTTCTGGTATGACTATAACCCCATCTAATTGTTGGTACTTGCCGTTACCTAATTGAAGTAAAAGGTCTGAAAATTCATCTGCAAAGACGTCCCCTGTGAGATGTACTCTCATGTTTTTGGCTAATTTAACCTTTTGAGTGCGTAATTAGAAACACAATAGTGAGTAGTAAGACAATGGCGCGTGAACGCCGGCGTTAATGCGGGGATCAACAGCTTAAGGATTTTAGTTAAACAGCGCAGTTGACGGCCTCCCACAAGGTGGACCGATATCCTGGTAAGAGTCGCGGGAATGTGGTGAATGCGAGATGCACAGGACCTTTCGTTATGGCGACATTTGGGGAAGGCCAATGTTCAACAGTGGACGTCCTTCGGCTGAAATGATGATGATGATGATAATGTTGAAGGCTTTTTGTACAGTATCTTTTAATATATGCTTTATTTCATTCACTCGTGTCCCTTTTGGTACAACTGGTAACCTTTGCTGAAAATCTCCTGCCAGCAATATTGTCAAACCACTCATTAAGCTGTCATTGCTTCTTATATCCTGTTATCCTGTAGAGTTCTGATTAATTCTTCAATAGCTCTTTTGTTTGCCATTGTACTTTCATCCCAGACTATTATTTTTGCTTTACGTAACAATTGGGCCAGATTACTATGCTTGAAAATGTTGCACATTAGCGTCTGATCATTGGCGCAAAATCAGATCTATAAAATGTTATAGTTCATTATTTACCTGCCTCTCCATGTGTCGTTTAAAATCTTCTGAAAGATATGGTTTGAATTCATCCCACAGGTTCAATGGATTCGCTAGTTGACAAAAAACTAACATTAAAATGAAAAGCTCTCTCACCATGAACGGCTATTGATACATGGCTGCCTCTCCTAGGACTGTACGTCAGTGTTGATCATCTTCAAGTAACCCTAAAGCCTTGCATGCTGATTTGAAAGTCGTATGTTCTATGATTCTGGACCTCGAACTTCATAAAAAAGCAAGCGAAGGTGGTAACACTCCGTATTATTTGGATATACCGTATATTCCCTGCCTAAAGCGTTGTCTTTTTTAATGTGTAGCCAATCATCTACATTTACTCCTCTTTTCCTCCTTTCGAACCGATTACTGTTCCAAACATAGAATGCACAGATTTCACAATACAGGAAGGTCTTTGCAAAGTCATCTACTTGACATAGTTAAAAAAAAGACGTGAGAGTCGTTTTTGGTGGACAGGAAACCTTTATTAGCTAAGTTTTCTTGATTAAAAAAATACTCTTTGACCATTTTTCTAAATGCACAGCAAGATGAAACACAGTGGGAAAATTCTCATGAATAGAAAACCCGAAAATTTGCCACACTGCCTCTGAACTACCACTTTCATACGTTTTGACTTCATCTTTTAAATTGTTTAAAGAAAGAATACCTTGGTCAGACCCTTTATTCACATATTTACAAACATATTTAATCGATTTTACCGAGTTACAGTATTCCACATTGATGTGAAAGAACTGGATTATCAACGATTATCAAGCTCTACTCCATTTATGGTCACAGTAAATCCGCCATTATCTGAAGGATGTCTCTTGCAGTTTGAATATCCGTCATCGCCGGTCAGTGTTTTTATAAGCATTGTTCGAGGATAGCGTTTAGTGCACAACTGGTCTCTCATGCATGGCGAGTTGGCGTTGAAATTTCCACAGGGGACATGTATCATATTAGATTTCACTATCTCATAGAGCTTTGGATCTAGATGGGATCAGGTATTTCGGCACAAATAAAATTGTCAGTAATGTCAGAAGGAATGTGTCTTTTTAAGCCATATCAGAATATGAATGTGCCGAAGTCTGGAAAATGTTGGTATTCTACTGTGTACACAGTAGAAAACCAACATTTTACGTACTTGTATCACGGACCTGCACCAAATATTTTTCCTTTAGTTATCAAGTCCAACATTTTTTTTTACTTTGATGCGAAATATTTGTGCGATGATATCGTGGCGTGAGTTTTTTAGTCTGGAAACAAATTTTCTTTAATTTCTTTCCACCGAGGGTTGCACGTGAAGGTGAGAAATAAGTCTGCGCGACCATAATGACGTACATAAGTCATGGCGTATTGAGTGTGCTCGTGCATGTATCTCGGCCCACCGGTGAAGGAGGACGGTAATCCACTATTTGACCCAACTGATGAGCATCAACATCTTGCCTACCGATGGTGTCCTTAAGTATTACTGAACTAATTAATGAAAGCTTTTAGACTTTTAAAACATTAAATTAGCATAATAATTTCTATCGAAGAAGACGCTAACTATGGCACACCAACTTGTTTTGTAATTAATTTTATGTTTTCGTTTGTACCAATTTGGGTCAGTAGATGTCGTTGGACGTATATAAATAACATGATTGATACGTTATTATAGGATTAGGTTATCACATGGTTGCGTTGCAAAGAAAATCTATTAGCACATTTAAAAAAGAGATATTTCATACAAACATGGAGGAATCCATTTCACCATCATACATGAATGTACTTGAACTTTTTTGTTGTTGTTGAACTATTTTTGAGAAATAAATAATCGCTATTTGCTCTATTAGGGCTTGTTTTTCTAATTTCTAATACCGAGTTGCGAGTAAATTAGGCCGTGCAGTAAGACTTCAAAAATCTTGAACACGACCTAAACCGTAATTTGAGGGTAGTTTTGAAAAACGAATAATGGGAATCTTTATTATTTATTTAAACATGTATTCGTGCCAAGTTTCAAGTTTATTAACCCAAGGAATAAGATTCTCCCATACAAACTTTAACACCCCCTAAATCTTGCACTGAGGGTAGTACTGAAAAAATAAATACGGAAAACTTTAAAACTAATTTAGGTTAATATTTGTACAAAGTTTGGAGTCAATTGGCCCACGGAAAAAAAATTTGCACACTTACGAAATCCCCCCTTTTCACCCCCTTAGAGGATGAATTTCCAAAAATCCCTTCTTAGTGCTCACTTACGACATATAATTAATCTTTATGCAAAATTTCAAGCTTCTAGCCCCAGCGGTTTCGGCTGTGCGTTGATATGTCAGTCAGTCAGTTTCTCCTTTTATATATATAGATAAGGAGAATATTAAAAAAAAAAAGTTAAAGATTGTCAACTTAATCGTTCAATTATGTGATATGTCGTACAAATTCAGATAAAATGTCATATAAATTCAAATTCAATGTCATAAAAAAATTTCAATACAATGTCATAAAAAAAAAATCGAATATAATGTCATAAAAATAATACAATGTCATGCTTGAAATAATACCATGTCATACAAATAATAAAATGTCATACAAATGATAAAATGTCATCAAATAGAATACAATGTCATATGAAATGAAATAATAAAATACTATTAGGAACCAATGACATGGAAAAAAAAATCACATTGAAGGAGCAACATTTTACTTGATTGTCTTGTCATACAGAAATTCTTTGATTGAGTAGTAACACTTGTCCAGTAAAAGTTTTGTTAATTGCTTTTTAAACATTACTATAGGTAATTCCTTTAAATTTCTTGGCAAAGTGTTATAAATAATGGGACCCATGTGTAAAATACTCTTTTTTAATAAAGCAGTTTTATGACCACCGGTATATAGTTGATTTTTCAAAGCATTTATTTTTTCATGTGAGTTCCAGACGCATGCACTAGAATCAAGCTTACTTCGAACAAGCACTTTAAAAATAGACTTGATAGCGCTTGTGTTCTTGAAATCTTTGCTAGGTACAACTAATGTGTTGGGTACACATTCATTATGCGTTCAACTAGGAAGTGGCATTCCCTGCCGGAGTCTGTATTTCCTGATAGCTACAACCTAGGGGTTTAAGTCAAGAGTGAATAGGTTACTTCTACACCCACCACATCACCGCTTACCATCAGTTAGTGGGTAAATGGTCAAAGGCGCCTGTCAAGAATAATTTAAAAAAAAAACTAAACAATACCTCATCTTTTCGTTTTCTCTCGGCTTCCACTCGCTTCTTCTCTTCTTGTTCCTCTTTCAACCAGAACTGATCTCTTTCTTTGGAATTTATTTCTTGCACTGAAACAAAATATAGTTAATTATAAGACCTATCTAATATAGGATAGAATTGTCACTTTTATTTTGAAGGATTTGGTATGTATAAATTATAGCAAAAATATAGGGTTTATTCCAAAAATCCCCACCAGTGGGGATTGTTACTTATTTTTCCAAAAATCCCCACTGGGCTGATATTGTTTAACTAGTGGGGATTTCTGAAAAAAAACAAATATTCCACATAATAATACAACTAAAATATATATCTCCTTTCAATGCTTCTTTTTCGTACGTGTTTTATGTTTACATTTTACGGCACAAAATTAACAAACACAAGTTAAATAAATGGAAGCGCCTGTGGAAGGCATTTGTTTTTAAAGCACTGAGAAATACTTATAACAAAATATTCGTTAAGAAATACTTATGACATAAGTTCGTAAGTCAGAGCCATTGCCATTGCTCATCATGCGGTTCATCAAGGTTATGCATTCGACAGCAGTACAGTGTGCGAGTAATGCCAACGACATGCAACAGCCAAAAATGGAGAGACATCGCTCGACATGCCGCAGGCTTGAAGGCAAACAGCGACAGCGCGCCGTAGCCCTGTCCATCAACAACAGCCACAACCACTCTGACAAGAGTGCCCGACTAAGATGAAGAAGAAGATAATTATTATAGTATAGAAAAGCCGAGAATTTCAAAGATTTGTAAACAATGTGCGAATCTGGGGTTTTTTAGGTGGGAAATTATCCAATGACTTTTCCAGCTCTAGGGCGGAGCGAGAGGGCTGTCAGAATTTTACTGCCTAAAACCCATTCCTACGTTCCTTCTTTGTCTAGCGTTCCAGTACCCCGGGTTTCCCTTTCGAAAGCGAACCCTTGGACCCAGTAGCTTCAGCCATGCTGGGCCACTACGGCTTTCCTATGGAACACTATGCGCCGTCAACGGCTCGGGCTCGGTCCGAATGGTTACCGGACGGCCGGAGGGCAAGCTACCCATGCTCGCCGTCTGCAAGTCCACGCCTAAGGCAGGTGGAAATCGGGGTAGGGATCCCAGCAGCTGGGGCGTGAGGTCTGTTCTCTCACGCGTAGTGCAAAGCTGGGTTTCGCTAGTTTCCTATAATATAAAGTACAGGTGGCAACCCTTGTACAGGACTAAATTGCTGTTAGATAAACACGCTAGTCGGTTGCGTGACCTAGATAGTAGACAGGGCTTGATTAATAATAATTATCGTATACCTTACAACGGCACGGCCTAGTACGTAATAGTTACAAATTAGTTTTCTAACCAACCCACACTGGGCCAGCATGGTAGCTTACAGTTACAGCCCATTCCCTCTCATAGAGAGGAGCTTTGAGTCCTAGCTGTGGGAACATTATAAAACTGATGATGCTTAATATTATAGTTTTCTAAATTTTAAGCATCTCAAGATACCTACAAATATCAAATTAAGCAAGTCCAAACGAAAATCATGTAACTAACTGAAAAATTAAAATGAAATAAATGCTCTTCATTAGTAAACGCGTCACTCAAGAACGGTTAAATCAATTTGGCCATATTTTTGTTTTGAATTGTTCATTTTAAAAGTTCACAATAATGGTCTAAGGGAAATACAAAAAAAAAAGTTGTAAAATAGACACTAAAAACCTAACAGGTATTTGAGTAAATGTTAGTAATTTTAAAGTAGTTTTAACTGGTCAAAAGTACTTCTGACTAAATATTGCAGTTAAAAAAAATTTTAACGACCAACTAACAGTTTCGATTGTGTCATCTATTTATATAAAAGGAGAAACTGACTGACTGACATATCAACGCACAGCCAAAACTACTGGGACTAGGAGAGTGAAATTTTGCACTAGGTGTCCTTTCCTAACATAGGTGAGCACTAAAAGAGGATTTTCCAAAATTCACCCCCTAAGTGGAGGAAACGGGGGTCCAAACCTCCTAAGTGTGAAACCGCGGCCAGAAGCTAGTAAACATATAAACAAATCGTCTGCAACAACGTCATACCTCTTCGCAAGCTATTCTTCCGCCTAATAATTTCCTCCGCACCCTTCCTAGTCATTATCACGATAAATCCACTTTACAAACACAATAGTATTAAATAACCACGCATCTTGCGTACGCGCACACCACACAGTTACAAATGCCAAGCGTGGCTTGTTTATATTGACACTTGAAAACTGAGGCATAAACGTAAATAAATCCTTTGTGGACTCATATTGTTATTGAAGTTATTGTAAACATGAGTTCCAATATGAAGATATGTCAAGAATTTGAAGGCATATTAATTTAATAAGTGAAATTCATGTTTAAGTTAGTTTTTTTTTTTTGAGCTACCGTGGCTCTGGCACGCTAAGAGCAACTGAAGGGACACAGGAGGGTTTTAGTCAGTAAAAGTTTGACACAACGTCTCACCCCTCCCACAGCGGAAGGTACTAATTAACGATATACCACCATAAAAAACTGGGCAAGTGTGAGTCGGACTCGCGCACTGAGAGTTCTGTACAAACTTACCTACATATGTGAATAGTTCAATTCCTGAATTTCGAAGATTTTTCGAATCACAGTTTTTTTTTTTGTGACGTAACAACAAATGTTCTGTTTTCAGATTTATTCCTATATCTATACTACATGACCTTGCTTTATGCCAAATTTCAGGATTCTGGGTCAACGGGAAGTACCCTATGAATTTTGATTCCTTTGAGAGTGACATAAACACGGCCTTATCTTTTTTTTCGTTAACTTAGAAATTTGATTTTTTCACAGCTTAACCTTTTGAGTGCGTAATTAGAGACACAATAGTAAGACAATGGCGCGTGAACGCCGGCGTTAATGCGGGGATCAACAGCTTAAAGGGACCGCAGAATTTAGTGTATGGTTTTAATTTCAACTCGATATCTCCACGCGTTTCAGACAGACAGACAGACAGACAGATGGACGGACAACAAAGTGATCCTATAAGGGTTCCGTTTTTTCCTTTTGAGGTACGGAACCCTAAAAAGGTGGAATATTCTTATGATTGAAGTAGACGTACAATCCCGAAACGGAACTAACCATTTGTAGGCCGTAAAAGATGCTACAAAAATGTTGTTAAAGATTACTATATCTAGAAGGTTAACGACCGAATCAATTTCGGCAATTTGACCTGACCGCTAAGTCTCATGCTGTCTCTGTCACACGTTAGATATCTCGAGCCTTTTAAGGAAGAAGATCCTTAGCGACAATTTCCGTTTTTTGCAGGATTGAAATTTTTATCATAATAACGTAAAACAAACTTACACTAGGCACTCTGAGCCTGGGGGTACCATGACATGTTAAAAAGTCAGTCTTGCGAGCGAGAAAGAGTTCAGCAGTGCTATTCTCTAAGAAAACAGCCTTGAGCGCAGCGCTGACCGCAACGACGAAATCCAAATAGGTACAGTCAGGGGTCAAAGTGCAGTTTCACCTTACCGATGCTAAAATGTCTAAAATTTCTTTGTAGAAGAGGGTTAATGGTTCATGACTGATTTAATTGGTAGCATAGAATGTAAAGTATTGAATAAACTAGTGGACTATTGAACTTCTACAACAACAAAATTTTAGACACTTTAGCATTGGTAGAGTGCAACTGCACTTTTGATCCCTGACTGTACCTACATTGATTTAGGAACAATCCAATGTACTTATCTGGATGTCGTCGCTGCGGCCAGCGCTGCGCTCAAGGCTGTTTTCTTAGAGAATAGCACGTCAGTTCAGGTTGTCAAATAGATCGCGTTAGCTCGTGGTAGGGATTCTTGTCCTTATCGAAGGGAGGGATCGCCGTCCGCAAGCCCGCGCCTACTTTGGCCGGAAATCGCCTTGCTACTTCCAACGCTCAGAGCGACTCCTGCCTTTCCCTCCAGCTTTCCAACACCTCCTTCGCTCGCATTACTGCTTTGCAGAAAGAGGCGGCTGCTTCTCATATCCTCTCGCTCTGTATCATGGCCTGGGTCAGAGCCTGACGCAAGAGGTCGCGTTGGCGAAAAAGGGGGTGAGAGACAATTTACAACCGGTGCGCGAAATTTTAAACCCATCATCATCATCCTCTTTTCAGCCAAAAGACGTCCACTGTTGGACATAGGCTTCCCCAAGTGCCAATGAACGGTCCTGTGCGTCTCGCATCCAATGGATTCCCGCAACCCTTACCAGGTCATCGGCCCACCTTGTAGAAGGCCTTCTAACGCTACTTACTTTAAACAACAACAACAAAGTTACTTTAAGCCCGGGTAAGGATATTCAGTATAGAGCAACGAACAATAAAACTGATCCTAGTAATACAAATTAACACTAGGACCACTTTTATTAAGCAGCATCACCGGAATTTAATCGTCATGTTTATGATCACATGACTTTAGAGAAAGTATTAAGGTGAAGGAGATGGCGGGACGACTTAGGCCGAATGCTGCGTTACGCGAGCGCCCGCGCGGGCTGCCGCGCCTTCGCCCCTTTTGCTACGTAATAATACATTCAAGTTCTCCATCGTTTTGACTACATGCACACCGTTAAAGTTGAACTAGCGACACTGCGCAAGTAATAATCCGGTTTCCACAACGGGGACCGCCGCAAACGACACAGGCGTCCATTACACGATAGGTTTTGCTGTCAGTTTTGCCACAGTCAATGTTTTGATTGACGAAAAACCTGCCTTCTAATGCGATGATTGACGGTTGCATGACGAAAACCTAATGGCGATAAAATTCCGTCATTCCAACATCATTCATGATTGATGCCTGCATGACCGTGTACTGGAAGCCACACGCGAGACGTCACGTGACGGAAGCACGCGCGGAATCCCGCTTAACGCAGCGTTGGCCCTTAGATGTCTTTCTTAGAAATTGTCAAGAAGTGGCTCGAAGCCGAGAACAATGAAATGAATAGAGGGAGGCCTTTGCTCAGCAGTGGGACAGAATAAGCTAGATAATAGTACATTATGATACAAGTGTGTAATGTTAGTGATTACCGTCGAGGCGGTATTTAGACCCGAGCCGTGGCGAGGGTCTAAGAGAGCCAAGAACGGTAATCATTAATTACTCACGTGTGTCATACGACATTTTTCAATACACTTGTGAAGAAAATAACAGTAAAACTAGTAAAATTTTCCGTTATGGCGTATGGCGGTAAAAATCTGTTTTCATAAGCGCGCGAATCATTTTTTTTTATTTACCCCTAGAGGAAGGCTAAGGTATTTTGATCATACTGCCTAGTCTTACATTTATGTTTTCTTGCGTGAAAAGTTTTTATGATAATGTCTTTCGTAGTGACAATAGAATACGGATGTAACATTTTCTAATGATTTTGTAGCATTTAATTTTATTTAATTAATACAGCCACTGAACGTCACTGGAATAAAAAAAAATCACGCCAAAAACCGCGCGCATCTTACGATTTATTTACTAAATGTTTTTTATTATATAAATCGTTTGTACAAGTTAAATTTGTCCATTTTAACTTGTAAATTGAATGAAATAAGTAAGTAAGAATTTATATAATATTGAACGCAATAACTTAATGGGAATTTTATTCGAATTCAAAATTTGTTTTGCGAACAAAGAGATTGAACAAAAAGGGTTTAACTACATTATAGCACTAGTGCGTAATGGTAATCAAAATGTCACAGTTTGGTAACGAGTGCCATTATATACCTAAGTGCAGTGCAATAAGAGTCACTTTCTGAGCAAGTGTGTTGAAAAATAATTATCAACTTTGTGTTACTTACTTCCACGAACTTTTGGTAAATATAGTCTGCCTATTCTGATCTCCGCTCATAGCAAGGTTCTTTATCAGGTAACGTGCAATTAGAGAGCCCTATGGCCAGCAATGAACTACTGGTCTTGTAATGAAGACATAACTTCCTTAGGAAAATGCTTGTTAATTTCAAAATCCTCACCTGGATTAACCTTATGATAAGCTGTCCCTACGGGTCCACTCGGCGGTAATTCCTCTGGCCGACTGGTCTTAAAGTTAAACGCCGACCCGGCCTTCGCCAGCTTGTCCTGAATAACTTTCTCGTCCAGGTCATCCTCAGTCCTGGCGTGCATGGTCAGGTGGAAGCCAGTGAAGAAGTTCGAGACATGCTTGATGTGGTTCGCGCAGGTGCCTTTGCGGACTGTTGGGGCGCCTTCTCCCTGGAAAGTAAAGGGTTTGTGGTTATGAGGTGAGGAGCGTATGGTTTTTAGTAAGACGGAGTACTAAACTACTAAAGTATTCCACAGGTTATTATTGTTTATGACTAGCCGTCCATACTATTATTTTGTTTGGCAGTTTTTCAAAAAGCATTTTTCTGTCTGGCAACACTGCTGAAATGAACCTTTTTGGCTCAACCTTGAGGCACACGCAATGATATTGTTTTTATTGAATGTTCAATTTTTATTTTATTTGTATTGTGTGATCCTGGTGACTGTCGCCAAAATCTTTATTTTAACAACTATACCCAACTAGCAAAATAGCCATAAGAATAATCCGTAATAAGAGCTTAGACCTTATAAAAGGTTTATATCTGTCTTGGCAAAGATTGTGTAACTTATAAAGGCACCTTATAAGACGTATTGTGCTAAAAGACACTTGTAAGTGTATTCTTACAAAAGCATTATCAAGATTAATGTAAGATGAAAAAGCACTAAATGAAACCATCATACAACTACTATAAGAGCAAATAATCTTACAAGGTGCGCCAAATTCCATATTTACAGACGTTTAGCATTGTGTTTAAGAGACATTTTGCTAGTTGGGTATAATATATAATAACAACGAGGTTAACATGACATGACTCTACATAGTTGACGTAGGTAAATGATAGTATCGGGGTATAATAAGCCAATAAGCACAGGGCTAACGTAAATGAAAACGATCTCATAATGACTTTTCTTATCTCGGTATCGTTAGTGTCAACTACCGCACTTATCGGTGCGTTCATCCCTAATGAAAGGAACTGTATGAGATAAACTGGGTGCAACGGCGCCACTTTATATTGTAGGCTTATAAAGTATCCACTATGATTATGACACAAAGGGTTTTAGTAAACAATCATTTCCAATTATATCGTGAATTTCCAATTCGACTATTTATTCTCTTTAATTAATCAGGTGTAATTGCAAAACAAGGTTGCAGGGCACACAGTTTACGATTGTGTAAAAATAACTCCATTTCATAACTATTTCCTGCATCGTAATTAATTCGATTTTCCTTTTGCGGCTACACAATTTAGTAATACGTATTTATGGGTGATGTTATTTATCCTTGTTATAGTCGAACAATGTAGCAGTCTTTACCTCGTTATTTTTGTTCTATTTGGACTTTTTTATGGTGGTAAATCATCCAATGACTTCTCGTGCTCTTGGGCGGAGTGGGAAGACATGTCAGACTTTTACTGACTAAAAACCACTCCTATTCCTTCTTTGCCTTTGTTCCAGGGCCCCGGGGTCCACTTTCACTTAACCCATGATTGTTCTAACTCTGAGTGCAGCGAGGGGGAGTGTCAGATTACCGAATAAGATGAACGCACACTTATCCGAGCCGAACGAATTGAAGGTTTTTTTTTTTAGGATTGGGTATTTTACTCTATATGAGAAAAATCTAAAAATGTATTATTAAGATAGCTTAAGTAAAATGCAGTCGGTACTTGTTAGTTTTATTTCATAAAATAACAAAATAAATTTTAAAATTCAATTCAAAGTTTTCAGTTTTTATTATCTGTTCTTTATCGCCATGAAATAGTAGACACCATGTTAATTTAATACGTCATTCGGCTGCCTAAGCTAAAGTGACAGCTGTCAATTGTCAACTGATCGGCCATACTGAGCGCATTTGTTTACACAGCCAACTGACGTCACGACCACTGAGTAAATATGGCGTCCACTGCTTTCTACATTTACGTCATTAACGACTGAATAAAAATTTTGTGTTTTTTTTGTGGTTTATAAGCAATAAAGCATTTTTTATTAGTATAACGGAGCATCGGGCGTATGAATGGTTAAATAGTGCTTTTATTTTACAGTTTTTTGTAGTTTAATTGATTTATTTATATGTTTAGTATATTTTATTTTATTCTTTTATTATCTATATAAGGTGACTGGTAATTAGTGTACGATACTTAAACACCTGATTGTGCACATGATAACCAACAACTTTTACTATGGGAACAAACTTGAAATCGCGAAAAAAAATCAGCTGTTCAGTACATTTATGTTTGCCTAATGTACTGAACAGCTGATATTTTTTTCGCGATTTCGACTTTGTTCCCATAATAAAAATTGTTTGTTATCATGAGCACAACCATGTGTTTAAGTATCGTACACTAATTGCCAGTCACCCTATATATTATCTTATTTGTCTCTGTGTTCCGTGAGTGTGTCCGTGGCATCACCAGGCCCTATCAGAATACCAGCGCTGCGTTATTTTTACTTTTTAGTTAAATATCGCAGCTTAAGCTGAGATAGGAGCCTTTTTAGCCTCGCACAGGTCTTTTATTTTTATCTTTTAATATTGTTTTCTATTATTTTTAAGTTAAGTATTTATAAGTAGATTAAGTAGTTACTTTTTATTTTATTGTTGTTCGTCCTGTGCGAGTCTCAAATAAATGTTTTCTTTCTTTCTTTCTTTAAAGAATCTAATTGAGACACTTTTCAAAAATGAGTGCAATATCTCTATTCTTTATATGAAATACTATGAAACCCCGCACACCTAACAGCGTCAAATCGTCCTAATCTGGAAGGACTACAGAAGTAGTAGACGAATTCGGAAGCACCAAAGCACTGCCTTTTTAAGTTAATGTTATGAACTCACATTCTTATTTGCCTTTGATATATTTCACATTATTCATCTTCCAGTAATAAAGCACTGGCAATAAAAACCTCGTCAAAATCAATCACGATTCATAATTATGTAATTTCAGTGCGACAGGTGTAAAGGATTTCTGACGCGATCACGCAAGGAAACTCCGAACATTGCCCTTTGAGTGACTTTACGCCTTCTGATGAGGCCCATTGTAAGCGACCACGTTTCGGAGCCATATGTCATGGAAATGAAGATATCCGCAGGAGAACCAAGGTTACAGACATAGCCCGAAGAATCGCCAAACTTAAGTGGCAGTGGGCAGGACACATTGCTCGCAGAACAGATGGTCGATGGGGACGAAATGTTCTGGAATGGCAACCACGTACCGGAAGACTCAGCGTTGGAAGGCCTCCCACAAGGTGGACCGATGACCTGGTGAGGGTCGCAGGAATCCGAAGGATGCAAGACGCACAGGACCGGTCATTATGGCGACATTTGGGGGAGCCCTATGTCCAACAGTGGACGTCTTTCGGCTGAAATGATGATGATGAGGTGTAAAGGAAATAGAAACGATTTCTTCGGTGCGGTCGATTCTTTCGGTGCGGATATGTGTGCGAGGCCTTCTGGAGTTCGATTCTTTCGGTGCGGATATGTGTGCGAGGCCTTCTGGAGTTCGATTCTTTCGACGCGTTGTGCTCGGATAAGTGTGCGTTCACCTTTAAACAGTGTCCTTTCAGTTGCCCTTTGCGAAGGCCACGATAAGTCCTTCGAACAATCCGCAGCCCTGGCAGACATCTTCCGTACCTGGCCCCGTCAATCATCCTGACATCTATTTGAGGTGCGCGTGGAACACAACGCGCTGTTGGTCGGTCTTGGTCCATAGCGGACGGTTGGACGGCGAGCTACCCATTGCTCGCCGTCGGCAAGCCCGTGCGATCTAGGGCCGCGAAGACTCTTTCGAACAATCCCGTTTTGTGCCCGTGGTCTCGGCAGGCCATGTTAGTTCAGTAGG
The DNA here is from genome assembly GCA_905147345.3 of Mythimna impura. Taxonomy (NCBI): domain Eukaryota; kingdom Metazoa; phylum Arthropoda; class Insecta; order Lepidoptera; family Noctuidae; genus Mythimna; species Mythimna impura. Next base: position 6,922,784 of record LR990357.1, read on the forward strand.
TTCCTACTAGCAAAAACTATTAGCAATCTGTTTATGTAATCAAAATAGCCTCTCTAGCCTTGCCAAACATGTTAAATTCATCAAAATTCCTCTATGACCGTGATTGTAGTTCTTATGGAGTTCATTCGAACATTTTGACTAGCCTGTTGGTCTAGTGGTTAGAGGCCCTGCTATGCCGGAGGTCATGGGTTACATTCCCACCCAAAACCAATGTTTGTGTTATAAGAACGATCATTTGTTCTGTGTCTAGGTGTAATTCATGTACAACAGTTTTTAACCGCAGCTTCGCTCCCGTCAACTGACTACCGACCCTACTCTATCCTACCTACCTATCTACCTACCCACCCTACCCTACCTACTTTCCCTTCCTCCTACCGATCCTACCTACGTACCCTATCTACTTACCTACCCTACCCTCCCATTTTTCTTTGTACCCACATGTGTTCCTTCAGTTGCCTTTTGCGTTCAGGGGTCGCGGTAAAGCGGGAACTACATTAGACCGGCGCACACGTGGGCCACGCCTGATTTGTACGTAGAACCGCGTCGCGTGGCGTGGATCTAATGTAGCTCTTTATATGCAGTTGCCTTATAAAATGTATGGAGACCAACGCGCCCAGATCGGCGTACGTGGTCCACGTGTGCTCAAATGTAGTTCTACCCTAATTCTCAGAACTCAAGCTAGCCTAGTAACGTTTATAAGTAGGTATTATTTTAACAAGTAAAAATAATGTTATTACCCTATTTGTATAATTTATGGTGTTTAGTTACAATAATATTTTTGATATAATTATACATTTTCCTTAGTCAATCTGTGGTGATTTAATATTGTATTTATAATTTATTTTAAACATACATATATTATTTAGAAATATATAGGGTAACTGGCAATTAGTGTACGATACTTAGACACGTGATTGTGCTCATGATAACAAACAATTTTGACTATGGGAGCAAAGCCGAAATCGCGAAAAAAATATCAGCTGTTCAGTACATTAGGCAAACATGAATGTACTGAACAGCTGATTTTTTTTCGCGATTTCAGGTTTGTACCCATAGTAAAAGTTGTTGGTTATCATGAGCACAATCACGTGTTTAAGTATCGGTCACTAATTACCAGTCACCCTATATAAGTAAGTATGTTTATCAGTTGTCTAGTACAGTACAAGCTGTGTTTAGTTTGAGACTAGATGGTGTTGTGTCAAAGTTGGGGAATATTAGAAACCGGCCAAGTGCGAGTCGGACTCGCGCACAAAGGGTTCCATACCATTATCTATATAAATGGCAAAAAAACACACGTTTCTTGTATGGGAGCCCCCTTATTTTATTCTGTTTTTTAGTATTTGTTGTTATAGCAACAGAAATACATCATCTGTGAAAATTTCAACTGTCTATCACGGTTCATGATGTAGGTACAGCCTGGTGATAGACAGAGACAGACCGACAGACAGAAAGACAGACAGACGAACAGCAGAGTCTTAGTAATAGGGTTCCATTTTACCCTTTAGATCATCATCATCATCATCATTTCAGCCGAAAGACGTCCACTGCTGGACATAGGCCTCCCCACCCTACCCTTACCCTTTAGATACGGAACCCTAAAACAAATATTTGCATTTTTTTTTTTAATTGTTGTAAACCAGTGCTTGACTGCGATCCCACCTAATGGTAAGCAGTGATGCAATCATTGATGGTGAGGCGCACTAATTTATTATAAAAGAAATGCTTTTGCAAATGAACAAGACAATTCGAATAAAACTGGCTTGCATACTACCTACAGTAATCAATTCCAATCAGCCTTAGTCACGAATCGCATACAAGATAATGATAAGCAATTCAAGAAACCACACCTATCTAAGACATTCAAATGACATATTTCATTTACTCAGACAAAGCATAAAAGCTTCCATTGAATAACACGTTTTATCTTGAGAAAACAAAACAATCCTATCAGTTCTTATCTTATCTATTATACAGCACGGAATTGCGGCGCCAGCAGCGGAGACACCATTACTTATAATGTATCTGTTATAGTCAAAACTGTTAATTGGTCAAAACCACTTTTAACTGCCTAACTGGGGCCCTGCCTTGAGCTCTTAAAAATCCATATAACGACGTAAACTGAACTCTTAAAGGAATGGAGCTGTATAGGGTGTATATTTTTTTATTTTTTCCCTACAACTATCACACAACGCCGTCTAGTCCCAAGCTAAGCAGAGCTTGTGTTATGGGTACTAGACAACTGATAAACATACTTATATAAGTAGATAAATTACACCTAGACACAGAACAAATGATCATGCTCATCACACAAACATTTATCCTGGGTGGGAATCGAACCCACGACCTCCGGCATAGCAGTCAGGGCCACTAACCACTAGACCAACAGGCCAGTCAGTATAGCCACAGTATAGATAATACTGTGGTATAGCCCTATCCCTCTTTCTCGCTCTCACGCTTGACATTTTAACACGTAATGGTAAGGCCCCTAGAGCGTTTGTCCCAGGTAAACATAATCATCCACAACCTCAAGTGTCTCTGATTGTAATAGGAGCAGGTACTAATAGTAGTACAATAGCTATACATATAAATCTTTATGCATCTAACACTATAAAAATCACTATTAACACATAAATTAATATGAATATTAGTGACTGATATTAGTAACGCAATGTGCGCTGACTAAAAGCTGTAGTCTAGTTAATAAAAATAATATCTATCAATAACATAAGAAAAAAAATGTTTACAAAAATGAAGTTGTTGACTCCTGTGCCAAGCGATTAGCTTGTGTTACAGGACCCAGTACCCTTGGTGATGGGCACGCCATAATTATGGCGGTAAGTCCCCTCTTTGAGGAGTGGCTGGAAAGGCAACACGGCGTCTTTACCTTCCGCATGACGCAGGTCCTCACCGGACATGGTAAGTTCGGGAGGTTCCTGCACCGGATTCGTGCGGAAGAAACGCCCGGGTGTCACCATTGTGTGGACCACCCGGAGGACACGGTGGAGCACACGGTGGAGGTGTGTCCTGCTTGGACAGAGCAACGCCGTGTTCTCGCGGGGGCATCGGCGGCGGCGGTCTCTCACGCCGGGCCTTGGTACAGGCCATGGTCCGGAGCGAGGAGGAGTGGCAGGCGGTCGCCTCCTTCTGCGAAGCAGTAATGCTAGCAAAGGAGGTGGCCGATCGCGTGAGGCAACGGTCCTCACGCCCCAATCGCCGCCGGGATTCCGATCCCGATTTCCGGCCATCGTAGGCGCAGGCTTGCGGACGGCGAGCAATGGGTGGCTCGCCGTCCGACCGTCCGGTAACCGTCCGTACCTAGCCCAAGTCGTCGACGGTGCGTGCTGTTCCACGGGTGCCTCAAGGAGATGTCAGCAACTGTAAGGGCCTAGCAGGGTCGAAGCCTACTGGGGCCAAGGGTCTGATTCTGAAAGGAAGACTCGGCCCTGGTACGAAAGGCAACGAAGGAACAGGAGTGGGTTTTTAGTCAGTAAAAGTCTGACACTATCTCCCGTCCCGCCCAAGGGCGGGGGATGTCATAAGATGATTTTCCCACCGAAAAAAAAAACAAAAAAAAAAAAAGTACCCTTGGTGAGATATAATAGTGGTGCAACTCTGACTCTCGCATAACCCATCAATTTGTTGAGATGAATATTTGAAGATGTTATCTCACATTAAAATTATTATTTATTTATTTACAAGTAAACTATGACACTCAATGCGAGCAATCTATGAATTCATATGACAGAAAGAAAGAAAAGAAAGAAAGAAAAATATTTATTTGGCACACGTACACAGATAAACACAACACACAGGTATTATCCCAACTTTGCTAGGATTGATTTCATATCTAACTGGATGTAACTGGGAACCAGAATTTTTCATGCAGTCACAGCCTATCTGCCCACAATAACAGTCACTAGGCTTAATTCATACTATGGAATGTTTCAACATCTCTATACTCTATTCACAATAAGATTAGGCATTAAAACCAACCTTTTTCACTGTCCATTCAACCAATTTTGACTTCTATTCCGTAGTCAAAAGGATGACATTCAAAGCAAAAAACGTTGTTACAATACAAACTTGTTTTTGCCTTTCTTTGTTTAAATGTCTAATCTCATTGCGAATGGAGTATAGGCCATAGTTGTCTCTCTCAGTGTAATCTACTTACTTGCCAGTTGATAAGCACATATTTGGATATGCTTCCATTTGGTTGGTCCACTTTCAGGAATGCATACTGTATTTTGCCACTGTTGAACTCATTCAGAAGTTCGTCTATGCCTCCGTCTCCTTTGTCAATAAATTTTAAGTCGTTTGTTTGACCATCATAGCCGAATAAGGCCCTGGAAAGAGGGTTAAAGTGTTATAACTGAATTTCTTTATACATCTTATGGGTAATAATTTTTATACAGTTTATTACAAAACAGAAACTGAAGGAGTTATCTCTCCATCAGTTATTGTTTTGTGTTGGCCAAAATAATGAATTGATTGTGTAAGAAATTATATGAAAATATAGGAGTGTATAAGTACAAGTAAATCTACAACCTCAAACATCTGCGAGTCCCTGTCAAAGCATAGCAAATGTTTAAAGATTTAAATTAATTTACGAACCAAATTTTATAATATTTATTTTCAATCCAATTTTATCACAACTATTATTATTCAATCAACTTTCAATTATATTATCATTATTAATTTTTAAGTATTAAATTAATATTTTAAATTAATTAGCAGCATGCTGTGGTCTCCCGTGAGTGAATAAAGTACACCAACTAAATACTCATTATGAGAAATATATTGTGTACATGTTTGTTGGAGATCCTAAATAAAAAAATAAGTAAATTAATAAAGAGCAATGGCAGTAATTCGGTGCTCACTACTCATAATATGTCCCTTAAACTTGCCAGTCAAAACTATTACTGTCCATTTGCCTATAACTGCATTTTATTATAACATACAGCTATTAATATGCTCATGACAGCACAATAGGAAAGGCACAGACTTCCCTATCATGTTTATAAAACCAGCCTTAGATAGAACTATAAGATATGCTATGTTTTGTAATTATCTCACTTTTCATAAAGCATTCAAAACTCAAAACATTCAGTGTTATGAATGTTTTGAGTGCGAGTTGAGATATAGATGATTAATATAGGTATTATGTCATGATTAGATAATCTTTGTTAAAAATAGGCCAGTTAACCCATCCCTCATACTATAGGGATTAAGATATTTATTTTAATGCTACTTATCTCAGCTTAATTAAACATATCAAATTTATCTGGTAATTGAGGAAGGAAATGATATAGAAATATTTTTACTCTTTCAAGTCTGATTGTAGAACTTACAGCTACTTTACGCAGTATGTGAATGATACAACTATTACATTTAAAAAAAAACAGTTTCTATGGGTAGGTACAGATTTAAATTAGAATTTTATACCTCTTACAGTAATAAAACAGTAGAATAATTTAAATGCATATCAGTTACGCCCAACTCTTGATTGCAAATAAAGGAGTGGTACCTGCTTGTGGTAGGGTTACTTGCTAATTAAAAAAAATCAGGGCAACAACCAAACTAACAACTTTTTCGACTTTCAACGTTTTCACAAACGGAGTTTTATTACGACCGCTTTTGGTAAATGGAATGCAAGCGCAAGTGAATGAACTGCTTATTACTCCAATCTATTGTCATCACCTATAAGGATCACTGTAAACGCCACGCTAATGAATTCAATTCATAATTTTAATCAACTGCGGCTGTTTATTTAATTTCCGTAGCAAGTAGGTCGACGAATGAAGATTTGGACTCACCAATTGGTATCAGTTTTCTCGTCTAATACATCCTTCCACCCAGCGATTAACGCCTGCTTGTGTTTATCTAAATTTATGGCCATTTTACATTATTTGTACTAACTCCTACGCGAAATAAAGAAGCCGAATTGTAGGAAAAAAGCAAAATAAAACGCCGATAAATCGCCTGACTCACAACAATTTTTGTCACAGATTAAAAAACCTCAAACCTGACTGAAAAGGTTTTTGAACTTTGTGACAGCTATAATAAAGTGTTGCCATATAAAATAAATGATTTTGATTTAACCTATTTCTAAAAAAATATTCTAAAATGCAACTATAATTAATTATTAAGAAGTTGCTGTATATTTCTTTATTTTTTATATTCTTAGCCACTAACATTATCTAAAATGAAAATAGAAATACTATGATTCAAAAACAAAACATAGGAATAGAACGCCTAACAAAAAAATGTTCCACTTTACCGTCACACGGAAACAATCCATCTTGCTCATATATTATTCACAGGCGTACTCAAGATTCCCTCTCATATTTTAAACTTTTAGATTTATTGGCCATTACTGTCTGCCGTTCCCACGTTCTTCAAAAATCTTGGATTTCCACTTGCGCGCGCATTCATTTTTATAAGCAAGCCCTTAACACCGTGGGTAACTGGGTATCGCAGAAACTTTCGTTCATAACAAGCGGCACTCGGTAGTCACGACAGCGATCGCCTGGTGGACAAACGCCGCGATAAATTCGCCATGGCTTATTTTCGTCGAATATAAATAAACTGAATTAAAAATGTGGGTAGACGTTAGTGCGCGCGAAAAACAAAATTATACCACACAGACAAATGGATCATTTATACCTGGGTAAGTGAGTGTTTGTAGTTTTGTTGTTTGATAAGGAAAATATTGGAGGGAAAGCGAGCGATCTGTGCTAAAGCACGGGACATAAAAATATTATCGTGTGTAGTAAAAATTAGCATTGACGTCAACATTTTTATTGTTAAAGCCTTTGAGTGGTTATTGTGATATTAACATCAGTTATGTACAGTTCGCATTATGTTCATGTACCTAGAGTATTTTACATACTGTTCCTAGGTTACACAGCCAAAACATGGTAGAGTTTCGGCGCTGATCTTAAAAGTAGGATATGAAAAAATACACTAATCCTGATTAGGTAACAAACATATTACGATACGACAATTACTACGATTTATTTTTCTTAATATTTTACACTGTTTGGGCAGACCTAAACCATACCGACAAAGATTACGTTTTTTAAGTTTTTTTTTTGTTTTTTTCTTGCGCTTTTAAGTTGTGTTTCGGTCACTTTCGGTGTACTTACTTGCCCGCATCGCTATTTTGTTTCTGCATCAAACAAGCCCTTTCAACAACCCATAAAAAGAGGCTCATAAAGCATTGTACAATGGTTTTGATTAATAGACCATTATATTAGCCGCTAAATTGGCATTAGAAGTACTAACTGTGAAATTCACATCCCTTATTTAGACAAGAAACCAACTGTGTGCCAAAAACTTATGGCGTGAAGTTTACGATTATTGTCATCAATAAAGTACTAATAATAATTAATGAGGTAAGTAATATTAATATTTTAGATACATGGTTCATACACTCTTAGGTAGTAGGTACATGTACGTCTTAATTATGTAGATTTATCCTAGTTTTAATTAAGTAGCTAAGAATTTTTATTATTTTAATGTTTTAGTGTAAGTAAATAAATACAAATAAATAAAATTAGTTGATACTGAAAAGAAATCTAATTATTAATTATTAACAATTACACCTAAACAAAATACCACAGTTAAGATATTTTTTTACCTTGGAAATCATCAATTACTTCTCCTGCTCTGAGTGGGGAAAGGGAATGTTAGGGCCGGCCGATACCTGCCAGGGCTGCGGATTATTCGAAGAGTACCTTAGAAGAAAAGAAAGAAGAAAGAAAGAAAGAAAAACTGTTTATTCGCGCGAAATGACGCAATCTTAAAACTAGTTAACAAACATTATCAGTTGAATAGGGAAGATATGCGTCACATCCGCGCAAAACGGCCGAACGCTCAGCATAAAGCTGCGGCCCCACGCATTATGCGATGAGCTCACAGCGCTGTTTTTCAGCGTGGGCCGATGGCGGTGTTGACATAAAGACGCCCGAACGGTGCAGCGTACAACGAGATTTCGACAGAAAAAGGAAATAAAAATAATTACAGAATTACAAATTAAAAGGAAAATTAAATTAAATTAAATTAAAATAATAAATAAATATGTAACGTGACAAGTATATATATAATATGAAGTGGCAACACCACGACGCGCCCGTAGCAGCACTCGTTTTTATAATCTGTGGCAATTTGCATAGACCACAGACGCTAATAGGTACGTGATTGGACGCGATCGCGGTGCCGTTCACAGAATATTTTGACAAAAGGATATGACCGAATGTGACGACAAGATAAGATGGTTTTGGAAATTCAAATAATTGTTATATAGTACTATTATGATGGTTCATGTTTGCGACAATGTTTTAAGTATTTGTGACGAGATGTGAAATTAGACGAACTCAAGAAAAGCGAACATGGGAACAGGTAAGGTTGATCAAATTGTTCACTCACATTGCTTCATGTTCATTCACTTTGCACCTTCGCAAAGGGCAGCTGAAGGAACACTGGGTTTTAGTCAGTAAAAGTCTGACACGGCCTGTCATTCCAACCTAGAGCGAGACAAGTCGTTGCCAAAGAAGAAAGAAAAAAAAAAAAGTCGTTTGATGATTTCCCACCTTGCGGATAAGAAGATGCTCATTTAGCTGAAGGCTAGATGTAAGACAAGTTCGGATCGACAACGCGTTATGGAAAGCTCATGAAGTGGTGATCGCGTACGGTCTTCCAGTACGCGATCGCCACTTCAGGACCTTTCTGGCAGCTATAGTGAGAATCGTGGGAGTCCGGATGTGCCCGGGATTGTAGATGTGGCTATATCTTTCGGCTGAAATCAGGGGCGTAGCTACCGACGTATCAGCCATATCAATGATACGGGGCCCTTGCAGCTTGGGGGCCCCGTATCATTGCGAATTTTTGATTCTGAAACATTTCTCCGACATTCGTTTCGCCGTTGATCGGTTCACCGACAGAACGATTCACTTTTCATTTTTTCTCCGACAGAACTTTTCAATGACGAACGATTCGCCGACAGAACGATTCACTTTTCATTTTTTCTCCGACAGAACTTTTCAATGACGAACGATTCGCCGACAGAACGATTCACTTTTCATTTTTTCTCCGACAGAACTTTTCAATGACGAACGATTCGCCGACAGAACGATTCACTTTTGAAAATTACATCGACAGAACCTTTCACCGGCGAGCGATTCGCCGACACAACTGTTCATCTGCCCCTGGGTATAAAACATAGGTATTCGACATGTAGACCTGTTTCCGTTTGTTGTTTACATCTGAATCAAGTTGTGAAGACGAAACTTAAAGTTTTATGCAAAACTTGAACAAAACTAACCAAAAAAATGACAAAAACGTATTTGCTTCAACGTCAATACATGTATCGTACATGTTATGGTTATACATACGTTTTGTAAGGGGAACTGAAATATATTTGCAAATGAAAATAATTTTTATTATTAACAAATAGCTAACCAACATGATTAAAACCAAAACAAAAACATAACAAATCAACTATGATTAACAAAAACAATTATAAACTTCATAGGATACTTATTTTGTATTACATAAATGAGAAATATGAGCCCAGCCACTTAAGTAGGTTTTTATGTCCATATCATCCTTTTCTGACAAATGCTGAGTAATCCTCTCTTGATATTTTTCTCTTAAGCGTTGGCTCCGACGAATTAATGAGTTCGATAGTGCATTCTGTGTGCTTTTGTTCCTTCTGGAACTCTACTATTGTTTTGAAAATGTTCCATTTTCGCCGGCCTAATAAGGTATTCCACCTATTGTGCCACGACTCCAGCGCATTTTGTGATAATGGTACATGTGAAAGTTGGCTGTCGTGTACTGACCACATCCTTGGAGGAAATATTGGCGGACTTCGCTTTACTGTAATTTTGGAGCTAATGGATTTTTTAATTATCGCTGATCCACTGACATAATATTTTTCAAACCATCGCATCACTCTCTTAGCTTCATCAGGTATAATTTCGTTTTTTATTATATCAAGTGCATCGGGAATTTCTATTGGCTCTAAAAATGCCAGTGCAGCAATATGTCTCATTTTGTGGGCAAATACTGGATCGCTGTTGTATTGTTTCGCGAGACCAGCCGATTGAATGTGTCGCCATATGCTTTGGTTCAAATGAAAAAAAAAACAAAGTTTATTTAAGCAGTCCGGGAACACCATTTTTATAGCTTTCATTGCTGCGCGTTCAAAATCGGTGAGGATTATTTGTGGGCACAAATCGATATTCAAGGTATTTAGTGTGTGTCGTTTTAATATTTCTAAAAATATTCCATAACATTTTACAGTTTTATGTGAAAGTAAACCATAAATTAAAGGAAGTACTTTATGCGTACCGTCCGGGATTCCGACTATTGCATGTATAGAATATATTTGTCGAAACGGGGTGGGGCAACAGTTAAATGTTCCATCCATCAGCCAATAATTTGCTTCACTTAAAAGTCTGCAATTCTCATTTGTGCCAAATACGATTACGGATTCTTCATTATGAGTGTAGTGACCGATAAGGAAGTTGACATCATTGTTAATTTTGGTTAATTCATCGGGAATCACAACAGCATGTATATCTTTGGGAATACTTGGTAAATTCTTATTCCTTACCCGATGAACCATCATTCTCATGGCATCCTTAGTCAGCATGTAAGGAGCACTAATACTTGGTACATCTTGAATACACCGTTGAACAATTTGTGAGGGTGCATCCTTTGAATGGTGGGCTTTTTGTTTGATGTTAGCTTTTACAGTTAATTCAATCTGCTTATTGGGATCCGGCAAATGAACATGTTTAAAAATTTTCGAAATAACAATATGAGAATTATTCGTAGACACTGTTGAAGTGATAGCAACATTGCACCGGGTAGAATCTTTTCTCGTACACCGCCAGTAGAACTTCGTATTTCGTATTCTATTTAGATGATATGAATATCCTTCGTGAATCAATATATCTTTACCGCGTTTTGACTTTAACATTACACAATCACTCATTTTTTAACAACAAATCTAAACCTTTTCATTAACACGTTGGAAATTAATTCCGGGCAGACATAACAACGCGGGACGTTGACAGGTAAAAAACTGAAGACTACCCTCATTTTCATATTTAATTGTTTTTGTTTAGAAATTAATATCAAGTATGTATGTCTATCATTACCTCAATAATACTAGCCTGCATTGTGCATTTAATTTAGAATTATATGCAATTAAATGATAAGCTAGCCGGAAATTATAAAATCCTTTGGAATGACTATGAGTGCAAAGTTTAATTTTATGTATTAGTATTATATTGTATTATTGATTGTATTTTGTGTGTATTTGTGTGTTTCTTTAAAACAATAAACGGAAACAGTTCTACATGTCGAATACCTATGTTTTATACCCAGGGGCAGATGAACAGTTGTGTCGGCGAATCGCTCGCCGGTGAAAGGTTCTGTCGATGTAATTTTCAAAAGTGAATCGTTCTGTCGGCGAATCGTTCGTCATTGAAAAGTTCTGTCGGAGAAAAAATGAAAATTGAATCGTTCTGTCGGCGAATCGTTCGTCATTGAAAAGTTCTGTCGGAGAAAAAATGAAAAGTGAATCGTTCTGTCGGTGAACCGATCAACGGCGAAACGAATGTCGGAGAAATGTTTCAGAATCGAATTTTTACGGGTATAAAAATTCGTAACATGTTATCCACAACCTTAAATTCTGTTATTGATGAGAGGTGCGTAGTTAATATGTAATTACTAAATGATAGGATGTTCCATTCTTATAGCTCGCACCGTTCGTTCTAGCGTTCTCTACATAAAATCGCAATAAAAACTTAACCTCTCTTCTATTCCAAAATGCTCCAATAAAAGACTTCATCTGTTTCGGTCTTACATGGACGAAATCTATCCAGTTAGTCTGGTCATCTCTATCATGGCCTATCGTGACTTCGTCTCATGTCTCTGTGTTAGTAGGGCCCACGGTTCCACCGTGGCGTGGTGGAAAACATCAATAACTTTTGATATGGGGCCCCTTTGAGACTAGCTATGCCACTGGCTGAAATGATGCTGATGATGTTGATGGCATCGTTGTCGCATTGTCGCCTCGTGACTTTCTGCTAGAACCTTAGATGTTGACATTTATCGTCAGTATTATCTACGAATAAAGCCAACAAGACCTAGGTCGCTACCCACGCCAGTCGCGCGCCTGGCAGTGATTAATTTACATATTTATAAGTAATCTAAGCTTACATAAAATATCATTTATGTAGTTACCCCTAAAAAAAACGAAACAGTAATTTTTTCCTCCGACATTAAGCAAATTCTGTTGCGTGCCTAAAATCCCTACTAATAAAAAAATCTTTGAAATTCTCCACAAATGCCTTTGTAAGTTTCTTCGCTAAATTAAGAAACAAAATTACCTAACTATAACAAATTGTTTGCGAAACTTGAATGTAGGTAGGTGTGTACTTACTTAGGTATGTGGCTAAATTAGAAGAAATGCGTTGTGATGAAAATAATCTGGAATTCCCTGGGAAAGATTTCTGCACTAGGTAGGTACTATAACCTGCTTGATAGTGTGCATTAGCGCCCTCGGGTGCCCTAGAGTCCGAACACTTGGATTGTTATCCTAATACAAGTAATAGAGAGAGGGTCCTTGACCGAATGGAGGTAAAATCTCACCGCTCACGTATAAACCCGCATAGCAGTATATTTATTTATTTATTAAAATTATATGCACTAGTAAGAAACACTGTACAAAGGCGACCTTAATGCCTTAGGCAATTTCTATGAGTCGATTATAGGGTGGTTCAGTTAAACGAGGTCAAACGTGCGTAAAAGGATTCCAATTCCAGTCGGACAAATATTAAAAAAAAAAAAAAATATCAAGCTTCCTAGCTGTAGGTACTGCAACGGTTTTACATAAGAGCTTGATATTATTGTTTTATTTTTATGAAAACCTAGTTGTTTTATTTGTTTGTATTGTTGTGAAATTGAGTATTATTGTGTACGGAAATACCCTCAGATAGAGAGGACCTTTTTAGCCGATTGAGGAGGAAATTCAACGGTCATGCTTCTTATCGTTAGGGCTCATGTTTTGTCATTGTGAAAATAAACTTAATAGGTGTCATGACAGGCTGCTTTTCGGTGAGGTGAGGGTGACTTTCGGAACTTCAAGGTCTTCCTTATAATCTGGTAACAATATCAGACGATCGGGAAGCCAAGTAGGGAGGGCCAAAAATACATTCAGGTTGGGTTATTATCTATAAACTATATATACAGTGGCGTAACTATAGGGTGGCAAGGCTGGCTAAATGCCACGGGCCCCTGGCCCAGTGGGGCCCCCGGTCCAAGAGGTCTTGAGCTCAGAAGAAGTAAATATACAAATTCAAGAAAATTATTTAGATTTATCAAACGCATTCATAAGAAAAGAATCAATTTCTTGTTGCCAACCTTACCACCTTATAAATGCGCCACTGGGAAGCCCAACTCAAATATAAAAGTCCTCGTGTATTAGAGAACTTGCCGATTTATTAATAATAAAGAATATTTTATGCGTGTACTTCATTGATTTATCCAAATTAAATTACATAGTTGACGATTTTCCTGGGGCCCCATCCTATAATTTTGCCACGGGCCTCAGATGGTGTAGTTACGCCACTGTATATATACATAAAAGCGAAATGCCACTCACGAAAACTCAGAAACTATACAAAAAAATAATTCTCATTCAGCTAGGTATATCAAAACAAAAAAAAGACAGTTGCAAACTTACAAGTTGTTTCTACCCACATAACAAAGCTACTAGAACCACAGAATAAGAAATAGTACAAGTACAGAAATTGCACTCCGTGATAGCCAACATACGAATTTAAACCTACTAACAACAGCGATAATGTCCATAATACATTGCACGGCACGGACACGACCTTGATTTTATTAGCCTACTAGATCCAGTGGCGCTCGTAACGAATCAAAATGCACCGTAAGTCCGCGTAACTGATTCTCTTTTATTATGCCCGTTATGCGCCTTTGAACAGGCCGCTCTTTTTATAGGGTTAGGAGTTTAGGACTGGTGTGTTTTTGAAAAATGTGAAATAGGTACTTACGTTTTATTACATAAAATATAATCAGATTTTCTAAAATTATATGATAGATAGGTACCTAATTGATTTCTACCTATTTACTTATATCCATACTTTCAAAAATATGTTTTTAAAAGTCATCTCATAGAAGTGTCAAGAGATTGTTTACATTTAGTTAGGTATCTAAACAAATGAAATAGGTAATTAAAATGAAGTGTATATGACTTTGTTGGTTTTGTATGTGCGTTAGCTTTGCGTTCATATGTAATTTTTAAAAGGTAGGTCGTTTAAGACGTTATTATACATAATAATTAACATTTTGTAAGATATAATTCCAATTATGTTGACCTTGCATTAGTAAGGTAGTCACTAGTACTGGGAGGTCTACTATATGGAATGATTTTAAGGTCATTGACTCGTTTACGTGAAAAATGTCGCAAATACTTGAAATAAAAACTCGATAGAATATTCGGTAAAGAATTCAAAAATATTTTTTGTTAGCACGGGTCAAGCGGAAAATCGAACACGCGTGTGACACTCTACCGAAATAAGCCTCGCAAGAGAGGCCGCGGGCGTAGGCAGATTTCTATACCTATAGTTAGAAGTGCGCCAGGCCTGCTAGAACCAATAAAAACGTAATATTTCCTTATTTACTAACTAAACAATGACTGGTAGGTGTATTTTCTTAATAAAGGAGACATTTATTTCTAGTCACGCTATATTTACGTAACAAGAGTTAATGAATTCAAATAATATGAAGAACAATGTGGGTGTTAATTGCAAGACAAATTACAGTTTTATGACAACACGTAAAGATATGAAAGAGTTAGTTAGCTAGACTTAGAGGGGTTACCATGACGTTCAAAGTAAGATTGTTTCATTCTTATTTCAGTGTGGGTAAGAAACAGAGCTATACAGGTTGTCTAGCGCCCTCTCTTACCCACACTGGAAATAAGAATGAAACAATCTTACTTTAAACGTCATGGTATAGGTCCTGATCAAGGGCTTCATTTACATCTCAAATGTCTGCAATGAATGCAACACAAGCTAATCTGCAGGGGCGAAGAGTCAATACCACTCGCCGGCCGATACCCGGAATTCCTGAAAAGGGATCTTGCGGACCTAGAACTTAAATGGGCAACTGCAGCACCCAGTTGTAGTTTTAGTCAGTAAAAGTCTGACGCACCCTCTCGCTCCAGGAGCGGGAGAAGTCATAGCATAGCATAGCATAGTCGGCCTTATAATGTTCCCATTGTTGAGACTCAGGCCTCCTCTCTAAGAGAGGGTATGGGCCATAATCCACCATGCGGGTCCAAGTGCGGGTTGGTGGATGTCACATGTCTTCGAATTTTTGGTTCTAGGACATACCGGTTTCCTCACGATGTTTTCCTTCACCATTTTGAGAGCAGTGACCCGACTCGTAAGTCGGGGCCGTTACCACTCGGCCACCACTGCTCTCAGGGAGAAGTCATTAGATGATATTCGACCTCAAAAAAAAACCTTCGGAACATCGAATCTGTATCGATTTGTGATACGAACAGGGTTGGGCAGTATTTGAATTACTTGTAATTAAAATACGTAATTGAAATACAAATACATATTTGGTATTTGTATTTCAATTACTTCCTTGAAATGTAATTTGTAATTCGTATTTCAAATACCTGACGGCGAGGTATTTTGTAATTAGTATTTCAAATACTTGAGGCTTCAAAATACATTTTAACATTAAAATACATTTAA
The DNA here is from genome assembly GCA_905147345.3 of Mythimna impura. Classification (NCBI taxonomy): domain Eukaryota; kingdom Metazoa; phylum Arthropoda; class Insecta; order Lepidoptera; family Noctuidae; genus Mythimna; species Mythimna impura. The sequence goes on from LR990357.1 coordinate 6,938,593, forward strand.
CCTTCAAGAAAGATTGTTTTAATCTTTAGCAGGTTTTATTCACTCTCGAACAAGAGGCTGTTTGTCTGACAGTACCTACATTTAAAAATCTAATGTTCATGAAAGGAAACTCTGGTTTTACTGATTAATTAATCTTGTTTTCCTCTACTTTTCAGCCCATGCTGGTCTAGATTACTTATTTTGTAATATGTATTTTGTATTTCAATTAAAAATAGCTAAAATACTGTATTTTGTATTTTATATTTCAAATACATTACTTAAAGATATTTTGTATTTTAATTACTTGAGATACTGTATTTTGTAATTTGTATTTCAATTAAAATAAAGCATGTATTTTGCCCAACCCTGGATACGAATACTTCAATATTTCGCACCGAAGACCTTTTACGAAACCCTACTTATTCTTACTGCTAGTCTGTAGCTACTATTCCTCATCAAGCCCAAGCCCGCACTCAATTATTTTTATTGTTTCCAAATTCGCATCATTTCTTGCCAAGTCCTAAGGAAGACATCCATTCCAAATCGTCCCTATCTCCTTGAGACCTTCCAAAGAGACTCATAAAGTTATTTTTTTTTTTTTTTATGACCGTCGTAATTTACTATTCTGTTCAGAACTAGGGCATCCCTGGGCATCCAGATTACTTGACAGAAATGATCATAACCGCAATCGTGACACTTCAAATGACCAAAGAGCAATAATTTTCTATTGTGCCAATTCTGTGGCATTTAGTGTTTATGAGCGAATTGGCAATGACAGCATACTAGCGCGTAGGAGGAGGATACCGATGCTCATCCTCTCAACCTTAACCCTAGAATTATCTAGACTCTATTTCTAGTTTTAAGTATTTCTTTTTAGGACTATTGACTCAGTTTTTGCTCAGGGTTTGCAAGCATGTATTTATAAAATCAGTCAGTGGACTGATCGTGCATTTTCTTTGCTCCGCTCGCTCTGCGTGGTGCGAAAGGGAGTGTATGACTTTCACTGACTAAAACCCATCATTCATCAACCCATGTTCCTTATGTAGCTCATTGCGTTCCAGCCTAGGGCCGCGGAAACTTTTTCAATCCCGTACATGGCCCAGAACCTGAACTGTCTTCCAGTATTCCTGCATAGTACCGATTCGAAATGGAGCAGTGGTGGCCGAGTGGTAACGGCCCCGACCTACGAGTCGTAGGTCGCGGGTTCAAACCCAGCCAGGGGCATTACTTTGTGTAATTTATATCATCACCACTGCTCTCAAAACTGTGAAGAAAAACATCGTGAGGAAACCGGCATGTCCTAGAACCAAAAATTCGAAGACATGTGACATGGTGGATTACGCCGATTCCCTCTCCTAGACTGGAGGCCTGAGTCCCAGCAGTGGGAACATTATAAGGCTGATTATGCTATGCTATCGATTCGAAAAGCCTGAAAAGGTGGACACACCCTTTATTGAAATCCTTAGTACAATATATCCATTTTCAAAAAAGGAATGGTGATATTTTACATCTGAATGATGCTCAGTCTATCAGAGAATTGCGTTAAACACATTATATTGATCAGGAAATGTTTTCTCAATGGAGAAAGCAGATACAGACTCGTATATATTGCCGTCACGGTGTTTACCACTGCGACATACTGATGAGCCGAGCTAACTAAACATGGTAATTCAAATTCTTTTACTGTAATCTGACGTGTTTTATTTGACAGGGAAAGTACTGATTTAATTATCTTTCGTTTTTTTAAATGACTTTTAGAGGTATCGAATATAAAGGAACCGAGTGTAAAGTCCCACTTTGTACCTCCGTTGAAAAGGTAAGATCCACCGACCAGACGGATGTTTTGTCTGATCTGGGCAACTGCCCGATAGATGATTTCGGGCTGTTGTATATGTTCAAAACGCGTGGAGAATGCTAATTGCGCGATTTGGATTTCGAATTTTAGTTCCTATGTGGCGCTATAGATGTCGCTACACACCAAATAATTTTTCCGCTCTAGTTGGAGCAGGGAGTTTTGGACTTACTACTAAAACCCACCTATGTTCCTTCAGTTGCCCTTTGCGCTCCAGTACTGCGGTGACTTTCGAAATATTCTGCAGCCCTGATTTAAATGGAAATAATAATAATAATAATAATTTATTAGCACACACACAATTTTGAAAAGAAAAAAGTATACAAATATGAAGAAAATAAATAGAAAACACAACAGAGGTAGCTGTGGGCCCCAAACTAGGCACAGCCTGTATCTTGGTAGCCCAAAACTAATTGGCAGCAGGTATAATATACTGATTAAAAGTTCCGTGTGATGCAGTACAATATACAGAGAAGGTGCAGGAAAGAATTCAAAAGTATACAGAAATAATAATAATAAATAAAAAAACAAAATTACAAATATAACAAAAATAACAATTGCAAAAAGAAAGAAAATATTGGTTATATTTCTGAACACATCATCCTGATCTCTGGTCTACGAATATTGCTTCATGGTATACTTGACTTTAGGCATCAGTTTCGCCAAGGGGTAAGTATTTTGTTTCCTAATTACTTAAAGATTCAAAGCATTTTATTTCAAATAAACCGTTTACAGGCACTTTTGAAAAGTCAAAGTCAGTCAGTCAGAAAAATTATGCTAATTGCACATTCCAAAGCGTATAATAGATCTCTATGGAGAAGAATGTGCAAGAAACTCCATGGACACTCTTTCTAATCATGTTCATAACAAATATCTCAGTTACATGTTTCTTGTCGCTACTATTGTGTGAGAACAATGTAAATAAAGCAAAAATAAAATCTAAATAAAGATATTAAAATAAGCCACTGGCAGCTAAGAGATGACCGGTTTCAACTGACAGCGCCCGTTCACGGATTGACGCGTATATCAGTACCACCTACCTCAACCATTTTGAAACGAACCGACTGGCTTCTAGAGGTCGGAGATGAAGTCGTTTCATGTAAAATATTGATATTTAGCTGCATCCGGTAAGACTTGAAGCCGACTCGGTGTTGGCTTGATTGGGAAAAGGCTAGGCAAATTAATGGGTGTGCCATCGTCCCAGTGAGGTTTTTTTTTTTTTTTTTTTTTTTTTTTTTTTTTTTTTTTTTTTTTTTGGGTGGGAAAATCATCTAATGACATCCCCCGCTCTTGGGCGGAGCGAGAGATAGTGTCAGACTTTTACTGACTAAAAACCCACTCCTGTTCCTTCTTTGCCATTTTTTCCAGGGCCCCGGGGGTCACTTTCGCATCACCCATGGCCCCAGTAGGCCTCGACCCTGCTGGGCCCCTACGGTTGCTGACATCTCCTTGAGGCGCGCGTGGAACACTACGCGCCGTCGACGACTTGGGCTCGGTCCGGACAGTCACCGGACGATCGGACGGCGAGCCAATCGTCCCAGTGAGGTATGGCCTCGTCCCTAAGCGTTAGACTTTGGCTAATACCTTCACTAAGAACGACATAGTGATTTTAATTTTTAACGTTATCTCTTCTGCAGTATTTATAATGTGAATATTCATGACCTTCTCTTTGATATATCGTTGGCACTCCGTACTTAACCGAGCAGAGAACACGAAAAGTTTAGATGGCAATCTAAACGATTTCGTTCACGAGTTGACGAAGTTAAAAAGTTGGGAATTTCCATACGAAGTAAGCACCTACGTTTCCTTGAAAGAAAAGGAAGTTTCTGGGAAAGCCAGGAGTCTTAGAAGTTTTTGGCTTCATTCATGATGTGTCTTTTTGACAGTGGCGTAGCAAGGTCACCAACGGCTTAGGTGCCTTAGGGCAAAAAGAAATCGAGGCCCCTTTTTTACGTGGGAAATACAAATATGTATATTTTTTAATGATGTAAACCAGTGCTTGACTGCGATCCCACCTGATGGTAAGCAGTGATGCAATCGTTGATGGTGAATCGCACTGGTTTATTAAGAGCCTATTCACTCATCCACAAGATGGGAAGGGAAGACCGCAGGAGTCAAATTGTTCTATTCCTTCGATGTACGCGGTATAAACGACTGCTCTGAATGGAGCGGGTGGGAATGTCTAAAACGAGTCTGACTAAAACTAGTTGCCATGATTAAAGCAGTGTTGCAACCTGTTTTATATTTATTTTGATGGAAGAATTTTTCGCCAGTTCAAAAAGAGCTTTGCTAAACAGTTTGGGGGCCCCAGAGTTTGGAGGCCCTGGAGCCCTTCGGCAGCTATGCCAGTGCTTTTGGAGCCTAGTCCAATTGCTGTAGGTATAAACGGAGTAATCTACAATACAAAGTACTTAGGTGGGTATTTAACCGACTTCTAAGCAGGTAGGAGGTATACCTATGTATTGAAATTGAATAATTATGATTAGCCAATTGAGGTCCATGCAATGCATACTAAGTAGGTAGGAGTTGAACTCACCGAAAAAAGTGAAAGTGAGTCTGTTTTCGTCTTCAGCGGACTGGAAGACGCAGCGTTGGAAGGCCACAAGGTGAACTGGTGAGGGTCGCGGGAATCCGATGGATGTGAGAGACATTCACGGCCCACTTGACCCCAACTTTCTTCTATATAAGTACGCCTATGTGAACATGTCTGCAAAATTTCAACTCAATCGTCAGGGGTTTTAAAATCTATAATATAAATCAATGCCACTTTTCGTTGTAATTTTATAACTCAAGAACAGGCTCACCTATCCAAACCAAATGTTTAGGCTTTGTTCGGACTATTTAGTAGATGGTTTATTGTAACAAATGAATTCAATAAATGGCGGATCATTTTGGGATTTTGCTGTCAAATTGAAACTTGTAGGGTGGAGTAGGGTAGTGTAGGGCAGGGTAGAGTTGGGTAAAGTAGTCAGTTGACGGGAGCGAAGCCGCGGGCAAAAGCTAGTCATGATTATAATTTAGGTATCTTCAAGGCTAGAGTGCGCTCTTAATAAACTGTTGCGCTTCACCATCAACGATTGCATAACTGCTTACCATCTGAGTGCCTAGTGCGTTTTACGTCAATGCTATCGATACGTTTACGACGTTCGTCGCTCCGATTGGCTCGCTCCGAGCTCTTAACCAATCAGAGAGCCAAAAGCGGTAGACGTTCAAAAAACTCGCACTCAGCGCCCAGGTCACCTAAACATGAAAGCTTGTAAAAAGGTAGATAAGTTAAAACCACGTTGTTAACAATCTCTATGCCACGTTCTGGTGGAATGGTTGGCTAATCTCCAAAACTACTTACCGGATTTCAGTAAAGCACTATGTAATCTAGTTAAACCTATTTTTTGTGAAGGTTGCTGTGCTAATATTGTTAATTAACACGTCATAAGTACCTACGTACCTACCACAGGGATTCATTTGTTTTACAAATATTTTATTCAGTTTCAATTAACGGTTTAGGTACTCTTGACAACCGGGAGGCCTTCCAACGCTGCGATTTCCGATACGCGGTCGCCACTCCAGAACCTCTCAGCCCAGTGTTAAAATGTCAGTCGTACGAGCGAGACAGAGAGATGGAGATACTAGCTCTATCCCTTCCACAGAACTATGCATTCCAAATAAGAATAGGAAAGTCCAATAAACTCGATCTATCAAATTTTGAGTGAAAAGTACGGTTTGCAAAGAAAACTTATTTGCGTATCAATAACGGTTTTTTTTTGCTTTGATTTACTGAGTCTTATTAAATCTTGGTGAAGTAAAAACGTTATTGTTTAAGAAATAATTTGTTAAAAAAAAAACTATTTTCTTTCTTATTTACATTGTTAGGAACAATTTGCCTTCTTCTTCCATTCGCCACTACTCAGACACTTCACACAGTGACGCAAAGATGAGCAAAATTGTAGAATTGGACTCTGATTAAACTTTTTTCGTTCGTGATTCGTAAATAAATTAAATATAAAAAATTTGTTTTTTGCTCACCCTACCCAATTTTTCAATTTGACAGCTATGACGTCACAACATGGCGTAAAAATCGATCCTATTCTTATTTGGAACGCATTGTACAGTTTAGATCATCAATAGGGTCACTGTTCTGCGAGCAATGTGGATTCGCGGTACATGGTGGACATCCCACCTATACGCACAAAACCTTTTGGGAAATGGGAACACATTCATTGTGCGTACAGCTAAGGAGTGGAATTCGTTGCCGGTCTGATGGCTACAACCCGGGAATCTCGTCGACCGCATCGTCGCTTTCGATCAGGTGAGATAGCGGTCAAGCCACACCTATCAAGAATAAAAAATTATGTGCCCAGCTCACTGCACTTGTACCATTACTTATTCTGTGCTATTGCTATAGTATGCCCGACTTGTCAGAGACCTGCTTTTTTCGGGGAGAGGTGCTAATGACTGAGGGCCCACCACGAGCTCTTAACGCGATCCATTGGACGACCCTTAGGGCCTGTCACACCACGTTTTTTAATCGCACCGTTGACGCGCGTTTAAGAAACGCGTTGACGGCGCACTTCTATCCTAATAAAGGTCTAAAGGCTGCGTCTGACTCGCGTGCGTATCGCGTCTGTATCGCTACAAAGGCGCGTCAACGGCGTTTAAAAAACTTGGTGTGCACAGGTCCTAAACTGAACTGTTAAAGAGATGGGTGTATAGCTCCATCCTTCTTTTTCGCTTGCACGACTGACATTATAACATGCCATAGTAAGACCCAGGGGTCTTCAGGGGTCGCACTCTACTCAGAGCGGTAGAAGTTCAGGATCTTCTACCGCTCTGAGTAGACTGCGAGGGTTTTTTTTTTATGTGGGAAATTATCCAATGAGATCTCTCCCACTTGGGTGGGGCAGCGGCAAAAAGTCTGATACGCCCTCACGCGTGTCAGACTTTTACTGTCCTCCTTTGCCTACTCCTGTTCCTTCTTTGCCTTCATTCCAGGGTCCCGGGGTTCTCTTTCGCACAACTCATTGAGAGATGGAGGGTGTGTCAGATTTTCCGCAGCCCAATCTTAGGGCGTTTATGCACTGATAACTAAATCACTCATTCGTATTCGTGTTTACCTATTTGTAACTTGTTATTGTTGACCGCGATGTTTCCCACGTCAAGCTTGTTATACCGCAAAAATGACAATAATATTTTTGCGAGGAACCCTAAATTTCCTTAAATAAAAGTAGCTTATGTTACTTCTTGTAACATTAGTATGTTTGTTGTACATGTGTGTGTACATCAATTATAAAATAAATAAATTAGCTACCTTTCAGCGAAAATCGGTCAAACCGTTTCGGAACAAAGAGCCAGACAAATACCTATTTAAAAAAGTGTTCGTTTTTTATAAATTGATTTGCTTGGCATCAAATAAAAATCTGTTATTTTGTCATCGCAAACAACCGCTTTAGTTTTAGACTGGCCTGTTAGTCTAGTGGTTAGTTGTTTGAATGCTATGCCGGATATCGTGGGTTCGATTTCCACCCAGGAAAAATGTTTATGTGATGAGCACGATCATTTGTTCTGCGTCTGGGTGTAATTTATCTATAATATGTAAGTATTTAGAAATATATAATTACTAGCTGACCCGGCGAACTTCGTACCGCCTATCCTACTCTACCTAACTCTACCCTACTCTACCCTACTCTACCCTACTCTACCCTACTCTACCCTACTCTACCCTACTCTACCCTACTCTACCCTACTCTACCCTACTCTACCCTACTCTACCCTACTCTACCCTACTCTACCCTACTCTACCCTACTCTACCCTACTCTACCCTACTCTACCCTACTCTACCCTACTCTACCCTACTCTACCCTAATTGCGACTATAATTTGAGATTTAAACTATCCTATCTCTCAAGTTGGATCGAACTGCACATGGTGTGCGAATTTTATTATAATCGGTTAAGTGGTTTAGGAGTCCATTGAGGACAAACATTGTGACACGAGATTTATATATATTAAGATGTTTATCAGTTGTCAAGTACTCATAACACAAGTTCTGCTTAGCTTGGGACTAGACGGCGTTGTGTGATAGTTGTGGAATATTATTATTTCTTTATTCATTATTGTAACATATAAATTATATTTTTAAATATTTCAATAAAAAAAATAATAAAAAACATTTAAAAATATAAAAAACAGTGTCCCACCGGTATCAGGAACAGGGTCCAAGCTACCGGCGGTCAGGGCTCCAGAGAAAGGAACCTCCTGACAATACGAGCCGTGTCCAGGAGTACCGCTTTCTGGATCAAGCCCTTGATCCAGCCGCCTAACGCGAGCCTCCTAAGGTGTTGGTCGAGGCTCTTGGCTATTAAGCCATTGGCTGACACGACTATCGGTACAATGATCGCCGAGTCTACATCCCACATGTCGACAACCTCGCGAGCCAAATCAATATACTTGATTTGTTTGTCTTTCTCGGCTTTCACGAGATTCTCGTCATGCGGAACGGATATGTCAACAATCATTGTACGCCTCTCTCTTCGGTCCACCACCACTATATCAGGCTTATTGGCTACAATAGTCCTGTCAGTGATGATGGACCGGTCCCAGTACAGCGTGATATCGCCATTATCGAGAACTGGGTCGGGCACATACCTGTAGTATGGCACCTCCGATTCCACAAGAGAGTAATTCAGAGCAAGTTGCTGATGGATAATCCTGGCTACAAGGTTGTGTCTATGCAAGTATTCCCCGTTAGCTAGACGAGAACAACCAGAGATAATGTGGCGGATTGATTCACCCGGTCGGTGACATGCCCGACAGATGTCAACCGTGCCGTCCTTCACAATAAATCTCCGGTAGTTATTCGTCATGATAACTTCGTCCATAATTGCACAGACAAAACCTTCGGTTTCCCCAAAGAGGTCACCGACGCGCAGCCAGGCTACGGACGCTAGTTGATCTACATCGGGCCCATGAAGGGCCCGGAAAAAGCGTCCATGGAGTTCCTTACTCTGCCATACTTCCCTGCGATCGTTAGTGTCAAGCACTACAGGTTTGCGCCAGCTCTCGTTAGCCAAGGAGAGCGGGGTGAGTCCCTTGTCCACTGCCACTACATCACGATGCATACCCACGTCGGTGGTTAGGAAATATTCCCTGAGACTGCATACCTCGCGATTGTGCAGGGTCTTAGCATTTAAAAAGCCTCGACCCCCACACTTCCGCGGGATAAACAGTCTCATGACCGACGATCGTGGGTGATGCATTCGGTATGCAGTCAGCAGTGTACGGACCCGCCTATCCAGGGCATCAAGTTCCGTTTGAGTCCATTTGAGCACGCCGAAAGAGTACATCAATACCGGCATGACCCAACCGTTGAAGGCGCGCACCTTGTTTCCGCCTGAAAGAAGGCTATTGAATACCTTCTTCAGGCGTCCAAAGAAACGCTCCCTCAACGTTTGCTTCATGTCAGTAGCATTGATGCCTAACGCTTCCGACATACCCAAATACTTATAGGTTTCGGTTGGACAGAGAGATCTCAAGTTTATGGAATCCGAGAGTTGGGTACCCACGGATTTCACAATCTCCCCTCTCTTTACATGCATGACTGCACATTTATCCACACCAAACTCCATCCTGACGGCACTACTGAAGGTTTCAGTTACCTTCAGTAGCTCCATCAGTTGCAGATTGTTGGGGGCAAAAAGTTTCAAGTCATCCATGTAGAGGAGGTGAGATATATCTGACCACCTCTCTTCAACCGATAGCCTAGGCCTGAATTCTCCAGCAGTGTGCTTAGAGGATTCAAGGCCAGGCAGAACCAAAGCGGACTCAAACTGTCACCCTGGAATATACCTCGCTCGATCCTTACCGGTTCGCTGTTCCTCTGGATATGTCGACATCCTGGATAGCGAAGGACCGTCCTCCATTGCCTCATACATGACATCAAGAAGGTGCGTAATGTTGCATCAATTTTGTATAATTCTAGCACCCTCATGAGCCATGTATGAGGAACTGAGTCGTAGGCCTTCTTATAGTCTATCCAACATGTCGACAGGTCCTTTCGGGAACGCCGAACCCGTTGGCTAATGGCCATATCGATGAGGAGTAGCTCCTTAGTACCGCGGGACCCATTCCTACATCCATTTTGAGAGGCAGACATGATAGCGTTATTATCTACATGGTGGTTAATCTTTGCTCTCAAAATGGATGTAAGAACCTTATAGACTGTCGGCAGACACGTAATCGGTCGATAGTTTTTGGGTTCCGCGGTGCTACCAGATTTGTGGAGCAGGTGGGTAACTCCTGTTGTAAGAAACTCGGGTAGCGAGCCAGACTCCAAGGCGGTCTGATACTGAGATGCCAAACGAGCGTGCGATCTTTGAAGCCACTTTATCCAAAAGTTGTGCAGTCCGTCCGGCCCTGGAGATTTCCAATTAGGCAACGGACGGACTGCCCGGGCCACATCTTGGGGGCTGATTGTAATTGCCCCCATTTCTGGAATCGGTTCGCACGCTCGTTCAACCTCTCGAGTCCAACCACCTTCAGTATGACTGACAGGCACCGACCAGATGTTACGCCAGAACGAACTCATGACGTCATCATCCGGAAGGCGCGTGTCAGCCACACCTTGGTCCGGCTGCTCCCAAGCCCCTATATACCCACCTTTCATTACTTCGGAATGTGCGATTCTGGGTGTACCGCTCAACCCGCCGCTTATACCTCCGGATACGGTTTGCCCATGCGTACACCATCTGCTTCAGGAAGTCGATGCGCTCTGTGACACAGGACATATAGTCTCGGGGGCTGATGTCAGTCCCCGAAAACGCCCGTCTCACAAAGCGCATCACTCGTGGGCGAGTGTTGCCCTCCCTGAAGCAGATTAGTTTGCCGATGAGTGCTCTGGCCCCACCAATACGACGCTCGATCCTGCACTGCCAGACCGGCACAGCTGGTTTTGGTCGTGTAGCTACGTCACTGTTTGGAAATTTGACTGCTCCACAGCCACAGCCTTCAAATTAAGTTTTGTGTTTCTTTTTTTTTTAAATATATATGTTTCTAATTATTGGAAGAGATACTTACTATTCCCCTTTTTGTTTTGTTGTTTCCGAAATCTTTCTTATTTTATTTTATTTGTTTATTTCAATAGAGCTTATGATAATTTATTACCTTTTGCATTTGGAAACAATAGCATTGTATAATGTAGAAGCACTTTTTTTTCAAGTTTTGTGAATGTGAAGTACCATGGAGCATTTTTATTAGGTTACAACTTGTTTGACATTACGAGCATGGCAGGTGAGAGTTTGTCATGCTCACTCAAATGTCTCGCTGATGGTGGCACGTGTTATTGGGTCATTCAGTTCCCTTCAAAATGGTTGAGCTGAGTGAGGCTGATGCACGCGTCATGCTCGTGAACGGGTGCCGTCGGTTGAGACTGGTCATCTCTTAGCTGCCAGTGGCTTAATTCAATTTCTATCTTTTTAATTAGTTTTTATTCTTATTTATCTACATTGTGCTCACATATTAGAAGCGACATGAAATATGTAACCAAGATTTATGTAACTCATAATATGATTTAAAAGAGTGTCCATGGAGTTTCTTGCACGTTCTTCTCCATAGAGATCTACGCTTTGGAACGTGCAATTTAGCTTCACTTGTTTTTTTTTGACTGACTGACATTTTGACAATTCAAAAGTGCCTGTAATTGGTCTATTTGAAATAAACGTTTCTGATTTCTGATTTCTGATTTCTGACGTGAGCTACACGACATGCCGCTACAGCCGCGCAGTACATTATCGAGTGTGTATCAGTGAGATCTTCACAGTCATCAAAATAGTTTGACAACTGCGAATCCAGAGCAGCCACCAGCGCCTTATTCTTATTACACATGGGCAAACGAGGTAACCGCGGCCTGAGTTTAAGCGGCATGTTGCGATACTCCCGAATAGCACACTCCAAAGCACTCCTCAATTCGTTGCTACACTGGGTACTTACATGTGTAACCATGTCAGTGCTCTCCTCGTCAGCGTGGTTGGGAAGATGGTTGGACGGTGATACCTGTGAAGGTGCCACCGTCTGCGACGAAGAGGCAATGGCATGGCTACCCATTTCCGTTCGGAGGCGATCAAGTACAGTATCGTCCAACATATGATTACGCTGGATGACCCGCACCTGATCCGACAGTCGTTGGGCCGAAACGTTGACGGCTGGCTCAAGCACCTGAAACAAAGAGAGCATCCGAACACGGTACGCGGTCAGGTTGTTTCCTCCCTCTGTAGCCCCATAGTATGAGCGCATGACGTTTTCATTGATAGATCTCGTCCATCGCATGCGCTGCACACTTCCGCCGGGAGCTGGGACCCTATCAGAAGCCGGTGGGCCTCGAGGTCCTAAGCCGCTCGGCGGCCGGCGTCCTCCCCGTCGACGCGCAGGTGGTGGAGTCGTCGGCGGAGAGAAGTACTCGTCGCTAGAGCTCGACGCAACTGCCGCGGCCGACGTCACAGCACTCACGATGGGGCTGGGTTCCGGCGGCGGCGAGGCGGAGCTGAGCGACGAGTCCGGAGGTGGTGGGCGTGCTCTTCGAGCTGCGGCTCTCGTCAACATGTTGTTTTATTTATTTCCATTTCGTTTCGGCTAAATCATTCATCCTGGTGACATAATATGTCATCTGTCTTGTGTATGCATTTTTCTCTTTTATTTGGTATTCTACTGATTTATGATGGTTTACAAAAGTTTTTATATGTAGGAGAATGTTTCTTGTTATTTTTATTGTTGAATTTTTTTATATTATTATTATTATTATTATAATTAGTTTAATTTATTTGTACAGAAGATGTATAGATATACATAGGTATAGACTAGGTGTGGCTAAAATCGGATCAGTTTTTAAGTTTCGTAAATTACAAATAGGTACTTACGTAAAAAATCGAATCGAATAAGGGTGAGTGCATAAACGCCTTTAGTCTTAAGCTTACTCAAAATAATTACTATGCGTTCCAATTAAGAATAATCTGTCAAATATAGATTAAAGAGTTCGATTTGCAAAGAAAACTTATTTGTGTATTAATAACGTTTTTTTTTAGCTTTGTATTACCACAGAATAAGAAATAGTACAAGTATTACTGAGTCTTAGTTAAATCTAGGTGAAGTGAAAACGTTATTATTTAATCTAAATTAGATAAATATATTATTTAAGTTATAATTAGTTTAAAAAAAAAAACTATATTCTTTCTTAATTTCATTGTTAGGAACAATTCGCCTTCTTCTTCCATTTGCCGCTACTCAGACACTTCACACAGTGACGCAGAAATTAGCAAAATTGAAGAACTTAATTCTGATTAATCTTTTTTCGTTCATGCATGATTTGTAAATAATTAGTTTTTTTTTTAAACTTGTTTTGTTCACCCTACCCAATTTTTTCGATTTGACCGCTATGACTTCACAACATGGCGTAAAAATCGATCTTCTTATTTGGAACGCATTGTACATGAGTAATTTCCCTTAAAAAAAATGTATAAGCCCTGTAAAGATTTTACATCATGAAAATTTATACACGAAGCCTGTTTCGCTTTAAAAATTTACCAAAGAAACATAAATCATGAACACGACGAACTTTAACAAGTGGTTATAAAATTAACTTCAGAAACTTGTTCGAGAGTCGTGAACTATAAACATTTCCTTGAACAATTTCTCACTAAACGTTTATTATAGGCGACGAATTTAAGTGGAACCACTTTCAACCGTCTCAAACTATCAAAGATTAATTTCTTGGCCATGACTGACGATCGAATTTACTTTACTTAAGTTATTACAGACAACAAAAACAAGGCATTTAAGTTAATAGGCTCGCTCAGCTCATTTCCGGCATCGCTGCTTAGTAAGCGGAAAATGGAAATGTCCGATGCGAAAATGTGATAGCGCCATCGACTTCGCCTCTTTTCTACTTCATTTTCGTATGTGGTAATACGTTATCTTCGTGTTTTTTTTTGTGCTGGCAACATTCTCTTATTAACAAATATGGCAACAAGAAAAATGTTTGGCCCTTCATTACTTGCCTATTCATTTTTAGGGTTCGTACCCAAAGGTTATAACGGGACCCTATTACTAAGACTCCACTGTCCGTCCGTCTGTCTGTCTGTCCGTCTTTCTGAATGTCCGTCTGACACCTGGCTGTATCTCATGAACCGTGACAGCTGAGACAAATGAAATTTTCACAGATAATGTATTTCTGTTGCCGCTATAACAACAAATACTAAAAAACCGAATAAAATAAACATTTAAGTGGGGCTCCCATATAACTAGGGCTGCCATCACCAAATTTGCCGACACCGGACAAACACGGCAAAAATCCCGGACATTTGGGTGAAATATGGTTTTCTTCCCCGGACACGGCGGAAAAAAAAATAAACACTATAATTATACAAGTTTAATTATAAAACACTAACAACCTTGCAGGACTGTATTACTAACATCATAAACAACAACTTTTGTTCTATGACAGTGTTTAATTTTATTATTAAAAATGTCTATTAATTGTTGCGGTTACATAGGTACCTAATTCGATTTTATTATATGATTTTACGATATAAATTAGGTTTCCCCGACAACCAAAAACAAAAAACCCCGCCCGGATGCCCCCCGGACGCCCTTCAAACTAGGACAATTCCGGTGAAACCCGGACGGATGGCAGCCCTACATATAACAAACGTGATTTTTTGCCGTTTTTTGCTACTGAAGGTATGGAACCCTTCGTGTGCGAGTCCGACTCGCCCTTGGCCAGTTTTTTGTATTGCCTCAAGCTGTAACTTGTATTACGTGAGCACATATTTTCCAAACTCGAACCCTAGGTATTATTGTAACGAAATGTCGTATTTGGAGATTTCTAGGAATAGAAGTTTTCTTCAGAGAATAAGATTTTATTAAAGTTAACTTCATGCCAAAAATAATTCTTAGGATGAAATCTTAGGACTTCTAGACTAACATTTTTATTTAATTTAAGTAGGTATAAGTTTCAACCAAATGTACTAAATAGACTTTTATTTTGCAAATAGGACTATTTATACATGAAAAATAAAAACACTTAACTAATTAAAATTACATAATATATACACAATAACTCCTATCTAAAATATGGCGTCAAAAAATTCCTCCGCATCGCTGTCGACTGGAAGTGCCCAAAAGACTGGCGGCATTGCCACGTTGTATGGCAATGCTTAATCTCTGACCGAGGTAAAAGCCAGCCTTTTATTGATTAATGATTATTGATTAAAAATTTAAAACTTACCTGTGTCCTTCAAGCTTCAGTTGCCGTAGAGGCGGGTTACTTTAGCTATTTTTTTCAAATATTTTACGAATTTGATCTGTAGTTTGTATCAGTATTGTCTTTTTAGTATTCTTATAAGTTATAAAGAAGCTCAAGGATATAATCAACAAGATGCGAAGTGTGTTTTAGAAATATGATAAGCGTAACTTGTTTTTTTTTTTAATTAAAGTTTGGGCCAAAGTTATTCTTAGGAAAGGGTTACTTTAACCCCATGAACTTTGTCGGTGAAAAATCTCACTTGCAGCTATCAGTGGCCAAAGAAACCATCAAGGGCGGTAAGATTGAATATCCAGGAGAGGTAAAATGTAAGAAAAAAGTTCGAAATAAATTAAAACTCGAGGAAAAATCAACATAATATATTTCAAAAAGATTTACACTAAGAAAATATCTCAAAAAATGTAACAAACTTTCAAAAACACAATAATATTATCTTAAACGAGTTTAACGAACGATCTTAGGTTAATTAAGTAACTTTCGTAATCATATTTTACTTTTCAGTCTTATAAAATTATAATTTCAGTCTTGTGTAGGTATGAGAATCAACGTTTACAAGTAGCATTTAATCTAATATTACAAACCTTACTGAAAAACCTTTTCTTGTCACTCGTTCATTTCAGGAACAGAGAACGAACCCTTCTAGAACCTACGAGGAATGTTAAACAACTCTGCAGCCGCTCTTTGTGTGAGCACTTTTGATTGGATTGCATCCAGACATTTTTTTAAATCCGCCTGGGTGTAGTCGACATACCGACGACTCGGGCTGTCGTCTGTACACGGATGGCATCAGGAAAGACGCTCTGTATTTAAGTTCTGTAACAAATTGATAAAAAATTTAAAGTTTCCCTCTAATAAACTTCACAGGGTTACTTTGGCCCGCAGGCCCAAAGTTACCCGAAAAAGCGGTCAATGTATACCGATTTTCTAGATCTAAAATTTAAGTCCCAACACACAAGTAAATCGTCTTTAAAAAATAATTGCCATACTCCTACATACATGCCTAAGAAAAAAAATAACAATTCAAATGCAAAACTTACCAAAATACAGCTTTGTGTAAAGCTGTATTTTGGTAACACCGGCGTATTTTTCTGCTCAAAGTTTGGAGCAGAAAAATACGCCGGTGTTAGTGTCAAAATTTCAAATGGCGCGAACATGTAGCGACGTGCACTTGAGTCGGTGAAACAGTTCCACAAGTACACGTCTATTTCGCCATCTATTAGTTACTGAAGGAACTACGGCGTTCGGTTGTACGGTCGCGACACAGCATGCAGTTCAAACATTTTCTCGATTTGGGCCAAAGTTATGCCCTAGAGTTAAAGTAACCCGCCTCTACGGTGCCCTTTGCGTTCCAAGTCCATGGTAACTCTTTCGAACGTTCCCTGTAGCCCTAGCGGGTGTCGGTGCCCTATTGCTGCCCCCCTAGCCAAGTTACAACCGTTTCGTTTCGATTCTCTTTTTGTTGATCGCCTCGAGTCGGCCACGCTTCCTATTCCTTTGTTCTGACCACGTGACTGAGCGTTGAGATGACGTCAGAACAAAGGAATCGGAGGCGTGGCCGACTCGAGGCGATCGACGAAAAGAGAATCGAAACGAAACGGTTGTAACTTGGCTAGGGGGGGCAGGTCCCTTACGGTTTTGCTGACAACTCTTTGAGGCGCGCGTGGAACACTATGCTCCGTCGACTCAGGCTCAGGTTTTACTGGACGGCCGGACGGCGAGTTACCATTGCTCGTCGTCCACAAGCTCGCGCCTTTGGTGGCCGGGAATCGCCCTCCGACTCGCGATGCCCGGGGCGTCTTCTATAGAGGTGGCTAAGACGGGAAGTTGTGTGAGAAAGAGACGGAGGTATACAGGCCTTATAGCTATCCCTTTCTGACACCGGATTCATGTAGGTAACTATAAAGACGTCCCGGCCAGACCTTCTAACGTCCAGTTTCACTTATCTAACGTTTACGTAGCTTCACGTGATTCTACCTACCACTTGGACACGTGACGACTACGCGGGTATCCGGTCGCGTTGCTGGCACAAAACCTACCGTTGTGGAAATCTAGAGCCTTTATCCGGTTATGGACGTTTTCCAACTTAATGTAGTTACGATAGTAAAGACGTGAAGATAGTAAGTATTAGATACGTACGTAGGTTGGCAAGTTGATACCGATGGAAATAGTACATTTTGATACAAGTGGAGAAAGTATATCATTGCTACCGAGGCGGAATTCGCCCAAACCGCGAGGGTGTTATGGAGCCGAGCGCTGCAATGACAACTTTCCACGTGTATCAAACGACGTTTTTGAATAGACTTACAAAGATATAAATGAACGGGGGTTGACGCACGACTCGTGGGGGTCGCTTAGTGCGCAGTCTGATACAATAAATGTAATAAATTGTGGCGGGGGCGAGCTAGCGCACTTTTCCGTACTAGTGCGAAAAACAGCAAATTCCGTGCCTAAAACCGGTATTATTGAAAACTTTTTTTGGTCTGGAATTCCTTCAAATATTGTTATTTTTAAAACGAACCGTTGGAAGGCCCAAGGTGGACCGACATGACACCCTGGTGAAGGTTGCACGAATACAATGGATGCGAGACGCACAAGACCGGTCATTGTGGCGACACTTGGGAGAGGCCTATGTTCTGCAGTGGACGTCTTTCGACTGAAATGATGATTATGAACTTCTTCCACTCTGGATGAAGCTAGAGAGAGTGTCAGACTTTTACTGACTAAAACGTACGCATGTTCCTCCAGTTACCATTTCCGTTCCACGTCCACGGTGACTCTTTTGGACCAGCCCGTAGAGCGATGGAAGGCTATAAATGTTATCGCTGAATATTATTGGTAGGTAGGTACTTTTTATTCTGAAGGAGTGTGGTTGGCTTCGAGAAAAGGATGGTGCTGCCTCACCGCTTTTTTGTTCGCCTTGGCGGAGGCACTGCCTCGCCCTGCCGCGCCTCCAGATTAAATCTCCTATTCTAAATTTCCTCTATTGCCTTACATTTTCCACGGGCTATCGAATAGAACAGTGGTTCTTAACCTTATAGGCATGAGGGACCATATGACAAAATTTTTGTCTTGCCATGGACCACCAAGTTGGTTAATTAGTTTGTAGTTAATATAAAGTACCTGACCTAAATGTAAATTATGTTCTAATTCATGTATTTAAAATAAAACATGTATAAAACTATTTAAAGCCCTCAGTATTTTAATTTTCTTTACGTTAAATTATCTACAATACAGTTACGATTTTAATGCAATTTTTGTGACTACATACTCTTTACTAACTTCTGAATCCTTAGTTCAGTGCTACCCAAAGCCAAACGCATATCGGCAGTGGCATCCAACCGATTTAGGTGCTTGTTTTTATTTTAATAATCAGAAGCGCCGAGAACCGCTGCTTACATAGATATGTCGATGAAAATAAAGGTAGGTAACGAATATCAACGTCTCGAACTTTTGTAAAGAAATTGCCTTTTGGCTCCAAAATTTCTCAAGATTTATTCCCGACCATTCTTATTTATTAGGATGGCTCCGCGGACCACTTGGGATGCTTCCAGGGACCACCAGTGGTCCGCGGACCACCGGTAAAGAACCACTGGAATAGAAGAATCGAAACCGCAGAAACAGTTACAAACACATGTACTTACCTTATGGAACTGGCACAAATTAATGATACGATTAACTTAATTATTTTTTTCAGACAAAAATGCAATTTTTACATTTTCGAAACAGCTAGGTACTTCTCTTTTTAGAAATTCTGGTTGGTCCCACACCTTTCACCACCCTTTTGCGGTGGTAAATCATCAAATAACCTAGCTCACGCTCCGGGGTGCTCTGGGTGGAGCGAGAGGGAGAGGCAGATTTAGAAAAAAACCTACCCGTGTTCCTCGTCGCCTTCTTCTGCGAAGCAGTAATGCTAGCAAAGGAGGAGGCCGACCGCGCGAGGTAACGGTCCTCTCGCCGCATCCGCGATTCCGATCCCGATTACCGGCCACCGTAGGCGCGGGCTTGCGGACAGCGAGCAATGGGTAGCTCACTGACTCTGACCGTTCGGACCGAACCCAAGTCGTCGACGGCGCGTATTGTTCCACGCGCCCTCAGGGAGATGCCAGCAACTGTAGGGGCCCAGCAGGGTCGAAGCCTACTGGGGCCACGGGTAGTGTGAAATTGAAACCCGGGGCCCTGGGACGAAGGCAAAGAAGGGATGTCCATGTCATAGGATGATTTTCCCACTGAAAAAAAAAACCCGTGTTCCTCCAAAAAATCCTCCTTTGAATATTAGAATGAATAATCAAAAGCCGAACTCCTACCGATTTTATCACTACCAATGTCAGCCTGAAATAGATAATAATAAATTGATCTCCAAAGTTTTAATATTTAGTGGAGAAAGTGAAGTCTAAGAAGCGAAAAACGGTATCAAACCATCAAAAGGCAAATCTCAAACAATACCCACTTGTTCGATACTTCTCGACGATAGTGAAAACTCGATATCATTGTTCTCTACTTGATCCGCACGGATTATTCTGTGAATGTAGCACAAATCGTTACAAGCGATTATCAATCTTATCTTGAAAGAGATAGAGGTTGATTGAGCTTGTAGCGTTTAATTACTGGCTGGAGGTTAGAACTATGGTGGTAGTTAATGGATCGCATAATTCAACGATAGCCAATTAACCGTTGACAGCATGTACTTCCAGTGATTGGAGTCTTTTGATTAGTTTTACACAATATTCTTCGCTGAAGAAATGCATGGCAGTTGAGTGTTTGTCATGCTCACTCAAATGTCTCGCTGATGGTGGCACGTGTTATTGGGTCATTGAGTTCCCTTCAAAATGGTTGAGCTGAGTAGGGCTGATGCACGTGTCATGCTCGTGAACGGGTGCCGTCAGTTGAGACTGGTCATCTCTTAATTTAATTTCTATATTTTAATTCGTTTTTTTTTTTAATTATTATTACTTATCTACATAGTGCTCACACATTAGAAGCGACAAGAAATATGTAACCAAGATTTATGTAACTCATAATATGATTTAAAAGAGTGTCCATGGAGTTCTTCTCCATAGAGATCTACGCTTTGGAACGTGCAGTTTAGCTTCACTTTTTTTTTTTGAATGACCGACATTTTGACAATTCAAAAGTGCCTGTAGTTGGTCTATTTGAAATAAACATTTCTGAATCCAATACAGTACTGAAATTTACAAGAAGAGACTAGCAAATCATCCTATGATCTGACAGTCCAGCTAATACGTACCAGGCATAAACCCTGCTTGAAACGGCGTGTGCTCCTAGAATTAAACCAGGTTTAGCCATTTCCATTGAGGAGCTAGTCTCCGCTGAGTGGCACACTCGGCATGACACAATGTACTTCATAAATTCGCTTATAGTCAAAAACTGGGCAAGTGCGAGTCGGACTCGCGCCCTGAGGGTTCCGTACAAACTTAACTATGTAAATAGTTCAATTCCGGAATGGAGTCTAGGAAGATATTTCCGAATCGCAAAAAAAAATAAAAAATTGTAACGTGACAACAAATTTACAGTTTTCACATTTATTCATAGTACCTACTTGTGATAGAAGACCTTGCTATATGCCAAATTTCAAGATTCTGGGTCAACGGGAAGTAACTACCCTATGAATTTCGATTTCCTCGAGAGTGTCGAAATGTACGTTTTTTGCCACATAAACCGAAGTAGGTATATGTTTTTCTCGTTAACTACAAGTTTGTTTTTGTTTTTTAAATTACCTTATTTTATTATAGATAGACTCGCGTTTGACCACCATCTCACCTGATGGTAAGCGATGATGTGGTCGACGAAGGAGCACGCTTGCCTAGAAGTAACCTATTCACTCTTGACTTAAGGACCCCTAAGTTGTAGCTAAGCCTATCAGGAAACACAGACTCCGGCAGGGAATTCCACTTCTTAGCTGTACGCACAATAAATGTCTTCCCAAAACGCTTCGTACGTACACCCGTGTCTACAAGGACGAAATTTCTAAAAGACAGGTTTCAAAGTACTCTCGCGGTTTCGCGTATCCCCCTGCGGTGTGCCCTACCTACGTGCTGAGACTAGATTTAGCCAATCTAACATGATTGATGTGAAAACTAAATCTTTATTCTAAGAACATTTTCGTAAACTACTCGTAAATCCTTTTCCAATGAAAAACATCTTTTTAACATAGCCTTTTATTTGAGTGTGGTAGCAGGTCATTAGACTTGTTTAATACACTTACTTGAAAACCCGCTATAAAAGTGGGTTTTCGAGCCCTACTGCTTTTAGGCACACGATTTACTGTTTTCCACACTAGTGTGGAAAAGTGCGCGAGCTCCCCCCGCCACAATTCGCATGACCCCTACGATTTGCGCGACAACCTCCGTTTATTTATTTCTTCGTAAGTATGGAATTTTGTCACTGCAGCACTCGGCTCCTTTACACAGAATTCCGCCTCGGTCACAACGACAAACTTTCTCCACTTGTATCAAAAAATCCCACTCTAGGTGGGGCGAGAGGGAGTGTCAGAATTTGACTAAAACCCACTCATGTTCCTTCAGTTGGCCTTTCATGGCCAAGATAACTCTCTCGAACAATCCCACAGCCGAAGAATCGCCAAACTTAGGTAAGTGGCAGTGGGCAGGGCACATTGCTCGCAGAACAGATGGTCGATGGGGACGAAATGTTCTAGAGTTGCGGCCACGTACCAGAAGACGCAGCGTTGGAAGGCCTCCCACAAGGGGTATCGATGGCTTGAGAGCATGTCAAACTTTTATTGGCTAAAGCCACACCGGTGTCCTTCAGTTGCCCTTTGCGTTCTAGAACCGTAGGTTTCCTTTTCAGAAACTCCACGTTTTCCGCCTGAAAAAAAAAGGGTTTTATTATTACGTACCTAACAGGAGGCAGCGAATCTGCAAATGCAACGTTACATTCGATTCAAATCCCGAAGTTAACAAGCTTTGGATCGAAACGAATTGTTAAATTAACATTAATTTGATACAAATAAGTGGCAAATTAACAGCATTTTTCTATTTAAATTCGATTGGCTTCACACTCGAAGATCTCTTACAGTAACTACAGTGTGAAGGCAGTAATTGATCTTTCTGCATAATCACCCGTGACACCGTTCTTGAAAGGGTAAACAGAGTAATTATAATTAGTGTCGAACCGAACTTTCGGTTTCGGATTCGGCCTAGTTTCGGGTTTAGGTGCCATCCAGCATCCAGCCGATACTACTTATAGCATTATAGCACGGTAAAAAAACTGAAACTGATTTCGTACAAAAGTGCTGTGTACTTACTTCAAATACTAACTGAATAATTAATATAATGCTATATGTGATTTAAAAACTTTTTAGAAAAAAAAAATAACCGACTTCACTAAAAAAAAACACTAAAAGGATCAAAATAACTTTAATTTCGGAAGTCGGTGTTAAATAAGAAACAAACAATACCGAGAAACACCGACTTCCGAAGTTTTTATTTCACACTTTTTAGTTGCGATACACTTATAAACAGAGTGCCTATTTGTCATGACAATTCCAATTAAGTAACCCAAATACTGCTAGGTTACATTGTTTTATTATAAAGTTCCTGTGTCTACCTTCCTCCTTCCGGCTCCATCATCAGATCAGTTCGATAGTACCTTATAGCAAAAGAGCATCTCACGACAATTCTAATAAGCCCAAACACGGCTAGGATACATTGATTAATTACGGAGTTCCTGTGCCTACCTTCCGGCTCCAACATCAGATCAGTTCGTTTGTACCTTATAGCCAAAGTGCATCTCATGACAATTCTAATAAGCCCAAACACGGCTAGGTTACATTGATTAATTACGGAGTTCCATTGCCTACCTTCCGGCTCCATCATCATAATCACTCACTTCGATGATACCATTTTCAACATAAATATTCAGAACCATTTATTTATTTGTATTGTCATATTCGCTTAACTATCTTCATTGTGATATCTATGTGAGTATGAAGTTCCGTTGACCATTTCTGGTCTTCTTCATCAGTTCCACTTCATCAAATGTTACTTTTTGACTGTAAATGCTTAAGTTCTTGATGAAAATACTAAAATTACCATAGGGTTGCCTATAATTTTTGAGGAGTTCCCTCGATTCCTCATGGATTCCATCATCAGAACTGGATTTTGAAAAAAATGGGACCAATCTGGAAGCATATCCTATAAAGGGAAAAAAAAATTTGCAAATCGGTCCATAAACGACGGAGTTCTGAGGTAACAAACATAAAAAAATAAAAAAATAATGATGATAAAAAAAAATACAACCGAATTGATAACCTCCTCCTTTTTTTTGAAGTCGGTTAAAAATAAAGAGACTCACTGACTAATAATAAAGATTGACTATTTTTTCCTCGCTGAAAACATGATCTACCTATATACGAAGTTTCGGTAAACTAGCGGTGAAAACTGTAGTTTCGTTCGGGCACTAAAATATTATAATTGTTCTTTATCTTTAAAAATATTATAATAGAAATGTGTCGTAATCAATTTATTATTATTTAAAAATGCAACCCGCCCGGATTCGCACGGGTACCTATTACAAATCTTTGAAATTCTCGATTTTTTTCCCATTATTATACACCTAAACCTTCCTAACTCTGTCTATTAGAGAACGACATGAAAATCCGTTCAGAAGTTTTTGGGTTTAACGCAAACAGACTTACGAGACACACGGTGGGAACTTTGTTTTATAATATTTGTAAAAGGATAATAATTAGGTATGTAAGTATCATCTTATTCTGTCTTTCTCCAGTTCGAGTCAACAATTTTGTCGCTCATGTATCTTTCTAATATCGCGATGCATCACCTGCTTTTGAAACTCAACGTTTCACTGCATCAATTATTATTTCCAGCGAACCTGAAGTCATATTGAATATGAGCTTCCTCATCGATTGAGCATCAACGCCGAGCCCTTTCTTCAACCTTTATAGTGGCATGTGATAGTGGCAAATCAAGGTAAAGCGTGAACACATGTAATAATACGGTCTGACCACAAACCAACGCTTTCATATTACCTTAAACTGGCATTTGGGTCATGGTCACTAACCTGACCCAGGTCTGACCTGCCCATAGACCAACCCTGCCTCACCACAAAACAGCTGTCAGTTACCCGTGCATGTCAGAACTCATTTATAACCAAACTCTTTTAATCTACTTTTAAAAAGAAATTATATGTTGCGTTCGTATTTTGATTCATGAAATTAGTTGATCGATCCAACCTTGAAAACAATGCGTCGAGTCAGGAAATCGATTTTAAGTATCTATGATTGTAACCTTCGATTTTACACTCTACATAATGTTATTTGATGAAAGTATGTTAATTATGAGGATTACCTATTTCGTAATAAGTTCATTTGGAAGTTCAATTTCGAAGCACGCAAGTGGAAAAGTCATAAGTTTAACTAAAATTCTTGAAAAACGGCGCGTGTGGGAAGGAATGAAATATTAACCTTTTAACTTACAATGCGGTTTTTACTAGACAGATTTTTAAAACTAAATATGGAATGGAGATATAGTCACGTATCTATACCCACATACTTATAATAAATCTGTAGAAGTTTTTAGTTGTGCGCGCATCACGTAAAATGTACTTTTGAACTTTTATACATTAAAATTGTGTGTCACTTGATTATATTACTTAGGCTTTGTTTCATCGCAATCGGTTGACTATATCGAAAGATATATTCCTTGACTGCGGTACGAAGTCCGCCGGATCAACTAGACTAGTATCAAAATAAAATCATACTTAGTTCTTCTGGCATTTGATACTTGATATCAATCCGCTCTAGCTTTCTACATTGATCCTGTTCAGTCCCCATCCCTCTATAAAGCAACTAAGCTAAGTAATTTAATCTGAGGACGCTCTTAGACAGACGACAAAATGATCTACCTAAATTACTTTTAATCTAAATAAGTAATACGGAAGTAGTGGAACCACTCATGATAGAAAAACACTTAAGTAAAGAATAATCAATTAATATGGCACAGTGCCATGGAACTCGCAACAAAGAAACTACCTTCACAGCTAACTCAAAATCAATGCCCTTCTTTATTCATGATACAATCAACACAGTAATTAAAGACAATACTGGCGAAATTACCACGATATCAGTTTACTTTAATGTACCAGTTACGGTATTATCAGAATCTGTTCAACGTAGGAAGCCCGCACGCCGTTTGCCCTCGTACCAGGCACATTTTGATATCTTGGTAGTATATACCGGTATACGTATACTGGTATATACCACCTACTCACCTATATTTTATGGCACTAAACGGGTCATAGTTCCGTGATCAAAGCTCGTTTGTTAGGATTCGCTAACAGCTGTTTTCCTTTGATACCACTTTACTGGGAAAGTTTTAATAAACACTTTTAAAGTTTGTGCTAGAGCACCGGCTTGTAGGTGCAATCAACTTGATTGGTACCTATTGCTTTTATATAAGTAGTTACAGACTCGTACCGATTACAAAATATATGATGAATATAAAACATTCATTGCATACTCTTACATTATGTAAGAGTAAATGAATCGCCGAAGTAAGTGAACAATGCATTGAGAGAAATTGACCCAATGTGCTTCAATTGCGGATCTTATCGACTACTCCACACAAA
Source organism: Mythimna impura (assembly GCA_905147345.3). Classification (NCBI taxonomy): domain Eukaryota; kingdom Metazoa; phylum Arthropoda; class Insecta; order Lepidoptera; family Noctuidae; genus Mythimna; species Mythimna impura. The sequence continues at coordinate 6,964,353 of LR990357.1, forward strand.
CACACAACATACACACACACAGAGGAAAACCACGCCAGGAAACTGGAAAGACCGAAAAAAATAATTGACGATTAAACTTCCACCAACCTGAACTCGGCCAGCGTGGTAAATTATATCCCATTGCTTCGCACATAGTCTCAGCACTCACTGTTAGATATGCTGAAAAGTAACATCAGCAAGTAGATAAGGTTGAATCATGGCTTGGGATTGATCTGCTCCAGTACGCACTACAACTGTTGTCTTATTATTATTATTTTTTTCTTCTCTTTCTTTTGTTTTATTTTCAATTGTGCTTTTTATTGTTGTTGTTTTTTTTTTTACAATCTTACATTGTAGATTATCTTTATTTTGCAATTTGACATTATTTTTATTTTTTTTTCAATGAAATTTTGACAAGTAAATATTTACATTACTAAGTATTACATTTTGTAAACTTAGTAATGTAATAATAATTTCCTTTTATATATAAAAATAATAATTTCCTTTTATTATTGTGAACGTGAGGACTATGTTGATTGCTTTTTTTTTCCATTTCAGTAATTTTAACGTATGTCTGGCAATTTGAGTATTTTCTGCGGCCTACCCAAATGTCCTTTCTTTGGTATTGTTCGTCAAGTCGTTGAGCTCCTTAGTAGTCCTGAGTTGAGCTTTGCGAATACTGACAAATGCTTGCACTGACTGGACAGGTCCACTCAAATCTGTATGGTTCTTTCTTCAAAAGACCATCTCAGACAAATCTGCATGGTTCTCATGTGATTTGACCATTACATATTTACTGTATGGACTTTAAAAGAGACTTTGACCCCTGAGTTTGTTTCGGTGTTTCTTCTCAGGGTAGTCAGCTAGGAAACACCGGCCTCATCTAGTTTAAAATGACAAAAAAATAAATTGACGTGTAAAAGTGTTTTATAAACCTATTTGCAGAATAAATATAATTTATCATTAAGTTTATTAATTTGTTTATTCTCCTTTGATTTATGTTTTCTCCAAACACAGAAATGACTAAAAACCGTATAAGAGGCGACTTCTGACGATACAAGAACCGCAATGGCACAAAGACTGCATTCTAGAACAACATAACTGCGAAATCACCTGAATGCGGAAAACAAAACTAAACAACGCTAACCGTGAGATAATATAAAGTTGCATGATGCTTTACATCACAATCAACGGCCGCAGCGACTAACACCTTGGCAATATTTCCAAAACACGGTGTTAATGTAAACAACAAGAATGATAAAAGTGGACGAAACTCGGCGTGAGAAACTGCTTGTGATTTTTCCTTCTCGGTATTATGGTCGCCAAACAATGGACGCTTCGGTACTTATTCTACTTTCAATGGTATGGTTTGTGGGTTTAGTGCACGGCGGTTCATTCAGCACGCGGCGTTGTCTCTTTCACAGAAAGCAATGTAAGTATCATATTATTATTGTTAACCAATTCAAAATTGGGCCATCATATGAGAAAGGCTTAAAAGTAGCATTTTCAAGCATGTTCTATACAAGTTGCAGTCAAATATAACATGCAAGAACACGGAATTTTAAACTCTATTTAGTTGTAATTTAGTTCAAGTTTTTCAATGTGAAATTCTCGCTTGAAACCGTCACGGAATGATATGCCTATTCGTGTTTTAGCGAACAAATAGATCGACGAATATGGCGTTTAACAGGGCAATATCATTGGCCCCTCCAACATTGGGAACTAATCTACTGTACGCTAGTGTGTCATGGTCTTATACTAGCCTACGAAGACCGTCCCGTCATCTTAATATAATGAGATGATTGGGGCAGGAAAAAAAATGATACCAAAACTAAAGGACTATTGTTAATTTGAGGTGGTTCTTGACGTAGCTATACGGCAAAATGGGTCAATTACAGATCTTTGACTGAAGGACTATAGCAAGGTTCAGAGCCATTACTAAGATATTCTACTGATGTTTCAGGTGTAGACCACTGTCCTCGAACAATGCACCCCTACCACACACGATGCGATGGAGAGACGATGTCCCAACGAACTTGTACCAGCCCTGAAATATTCATTTTAGGTACTTACTTATTAAAACCGGGAAGTTCTAGGTTTGAATTCAAAACATTTACCCCTATCTCTACTCGATCTACATATGGAGGTTATGTGCCTGGTTGGATCATGCAGAATTGAGCTATCGAGTCAATTTAAGAAGATCATCGGCAATAATGCGCTCGTTGAGTTAAAACTCCAAAAACATGAGCATCGGCGCCGAGTTAGCACTGTCGATTTCTATCATTTAAACGGGGAGTGTGCATCGGAATTGCACAATTTAATTCCGCCAAGCTACTGGTACATCTACGAGTACATGGTGGACATCCCAGCCATTCGTACAAAACGTTTTGGGAACACATTTATTGAGCATACAGCCGAGGAGTGGAGTTCCCTGCCGGAGTCGGTGTTTCCTGATAGCTACAAACTAGGGGCCTTTAAGGCAAGAGTGAATAGGTTACTTCTAGGCAAGCGTGTTCCATCGTAGACCAGATCATCGCTTACCATCCGGTAGACGGCCAAACGCAAATCTATCAATGATAATAAAAATGTCCATGTTATAACAGTTTTGGTTACAGTTAGGTTCATCATATAATAAATTACAGGCTATACATGCGGTTGGTCTCGCTGCGACTGCAACGGCAATCTAGCACTAAATGAGGACCTCGGCATTTGCGTCGAATTCTTTGAGTGTCCAATAACAATGCCTCGTCGTAAGCAAAGAAGACGAAGAAGGAAACAGAAATACCGTCTGCGCAAAGTCAAAAAGCAAGATTTGAGGCCAGATCCGGCGTTGGACCACGTCAGAACAGAATCGCGAGGCTGATCTTAGTCATTTTAGCTCTTTTTATCTACCAATAAGGTTGAAAATTAGTCGACTGGTAAGTTTCACTGGCATGCCATAATAGGTTGTTATTAAAAAAAAAACCTGTGCGTATGTTTGTTTCATTTCATTAGCATCATCACCCAAAGCCTGACTTTGATCAGAAAGACAGTGAGATTTGGCTAAAAAACTCGTACGTTTGTAAGAAATAACCGTGAGGAGAAAAAGCTCTTTAAGAGTCTACCCTCTACCTACATCGTATCATGCATGCCATGTCTGTACTAGGAACGTATTCAGTACAGAAAGTAAAACAACAGACCCTACTATGCTACGCCCACTAAAACCTATCAACAGTATCATAAATACCCGTGCATAACGGTTCTAATGACCGTAGCATGCCCGTGTCGTCCCATTGTCTCGGTTGTAGTAGTTTATCTGCGTTTTCGCGTAAGGCAGACGGATCAGGAGGAGTGAGTCAATATTAATATTGAGAAAATTATTTCCTATACCAACCTGTACAATGGCTATTATAGGCGGATAAAACCAGCCCCCTACCCAAGTTACAACCGTTTCGTTTCGATACTCTTTTCGTTGATCGCCTCGAGTCGGCCACGCCTCCTATTCCTTTGTTGTAACCACGTGACTGAGCGTTAAGATGACGTCAGAATAAAGGAATCGGTGGCGTAGCCTACTCGAGGCGATCGACGAAAAGAATCGAAACGAAATGGTTGTAACAATGCTAGGGAGGCAGTACGCTTACTACCACGTTCCAACGTATCGGAAACGGAAAAGTATTCTCGCCAACAATTTTTGACATTCTATGTGCATAGTACGTAACGGTGTTGGTCGGTGACGGAACGGTCTAATGGGCACAGACTCATAGTATTACAATACAAATAATATTTTTAGCATGTCGGGCTTGCGGACGGCGAGCAATGGATAGCTCGCTGTCCGACCGTCCGGTAACTGTCCGGACCGAGCCCAAGGCGTCGACAGCGCGTAGTATTCCACGCGCGCCTCAAGGAGATGTTAGCAACCGTAGGGGCCCAGCAGGGTCGAATCCTACTGGGGCCAAGGGTCTGATTCTGAAAGGAAGTCTCGGCCGTGGTATGAAAAGCAACGACGAAACAACAGTGGATTTTTAGTCAGTAACAGTCTGACACACCCTCGCGCTCCGCCCAAGAGCGTGGGATGTCGTTGGATGATTTTCCGACCGAAAAAAAAAAAACGTCAATGGTGTGATATGGTGTAGTGAGCAGACTCCTTAGGTGGTACACAAGCAAAAAGTCTCCATGGATTACATTTTCACGATATGTTTTTCCGCTAATTGCATCGATCACCAGCATCAAAGAGTTCACTGCGGCCCTGGAGCGGAAAGGACAACTTAAAGCACACGGGTGTTTTTTAGTCAGAGGCCCGTGCCTCACTGGGAAGCTATCGAGGTGCTACTAGTTCGCGCAGCCAAAACAATGCGTCCAGCTGTATAAGGTGTACCTTAAGTGGCCACAGTTGGTCACGTAATCTACCATACATTTTTTTGATGCCATGAAGCCCCAGTGAGGAACGGACTTAGTCTGACACTCTCGCTACACCCAGAGCAGGAGTTATCTGATTATTCATCATCATCATCATTTCAACCGAAAGACGTCCACTGCTGGACATAGGCCTCCTCAATTGTCGCCACAATGAACGGTCCTGTGCGTCTCGCATCCATCGGACACCCGCAACCGTTACCAATAAGTCATCAGTCCACCTTGTAGGAGCCCTTCCAAAGCTACGTCTTCCGGTACGTCGTCGCCATTCCAGAACCTTTCGGCTCCAACAGCCATCCGTTCTGCGAGCAATGTGCCCACTTAAGTTCGGCGATTCTTCGTGCTATGTCGGTAACCTTGGTTCTCCTGCGGATTTTCTCATTCCTGATTCGATCACGCAAGGAAACTTCCCATATTGGGTATCTGAAGATTACGCAAGCAAAAAAATAATCTTGAAATGTGACGGAAATATATTTGCAAATCTACTTCTCTTCCATTCATTTTAGCAGTAACTAACAATGAGTTTTAAGATTCAACGCGAGTTTACAGAAGCGATCACACTTTCAATCAACAACCATTGAAGTGGCGGATGGCAAAACAAACAAAGATAAGTCTGTGTTCATTTTCTTTGAAGACTGTCTGTAGTATAGACGCAATGCAACAAATTCTGATAATATTATGTTTCTTACACGGCATAGAGTCAGTGTATTACGGAAGAGTTGGAACTGTGGGCTGCTTGATGTTCAATGGAACTTGTAAGTAGCACCAATTTTGTTTTAATTCTGTTTCAAGAAAACCTTTTTTTTTTTGGATGGCTAATCGAATAACTTTTGCTGCTCTGGAGTTCTGGCAGTGGTAGCCGAGTGGTAACGGTCCCGACTTACGAGTTGTAGGTCGCGGGTTCAAACCCAGCCAGGCGCATTACTTTGTGTAATTTATTTCATCACCACTGCTCTCAAAACGGCTTTTAGTAACATGAGTTTCATCCACGGATATCTATGGTTTCATCCCTCCTCTTCACATGGCCATACCAAAATAAACGATTCCTTTTCAACTTTTCACTCATTGACACCATTTTTAAACTTTTTCTGATTTCTCTCTTTATAGATTCTCGTCACTCCACACATTCATCTCAACATTCTCATTTTGATTATATTCTCATTTTTTTTAAATCGAATTAGTGTTTATCTTTTTTTAGGGTTCCGTACCTCAAAAGGAAAAAACGGAACCCTTATAGGATCACTTTGTTGTCCGTCTGTCTGTCTGTCAAGACCCTTTATCTCGGGAATGCGTGGAGGTATCTAGTTGAAATTGGAAAAATATACTTAGGTCTGCGGTCCCTTGAAGCTGTGAAAAAATCAAACTTCTGAGTTAACGAAAAAAAAGATACGGTCGTTTATGTTGCAAAAATCTTATATTTGGACACTCTCATGGGAATCAAAATTCATAGAGCATCCCATTCCTGCTTCCCATTGACCTAGAATCCTAAAAGTTGGCATGAAGCAAGGTTAAGCACAATTAAGTATAGGAAAAAATCTGAAAACTGTAAATTTGTAATTACAATGACGTCACAAAAAAAACTTTTATTGCGATTCGGAAAAATCTTCGTAACTCAATTCGGGGATTGAACTGTTTTTAAAGTTAAGTTTGTACGGAACCCTCAGTGCGCGAGTCCGACTCGCACTTGCCCGGTTTTTAGAGTTCCGTACCTCGTCCGTCTGTCCGACTGTCTGTCTGTCATGACCCTTTATCTCGAGAACGCATGGAAATATAGAGTTGAAATAAAAAAAAAAACATATACTCAGGTCTGCGGGCCCTTGAAACTGTGAAAAAATCAAACTTCTAAATTAACGAAAAAAAAAGATACGGCCGTTTATGTCGCAAAAAACGTATATTTCGACACTCTCAAGGGAATCAAAATTCATAGGGTACTTCCCGTTGACCTAGAATCTTGAAATTTGGCATGAAGCAAGGTCTCATAGCACAAGTATAGCAAAAAATCTGAAAACTGTTGTAGGTAGTTCTTTACGTACCAAATAAAAACTTTTTTTGCGAATCAGAAAAATCTGCGTAACTCAATTTGGGTATATAACTGTTTTTATAGGTAATGTTGTACGGAACCCTCAGGGCGCGAGTCCGATATAGCCAGTGTCAAGTCAAAAAAAAAAAGAATACAGTCACTTTATTTTTCGTTACAATGCGGATGTAACACATACTAATGTTTTTCAGTACCTACCTACTTACCAGCAAATGTATAGAGTTCGCACGCCTGTTTGAATAATCCACTTAATTTCTAGCCCCCCTAGCAAAGTTACGATCGTTTCGTTTGCGTCGAATCGAACGCCTCGAGTAGGCCACGCCTCCGATTCCTTTGTTCTAACCACGTGACTGAGCGTTGAGATGACGTCAGAACAAAGGAATCGGAGGCGTGGCCTACTCGAGGCGTTCGACGCAAACGAAATGATGATAACTTGGCTAGGGGGGCAGTTGTGTAGAAGAAACTTGAGTTAAAAAACTACACCAATTTCACATCACGATATTTAGTAGGAATCTATTTATTTATTTATCTCTTATGTATTTGCGAATAATTGAAACAGTCGCTGAACTTCACTCGAAGAAATCCCGCCAAAAACTCGTCTGGTTTTTAAAGATAAAGATATTTTTCAACACACTTGCTCAGAAAGTAACTCTTATTGCACTGCACTTAGGTATATAATGGCACTCGTTACCAAACTGTGACATTTTGATTACCATTATGCACTAGTGCTATAATGTAGTTAAAACCTTTTTGTTCAAGCTCTTTGTTCGCAAAACAAAATTTGAATTCGAATTTTACATTAAGTTAATGCGTTAAATAGTATTATAAGTTAGTGTCTTACTTACTTATTTCATCCAATTTACAAGTTAAAATAGACCAATTTAACTTGTACAAACGATTTATTTAATAAAAAACATGGTCTATGGCCACCATTTTTGGCGTGATTTTTTTTATTCCAAAAATTTATAATTCTGTATTAATTAAATTAAATACTAATAAAATCATTAGAAAATGTTACATCCGTATTCTATTGTCGCTACGAAAGACATTATCGCAAAAACTTTTCACGCAAGAAAACATAAACGTAAGACTAGGCAGTATGATCAAAATACCTTAGCCTTCCTCTAGGGGTAAATAAAAAAAATTATCCGCGCGCTTATGAAAACAGATTTTTACCGCCATGTCACAGAAAATTTTAATAGTTTTACTGTTGTTTTCTTCACAAATGTATTGAAAAACGTCGTATGACACACGTGAGTAATTAATGATTACCGTTCTTGGCTCTCTTAAGACCCTCGCCATGGCTCGGGTCTAAATACCGCCTCGACGGTAATCACTAACATTACACACTTATATCATAATGTACTATTATTTGCTTAAAACTTGGTATAAAAGGTGTTATTGAAAATAAATAGATCGAACATGTTTTGCTTAAAACTAAAGCGTGCAAACTTATTCATTATTGTATAATGTCACACTTGTTCGAACTATACCCATAAAAGAGGTACCGATGAAAGAGGCTCTACAGTATACCTGCTGAAGCGATTTAACCTTTTGAGTGCGTAATTAGAGACACAATAGTAAAACAATGGCGCGTGAACGCCGGCGTTAATGCGGGGATCAACAGCTTAAGACAGGATAATGAAGATAGCCAATACTTACTTTCCTTTTCCCTTTTCGACATAGCCCGAAGAATAGCCAAACTTGAAAATGGCAGTGGGCAGGGCACATTGCTCGCAGAACAGATGGTCGATGGGGCTGAAAGGTTCTGGAGTAGCGACCGCGTACCGGAAAACGCAGCGTTGGAAGGCCTTCCACTAGGTGGACAGATGACCTGGTGAGGGTCGCGGGAATCCAATGGATGCGAGATGCATAGGACCGGTCGTTATGGCGACGACTTATCCGTGGGGAGACCTATGTCTGGACGTATTTCGGTTGAAATGATGATGATGATGAATACTTTCACTATTAAGGCTGCTTTTCCACCAGAGATGTGCTAAACGGGCATAGTTAATAGCTATGCTCGTTTCCACTGATACTAAGCTATGTAGCGGTGCGAGTAAGATGTGCTATGAAGATGCGCCGCCGCAAAGTAACTGCGCGAGGAAGATGCGCAGCTCGAGCTAAGCAATGTATCTATAATAGGGAAGCGGCACATAGCTACAGTACCACTCGCGACCATCCATAGCACGTATCCATAGCACACATCCATAGCACGCATCCATAGTAGTAAGTATAGCACGCATCCTTCCATATAAAAAACATATCTTAGTTGAATCTATTTCCACCAGTGCTAAGCTATGTGCACCAATGAATATGATTGGTGGATATCAGCAACGTAGCATAACACATCTCTGGTGGAAAATTACCCTTAAGCTGTGCAAGCCCAGACCATCACCACTAGCCACTAATACCTTTTTATGCAATACAGGTGTTCAAGAATGCCCAGAGGCCATGCACAGAATAAACAGCGAATGCCGGTCGACTCCGTCGCAGCGGACTTGCGACGAACCAGTCGCAATAGCCATGGGCATCATCTGCGGCTGGTCGCGGTGTGACTGCGATTTTCCCCTCGTTCTACATCTGCCATCGGGTTACTGCTTCTTGTATGAAGATTGTCCGTGATTACCGTCACATGGGGTGAATAGGAACGCAGGGGTGAATAGAAACAAAACTCTGATTATGATTTTATTATTTATTTAAACTTCATGTACAGTATTGGTACATAGGCGAACTTAATGAAACAAGGCATTCTCTAGCAGTCAACCTTTGGGTTAAAAAAGACGACACTGTGGTAGGTTTGCACAATAAACAAATAACAGATACTTACTTCAAACAGAAAAAAAAAGTTATTTATAATAATAATAAAATACATATATGTATAGGTATGCTAAAATTATAAACTAATAAATACTATGAAAATTATTGACGAAGACCGAACTAAGGTTGAGAGGACTTCAAGTAGTAGTTCCGAATTTTACGCTTGAAGGAAAATTTACTTTCAGCTTTTTTGATGTCAAGGGGAAGCACATTCCGGAGTGAGATTTTCTCTTAGTTATACATTTATATTATTGATTACTATTAAATTTTCAGTTTTAATTACAATTATTGAATAAATAAGAGTACTTAAATGCTGGGAAAAGTTATTAAATAACGTGAAAATCCCCTTCAAATTGTTGTTCCATTCACCCCGTTTGACTGTATTTTTTATTTAAAATTTAAAATTAGAAGTTAGGAACTGGTGTGTGATGTGAAATAAATGCAAGGATCTACACTCTACGGATAAACAATAAATGTTATTTTTGACAGATTGTTTTTTTTTTATTTATATCCTTGACATGGTATTTGAAACGCGGGATATGTTTTGGGATTTGATGATGGATCTTTTTTATTAGTCATTTAAAATTAAAAAGTGAACAGCGAATATCAGCCGAACACGTCACGAACCAATAGTATACCCACCTATAGTTGTATGTATTCTGCAGATGATGGATGGAGCTGACAGGTTCTGGGGCAATAAACCCGTATCTCCCACATGGTGGACTGATGACCTGGACCTGGTGAGAGTTATGGAAATCTTCTGTATGAAAGACGTACAGAACCAATCGATGTGGTGACACTAGGGGTAGATTATGCCCAGCTGTGGGTGTTTTTATCTGTTGAAATAATAATAATGATTATCTGCAGTTTTTTTTTTGGGAGGTGGGAAATCCTTCAATGACTCGGGTGGAGCGAGAGGGTGTGTCAGACTTTTACTGACTAAAATCCGCCCATGTTCCGTCTGCGGTCCCGGTGCGATTGCGATTAAAATTTCCTCTTCAAATCTCACCTGACATCGGGTTCTTGATTTTTATATGAAGATTGTCCGTGATTCGAGATGAGAATTTTATTCGTTATTGAAATGGAAAATTAGAGCCAAGGAGTTGATGCGTTATGAGAAATAAATTGTTATTTTTTGAGAAATTGATTTCTTATTTACTTTAGATTGGAAACGTACCCTTTGGGAAATCATTGGTAACAAATAAGAATCTTGTCCGAGATTCTAAAGTCAAAATTCAGAGTGTTTTGCTGGTCTTAATTATTGTGATAAGTCTGAACGTGTGGTAGTTTCATAAGAGTAGAGAGAACTAAGCAGTTTTTGATAGGTACCAAAACCTAAAAAAGAAACTTTAATTAACACACTATTAAGTAGAATAGTACAAATTGATACCAGTGGGCAAACGTCTCTCGGCTCCATAACCATCTCGGCGGCGGCGGTGGCGTTCGGCTCGGGCGTAGATATACCCACGTGTATCAAACGACGTTTTTCAATACACTTACCTACTTGAAAAAAAATCATAAACACATAGATACTACCCAACTAGCAGAAATACCGTATAAGCAATTACTCTTACGACTATAGATCGAAAAACATTCGTATAAAAGATCCTATTATTCCAAAAAACTGTACAAAAGCAGTTTTCTAGAATTTTTAGCATTCAACACTTTTTAGTTCTATAACATGTCTAGTAAACGTGGACTCGACGAATTTATATCGCTTTTATTCGATAATCATATAAAGATATCTTTCGATAGCCTTCATACAACCGTAAGTCTTACAAAAGCCCTTTAAAAGCATCAGAATTGCTAATTTGTCGTAAATATAACATTTATAGCACTATCTTTCGACATTTAATTTTTACAGCATTATTGTGGAGTAAACGCTTTTTTTGAGAATAAATATTATTATTATTATTTAATTTTTACAGCATTATTGTAGAGTAAACGCTGTTCATTCGACAAAATAGCATCCCAGTTACTATACTAGCACTTAACCCCTTACCGCATAGCTACCCAAATATGGGTACTTATTTTAAAACGTTCAGAAAAAATAAAAATATTTTATTTTTCCCTTTACCGCATAGCAAGACAGATCCGGCAACGTCCCAGCTTTAATAAAAATAAATGTACTGCCATCTAGTGTACCGCGTAACAAAACTATAACCTGTCAAATCCAGTCGGTGGCAGTTCAAATTTTCGTTAGTGTGTGTTATTTTTTGTAAATTCATTTTGCGATCGTTTGTCGATTTTTTTGTTTGATCTTCATATCGTGGTGCTAAGAAGACTTATCAAAGGTCTCGAAACACTGAAAACATGTAAGTAAACAGCAATATTTTTGCGACAATCAAGCCAATCCTTAGCATGACAAATATGGAATATTATGCAGTAACGTGAAAATTTATTTTCCATATTTGGCATTGTATGCAGTAGTAGTTATTTTTGCATTCAGCCAGATGTGGCAATTTATGCAATGAAGCATTATTAGATTTTTTTTTTTCAAAAAAATGGATCCAGTGCGATTCTACGGTCTTGATATAGGTACCAAATGAAAGCGAATATGATGAGTATAAACTAGCGGGGGATGATGACGATTTGGATCATTTGCCAGCATACACACATGATCGACAACTCTGTAAAATGTCTCAATGTAAAATGTGATGTTCCTAAATGCAACTGATCTCATTAAATTTATCTTATTTTTTCATTGAGTTTTATTTTCTAATCCTTATTTTGTACTGAGGATTGACTCAAAATTACCTTTATAGCATGCGATGCCAATTATAGCAATTTAGTTTCAGTTGCCTTTACTGCAATGCATGTTATGCCAAATCTGTCAAATTAGTTTTTGTTGCTTATACTGCATATTATGCCATTTATGGGAAATTAATGTTTTTTATCATATTTCGAAAACTATTCGGATTTTGGAAAACTGCTTGAACTAAATTAATAGTACATGTCAAGTACTACCAAATATATTTTTTCCGGAAAAAATAGAAATCCCATGCGGTAAGGGGTTGTCATATGATAGCTTTCTGCAAGGCTTTCATTGGATTTAATTATTAAAGTTGAGTAAACGCTTTAAAATTATCTATTTCAGCCCCAAAGGTGCTCTAAACATTATTTGAAAGCCGTCTTACAGCGTAACAGTGATAAAAAAGTTCAATAAGCGATCACATAATATAAGTGCGGGTTCTGTAGGGAATATTCACACTTCTACTGATTACAGAAATTTATAAACCGTCAACTTGTGAAGCGAGTTTACCATTCCGAAAATATTATCATGATCAACCCCTGTACCATGACGTTCAAAGTAAGATTGTTTCATTCTTATTTCAGTGTGGGTAAGAGACAGAGCTATACAGGTTGTCTAGCGCCATCTCTTGCCCACAATGGAATAGGAATAAAACAATCTTACTTTAAACGTCATGGTAACCCTGCTGGACTCTGATTCTGAGAGTAGTGATAATGACAATTATAGTACAAAATCCGAGGACAGTGAAAATTTAAATGACTAGCTTTTCCCCGCGATTTCACTCGCCTCTTTGGTTACTGCTCCGCTCTTATGGGTTGTAGTGTGATGTTATGTAGGCTTCCTCATCTTAGGCTATCCAACAAAAATATTTGTTCAATTAGAACGAGCAGCTCCAGTACATAAACTATAAATACATTGAGATTAGCGCGTACAAACAAACAAACAGACAGACTTTCGTTCTAATTTTAAATAGTGGGCACTCTAATTCAACTTTTCCTAAGGTATCTTAAGATAATTGACTACAACTTTTAAGAATTCATAATTTACGGTTAAGAATCTCTTAATACTTTAAAAACGAATAGGTACATCACAGATTAATATACCTATTTACTGTTGGCTCTAGATTATACTGGCATAACCGATAAACAAAATCGACGCGAGGGCTAGCAGGAGCATTTTTCCGCACTAATGTGAAATATGCTTCATTGCGTGCCTAAAAGCGGTGATGTAGATATGAGCCAGTTTTCGAATAGTGTGTTGAAAAAATTAAACCACTCCCCCTAATTCAAAAGGGGAAGCGAAAACTTAGTACAATACAGGCGGAGCCTTTCAGATCAAAAATTTACAACAATTTCAAAAAATCTTACGAATAAAGACCTCAAACTATGTACTAACGCAATACGTTTATTACATAATGCGCGGATGCACTATTATATATATATTAATACTAGCTGACTCGTAAAACTTTGTTCTGCCATATAAATTACTAGCTTTTGCCCGCGGCTTCGCTCCCGTCAACTGACTACTCTACCCAACTCTACCCTGCCCTACCCTACCCTACTCTACCTTACTCTACCCTACTCTACCCTACAAGTTTCAATTTGACAGCAAAATCCCCATTAACAAAATGATCCGCCATTTATTGAATTAATTTGTTACAAAAAATGTCATAAATGAAGAACCGCTCGACCGATTTTGTGCAAACTTCACATAAACCATCTACTAAATAGTCCGAACAAAGCCTCATTTGGTTTAGATAGGTGAGCCCGTTCTTAAGTTATAAAATTACAATGAAAAGTGGCATTGATTTTTATATATATTGATTAAAGAAAAAATGGGGTGTGGGGGTGGGAGGGTACAAAATAGTTTACGTCATATTCTCAGACCTACTAAATTTCCTATAATAATAATAATATAATAATAATAATAATAAATCGTTTATTTATAACATAGGGCATTTACATTTACAATAAAGTATATTAAATATTAAAGAGAACACAGTTGCTTATATGCCTGAACTAGGGTGAACCTGTGCTTCAGGCGAGAGAGTGCTTAAATACAAAATAATAAATTAACTCTAAATATGACTATTAAAAAAAACTTAACTAAATTTAGATATACGGCGAGTTTTATTTACAAACAGTAAGTAGGTCTTCTGTCTCTACATAAGATAAGCTTAGGAAATATTGGAAAATCGTCTTTTTACAGTTATACTTATTTAATTTGTAGATACTTAATATTCTATTTAATTTGTTGTACAGAAATGGGCCTAAAAAAGTAAAAAATCTTTTTACAAATACATATTTTGAGGATGCATTAGAATGGCAAACAATATCATTTCGTCTCTTATTAGTAATTTCGGCGTTGAAGGAAAGCATGGTGTGCTGTTTTAATACTAAGTGCATTATGAAAAGCTGGCGAACAGAAAGCACGTTACAGGATTTGTATAACTGATCTGTAGGATAGAGAAAGGGAAGGAAATTGGCTACTTTTAAAATTGCTCTCTGAGCTCTTTCAAGGGGCAGCAGGTGAGTTTTAAGTGCTCCACCCCAGGAAGTGATACAGTATTGGATTACAGATTGACCTAGGGCTAAGTAAATTTGTGTCACCAATTTTGAATCTGCAATCACTCGCAATTTCTTAAAAACAAAGATTAGTTTGCGTACTCTTTTAATTAGACCTTCAATGTGTGGTCCAAAAGAGAGTGTTTCATCTATTATAACCCCGAGATATTTGATGTCGCGTGTTTTAAAGATACAGGGACAATCACACGTGCTGGATGATCGGAATCCACATTTATGGGCATACAGATGAGAGTTACCAATGTTAAATTGAGGCTTGCGCATGCAAAAGTGAATATATTTTGTCTTGTCAGCATTCAATGTTAGTAAATTGCTTTGAAGCCAATTAGTCACAGTGTTGAAACCCAATTGAGCGTATTCATACAGTTCGCTGTTGGTTTTAGCGGTAAATATTAAGGCCGTGTCGTCTGCATATGAAACAATTTTGCCTTGTTTAATATTTAGGTTACACAAATCGTTAATATAGATCAAGAATAGGGTAGGGGCCAGGATACTTCCCTGGGGAACACCATATCCAGAACTTATTTGCTCATCACTTGTAATATTGTCTATTTTGACACATTGATATCGATCATCTAAGTAGTCAGCAAAAAGTTTAAGCGGTGTTCCTCTTATTCCTATGGCCTCTAATTTGTTTATTAGCAAAGGAACCGATACTGTGTCAAAGGCCTTCGCTAGATCAAGGAACACCCCCAGGGTCTGTTGTCCTTTGCCTAGTTCTTCAGAGACGTAATCTGTCAGGCTGTGCACTGCATCAGCTGTAGATAATTTGGCTCTAAAACCAAATTGTGCCGATGATAAAAGTTTATTTTTCTCTAAATATTTGACTAGTCTATTGTTTAATATTTTTTCTAGTATTTTTGAAATTGAGGAAAGTATCGATATTGGCCTATAATTATTTACTAAGTCTTTGTTTCCGGATTTAAAAACAGGGATTACTACTGCTTTTTTCAGAAGTCTAGGGAAAATTCCTTCGGAAATACAGATACGAAATATATGCGTCAAAGGTGAAACAAGGATATGCTTACAGAGTTTAAGGATCTTATTACTAATATTATCCCATCCTACTGCGGAGTCATCTTTTAGTCCACAAATGATTCGAGTAACTTCGTCTTCGTCTGTATCTAGTAGGCCAAAAGAATTTAGGGCACACCTGTTTCTTAAATCAAGTGGAGGTCTTTGGACACAGTCTTGTGTTGGAATCTGTTCGGCAAGAGTTTTCCCAACATTTACAAAAAAGTTATTAACATGGTTAGCTGATGAAAGAGGTGAGGGATTAATATGCAATAAATTCGAATTAGATTCATGCTTTTTTGCCATATAAGTGACATTTTTAATATATTTCCAAAGTTGCTTACTGTTGGTTCCTGCTTTATTTAATTCAGTTTTATCGTAGTCATTTTTTAAGTTCTTTAGGAGGTTATTGCAAAAATTCCTGTATCTTTTATAGGAGATTTGAATAATAGGATTGTCAGGGTTTTTCTTAGCTTTCTGATGAAGTTTATCTCTCTGTCTTATACACCGAATCAAACCCGGAGTGATCCAAGGTTTAATGTTATACAGTTTCTTGTTTACGGAAGAAATAGTCGTGTTACGTAATATTGCAAATTGAACATGTTTTATTAAGTACGATAAAGCAAAATTAGCGTCAGCAGTATTGTAAACTGGGTTAAAGTCAAGATTGCGTAAATCATATTCGAGTCCATTTGTGTTTAATTTCGTTTTGGTCCGAGGTCGATTTTGCTTAGGCAGCGTTTGATTTAGGTGCAGTAGGACAGCGTGATGGTCAGTAATTGTCGAGTTAGTAACAAGCGTTAAGTACGATAAGCTAGATTTGATCATCATATGATCGAGACAGGAACCACTTTGATGAGTAGGTAAAGTATGTGCGGGGAGAAAACCATGGAATGAGCAGATATTAAGATAGTCTTGGGTCGCTGCATCGAAGCATTCAGAGTTAATATTTATATTAATATCACCTGTTAGTATAACATTCTTAAACGTGCACAGTTCTTGAAAAATTTGGTTTAAGGAAGCGTGAAAAGTGTCCAAATTTCTAGCGGAAGGCGATCTATACATAGCTATTATTGCTGTAGTTGTACCAATTTTGATGACCAAGCAATTACACATACAGTCTTTTAGGGTAGATTCTTCAACTGCGACCTTTAATGATGCTTTACAATAAACAACCACACCGTCATTTTGATTGTTGTTAATTCTGGTATATGATAAATTATACCCCGGTATTACTGGGAGGTGGTCCTGACGATTACACAGCCAGCACTCAGTTAGTACCACTATATCACAGTCAAAGTTAAGTCTATGAAGAAAAATGTTAAAGCTATCTATGTTCTTATAAATACTGCGAATGTTTTGTGTTAGTATGGTAAGTGACTTTTGAGTATCGGAAAGATATTGTCTGCACTCCTCAACCTTACATTGTTTTGAAACCGTTACAAATGTGTTATCTATATCGGTCAATAAGTAATTATCCATAATTTAAAAAAATATAAAAACAGTAACTAAGTCTAAAATATAAACAAATATGTGACGCTCTTAGGCGCCTTCATAATCAATCGAGTTAATGTACCTGTTCTCGGCTGATTTTTTAGCAGGACACTCTGGATCTCCCGTCCTGTGGATGGCAGGTTTTTTAAAACGCAAACATGTTGCGCATTTTGGCGAGTCAGCTTTTTTTGTGCAGTCCTGGAGTGTGTGTCCTTCTTCACCGCAGTGTCCACATGTAGGAGAAGCGACTTTGCACGATTTGGCCGCATGACCGTACTGCTGACACTTGTAACATCTCGTTACTAGAGTGAAGTCTCGTACAGGACAGGAGGTCCAATTAATAAATAATCTATCCTGTGTGATGAGCGCCTTTCGAATAGCGGCTGGAACTTCTATTATATAGTTACAGTTCTCAGCTTCTTTCCTACCAGATTTGTGGCTAAGTTTTATTGAGGCCAAGAATGCATCTTTGGTTATTGTTGGCAGTTTGTCGGCCAGGTTTTGTTCATAAATGCATTTATAAACCTCAATTTCAGACATGAATGCCGGAACCCCCATAACTATAATGCGAGGTTTGCGCTTTTTAGGGTCATCGATGGTAAGCCCTGATGAAGCGAGTTGGACTGTTTGTTTGAGCTTGTCTAAATCCTCTTTAGTCTCTGTGCTAATTATCAGTCCTCCTTTCCCTATCTTACGTACTCCTCTGACTTTAAGCTTCATGTCACCAGGGCAGATAATCTTCTGGACGATGTTCTTCGTTTCTTCACTGGTCTTCGTGTTGTCGCGGGGGTAAATCGCCACGGAGCTAAAAGTATTTGGACGAACAAAGCTGTTGGACCCTTTCTTAACCATATCTGCAAAAGATGCGGCGGGTGCTTCCCGGATACCACACTTTTCTTTAATCGTCCGGTTCATTTCCAACACACAATCCTTTAGGTCTCGGTCTTCGGTTAATATTTTCAGCGAGTTATGGTTCTTCACGGCATTATGTTTTAATGACTGGTATTGAACAGCCAGTTGCGAAACTCCATAACTAACTTTTCGGCAAAGATTACTTATTTTTAACTTCTGATCCGAGTTTAGTTTTCCCTCAGAAGAGATAACACATACCTCATTCAAGTGCTGCTCAATAGACCCCAACCAGTTTTGGATCTCAGGAGTCGAAACTACCTCCATTTTCTCTTCTTCTTGGGCTCGTTCACGACTAGGTTGCTGGGGCTGCATCGGTGTAGGTGTTGGGGGAGGGCTGCGTCGCGTTATACCGCTCCGGTTGAAGGGGCTGCCTTCCATATTTTATATGATATTATTATAATCCAATCAGTCCATGTTTCTTAATTTGTCAGCACTTTTAAAAAACGTGTCTGTATGAAACGCCAGTACACTAAAAACTAGGTCACTAATTACGCGAATATTAATTTATTAGATATTTATTGCATTGATGAGCACGACTGAATGCGATGAGTCTCGAATCATCAATGACCTATGGATCGGTTAAGCCGTTTCGGAGGAGTTTTATGACAAACACTGTGACACGAGAATTTTATATGTATAAGTATTAGATTCAGCATCAGCCGCATGCACTCTGACCGGTGGGCAAGAGTCTCCACAAAGTGGGTACCTCAAGATGGACGACGCCGCCGAGGTCGACCTGGGAAGAGGTGGCGAGACGACCTAGATGCCTACCGCAAAGACTGGTTCGAGGTGGCCCAAGAAAAGAATACCTGGAAGAAGTTGGGGGAGGCCTTTGCCCAGCAGTGGGACAGTATAGGCTATTAAAAAAAAAAAAAGTATTAGATTTACTATTGGATATTAGTAGGTAGACCTATCCAAGACTACTGAACTGAAGTGCCTAAGATACAAGTTCTACTCAGTTTGGGGACCGCCACGGAATAGTAGGAACCGCCGTCCAAAAATAACTGATTTTCAAAATAATCTAGTTTATAATATAAAAGGAGAAACTGACTGACTGACATATCAACGCACAGCCGAAACTACTGGGACTAGGAGCGTGAAATTTTGCACGAGGTTTCTTTCTATGACGTAGGTGAGCACTTATAAGGGAGGATTTTCCAAAATTCACCCCCTAAGTGGTTACGGCGCGTAGTGTTCCACGCGCGCCTCAAGATGTCAGCAACCGTAAGGGCCCAGCAGGGTCGAAGCCTACTGGGGCCGTGAGTGATGCGAAAGAGATCCTCGGGGCCCTGGAATAATGGCAAAGAAGGAACAGGAGTGGGTTTTTAGTCAGTAAAAGTCTGACACTACCTCTCGCTCCGTCCAAGAGCGAGGGATGTCATTAGATGATTTTCCCACCCGAAAAAAAAACCCATAAGTGAATGAAACGGGAGTCCAAAATTTGTATGGAGACTTTCACGCGGGCGAAGCCGCCGGCAGAAGCTTAGTAAGTAACTAGTAGTTTTTTTGTAACAATGAATAAAAATATTATCTATTCATATTCTTACATTGAACATAATAGTAGATTATGCGACTAGGGGATAAAGCAGTGTCTTTAAGTCGCGGGTGGCATATTGAATTTCGAACGAAACGAAGGTTGCTAATTTTAATCCCGAACGATAGTGAGGGATTTATATAATTAACTCCCGAGCATGGCGAGGAAGTTAATAAAGAAACCTGAGTGAAGTGAGGAATTCAAGCCACCCAAGACAAAGACAGCTTTATCCCCGTGTTGGATACTCTACTTTTTACACCATCTGTGAGGTAATTAAAAGACAATTTAGTCAAACAAATCATACACTAGAGAAATATAAGTATTATTTACATGTTAATCTTAACTATCACTCAACATGTTTTGAGATTTGAAACACACAAAATTCACTACTCTATGATTCTATAGTTCCAATTTTCTCTAGCGCTCCCACTCCTTCAATACTTTTTTTTAGAAACTCGTCAGTAACCACGTTTAATTGTTTTTGTTAGTGACCAGTTTGAATTTTGAATAAACTTTTATGATGCACGTACATATTCACTTTTCTGACGTTCCAAATTCAAATCTTATTATTCCCTAGGGATCGCCCATACTGCATTATCTCCCTAGGGACCAAATGACTTGCTTTAAGTGATGGTTGTATGATATATAAAAGGCCATTATCGAGCAGGTGGCGTAAAAAACATTTTTCAGTCCCATAACGTTACTGAAGAGCTTACATACAAATGCTATTCTAAAGACGCGCTCACCTGACTGCGTTCCGTTTCAGGTACACTGGGCACTGTCCTATGCTGAAGTTCCGCTTCGGGAAATGCTACGGGGACAACACAAGGCAAATACTTCGAGAGATACGATCTAAAGGACTGTTCAAGTAAGTAATGTGGGCGTTTGTAAACGCTTGGAGGATTTTATTGGAAAGTAACTAAAGATTAGGTATTGAACGAAGGTTTAGTTAAAGTGTTTGAAAATATGACAAGAATAAGCAATATATTCTTGTCATATTTTTTAACAAACAAACACGGTATCTACAAAAATCAGAGTGTTCTGTGTTTTTCGTGAAATTAAGGATCGATTAGGTAGCTACGTATAAAAAATACTTCGGAGATTCATACGAGACATTCAAAGTATAATATATATATATATTAAATCTAAATACTACCTTATTGGTTTACCCAAGGATAACTAAGTAAAGAGAAATCAGTGTAGGGCTTAGTACCTAGGTCAATTTTTCTAAGATATTGACAAAATAAGAAACCGTTACAATTAACAACATATAAAATCGACCTACCTTCACACTCAAATCAAACAAAATTAAACGAAACATTCTACAATAAAAACTATTACTTATACTCCATCTGTTTAGGTAGTTAACTAAATCACACAACATAACACACTTACAAGTACAGAAAACGTGAAAATCTGTCGTGTTATTCTTTAAGAAAACAGCCTTGAGCGCAGCGCTGTCCGCAGCGACGAAATCGAAATAGGTACATACATTTGGATTAACAATCCAATGTATAGATCAATTGAATTGTTAATCGTATATAGGTACGTATTTGGATTTCGTCGCTGCAGCAAGCGCTGCGCTCAAGGCTGTTTTCTTAGAGAATAGCACTGCTGATCAAAGCTCTGACCTGTGAGTGCGATTGTTTTTACATGAACGCGATCGAAACACGTTTTGACTATATGAGTGCTTAGTGCGAGCTTGTTTTACGTTAACACGATCGACACGTTTACCTATTTTTTTTTTTTTTTTTTTATTCTTCATAGGTTCGAGCGTGACCGCTATCTCACCTGATGGAAAGCGACGATGCGGTCGACGATGGAGCGCGCTTACCTAGAAGTAACCTATTCACTCTTGACTTAAAGATTCCCGGGTTGTAGCCATCAGGAAAAACAGATTCCGGCAAGGAATTCCACTCCTTAGCTGTACGCACTATGAATGTGTTCCCAAAACGTTCGTGCGTATAGTGGGATGTCCACCATGTACCGGTGGCGCATTGCCGTACGCCTGGTGGTCCGATGATGGAACGGGCTAGGCGGAATTAGGTTATGCAATTCCGACGCACACTCCCCAAAATGCAACCGGTAGAAAACCGACAGGCTAGCAACTCGGCGTCGATGCTCAAGACTTTGAAGCCTCGACTCAACGAGTGCATCATTGCCAATGAACGCCGAACCTATGACGTTCGGCGCTTCGATTGGCCGACTCCAAGCTCTTAACCAATCAGAGAGCTAAACGCGGTTAACGTTTCGGTCGAATTAACGAAAAAACAACTCGCATTCAGCGCGCTGATTGGTTATAAGCTTGAAGCCGGCCAATCGGAGCAGCGAACGTGCATGAAACGTGTCGATCGAACTCGTACTAAACACTCAGTAAACCAGCTGTCAAACCCATGTCAACCTTTTGAACATTTGATCGAAAACTATCAACAGCCATTCATATATCAAAATAAAGTTGGCATGCAAAGAACCCAAACAAACATTGTGAAAATCACCAACAAAGAAAAAAAAAACTTTTAAGTACCCAAAGAATCTTGTGACAAGTTTCACAATAATCGACTTTTGGGCCACATTTTTTTTTGGGTTGGAAAATCATCTAATGACATCCCCCGCTCTTGCGTGAAGCGGGAGGGCGTGTCAGACTTTTACTGACTTACTGATTAAAAACCCACTCCTGTTCCTTCTTTGCCATTGTTCCAGGGCCCCGAGGATCTCTTTCGCATCATCCATGGCCCCAGTAGGCTTCGACCCTGCTGGGCCCCTACGAACTTTTAGGCCACATGGGAATGAGATTATTATCATCATCATCATTTCAACCAAAAGACGTCCACTGTTAGACATAGTAGGCCTCCCCCAAGCTTCGCCACAACGACCGGTCCTGTGCGTCTCGTATCTATCGGATTCCCGCGCATTGCCCATTGCAACATAAGTTTGGCGATTCTTTGAGCTATGTCGGTAACCTTGGTTCTCCTGCGGATATCTTCATTTATGATGTGATCACGCAAAGAAACTACGAGCACAGCCCTTTCCATTGCCCTTTGGGTGACTTACTTAGATTACCTATACATTGAAAGTTTTACAAGACAAGTTTTCCATGAATCGACATGCGACATGGTATAGCCCTTTCCATTGCCCTTTGGGTGACTTACTTAGATTACCTATACATTGAAAGTTTTACAAGACAAGTTTTCCATGAATCGACATGCGACCTCATTACCATCTTCCTGCCCATGTCCCATGTGACTTGGGGTTGGATCAACACGTATTTTTCTCTCGTTTTGTCCTATCAACCGTAACACTATCACTAACTCCCTTTTTAGTAGCCAATCTTTTTAGAAATTAGTACTACTAAGTATTAATAAGTTTATTTTACTGTATTTCTTTAATTTTTTTTTTTCATATCAGTCCATGTTACACAATACATCCATGATTTCTTTGGCCTCCGTCTCCCTCTCCATCCATTAACCAATACATATGTCTCATACCTATAGATACTCATATCTCTTTTAGTGTTTTTCATCCCCCCTGTAGAGGAAAAGTTGAAAGAGCCAAATTTTTAGTCATTTTCCACAGCCCAACATTCTGGTCCATACAGTATTACACAGTATTATACAGTATTACACAGTATTATACAGTATTACACAGTATTATACAGTATTACACAGTATTATACAGATTACAGGGGCCTTAACAAAGTCAGGCGTGCGAGCGAGAAAGAGGGATGGAGCTATACACCCTATATGTCTCCATCCCATTAACAGTTCAGTTCCGGTCGTCAACTGAATCGCGTTAGGAGTTCGTGGTAGCTCTGGTCTTATTACGGTCTTGTAGATTTTACCATTTAACTTGAAGGGCATTCTTAGGGCAAGTCAAACACAACTTTTCGAAAGGCAATTATCTCAAATCCTTTGAAGACAAAGAAGATTGTTCAAATACAAGCTTCTTAATTAGTTTATGCACAGGTAATCTTATTCTATTAATTACACTACAGGGGCGTAGCTACCACCGTATCAATGATACGGGGCCCCCGGGCTACAGGGGCCCCGACGTTCGCAAAAATTCGTAACATGGCATCTACAACCTTCAATTTTTTATATTAATAAGAGTCCTGTAGTTAATAAATAGTGACTATATGATAGGAGGTTCCAAGGTCAGTGGGTCGTCTTATGGGCGGATCAATTTTATTGCTCACTCTGTTTGTTATATAACATTCTCTTTATAAGATTACAAAAGAAACTAAATCTATCCTAGTCCAGATTGCTCCAAAAACGAGCTCATTTTCAACTAGTCTTGTCCTGTATCAGTCAGAGTAATCCTATTTTCGAGCCCAGTGTTATATGATGCCAAAACAACATCATCCATTTATATAACCCGCACGTTTTATAGTTAGTATGAAAGTAACCTATGCAGTTAGATCTATCTCATTCGTAACCTATCGGACGGCTCCAATTCAGTTCTATGCTAGTAGGGCCTACTAAAAATTAATAAACAATAAAAACTATCAATAATGTTTGATACAGGGCCCCTGTGGCATTATAATAGCTACGCCACTATTACGCTACCTTATCAGTACCTACCTACCTAATTCACTTGAGCTACACAGCCTTTCAGTACCTAATTAACTTGAACTTTACATTCTGATGAATATTAATAAGGTTTTAATTACTATAAAAAATTCCAAGAAATGATGTAGAAATCTGTAGAATCTTCATTGTGGAGTAATGAAGTTTGAAGAAATAAAAATTTTGGTGCAAAATTTCAAGGCCCTAATTCATAAGTCACTTCAATTTTTTACATAATTTCTTTCCAAGAAAATGATTTGCCTACGCGTTCGCGATATGGAAAATCCCCAGATTGTATTCCGATTACAAAATACAAAGACTTACACGTGAATGGCTTCCCTTTCCACTCACTACGAAATCCTATGAAAACATCGATAATAATTAAAAATAAACATGACCTTTGAACCAGTGATGCCAACTTGTATTGTGTATATCTACAAGAAATAAGTACCTTTAACAACTACATTCAGTTGTCGCAAAATGGGCTTCTTTCCAAAATTATCACCATAATTGCAGAGTGACTACAGATATTATCGTACGTATAATATATGGTAATAGTACAGAGTAATCCTAGTTAATCCTGTTCGTGTTTACTCGAAATAATTTTCACATAGTTAACTTCAGTCAGAAATCAGAAACGTTTATTTCAAATAGACCAATTACAGGCACTTTTGAATTGTCAAAATATCGGTCAGTCAAAACAAGTGAATCTAAATTGCACGTTCCAAAGCGTAGATCTCTATGGAGAAGAACGTGCAAGAAACTTCCATAAAAATGCTCCATGGTACTTCACATTCACAAAACTTGAAAAAAAAAGTGCTTCTACATTATACAATGCTATTGTTTCTTAATTGGTAATAAATTATCATAAGCTCTATTGAAATAAAATCAACAATATAAAAACAATATAAAAAGGGGAATAGTATCTCTTCCAATATTTATAAATATATTAAAAAAAAAAAACTAATTTGAAGGTAAAAGTGGCTGTGGCTGTGGATCAGGACCGGCATAATTTAGCCAAGCGTTTTTATCAAGGATATAATCTTCCAGTTTATAATATTATGCTTGTCTACATAGAGTGCGCTTAATGCATGTTTTAGGACTCATTTAGTTGTAGAATCTCAACTGGTATTTTATTATAAAATTTTACACAGTACCCCATAAAAGAACTATGTACTTTAGCCAATCAGAATCAAGGTTGATCTAATTTGTTCCTATTCCTAGTATTAAAATTGTGCCTGTCACTTATCTTAGTAAAAAGATGAATATTTTTCCGAACATACATAATGTTTTCATAAATATATTTGACAAGGGACCGTCAGAATATTTATTTCCTTAAATAGTTCCCTAGGAGAACCGCGTCTGCGAAGATTATATATGGCTCTGATAGCTCTCTTTTCTGCAGAATAAAAATAGACTCTATGTCTGCAGCCCGTCCCTATAGCAAAATACCGTAAGACATGATACTATGAAAGTAACTACAATAAACTAGTCGCGCAGTATCTACATCAGTAAATTAACAGATTTTTCTGACAGCATATGCTGCTGAACTAAGCCAACCTGACAGAGACCCCATTGACGCCTCGAGTCAAGCGTGATCCCTAGGAAAACCGTATCCTCGACGAATTCGAGTTTCTCCTTGTTCAATACTATGTTGGAGTAATTACTTTTAACATTCGGTAACGCAAATCTTATGCACTTAGTTTTTGTCCATTTAATACTAAATTGTCAACAGTAAACCAGTTTTGGACTTGCTGAAGAGTATTGTTTACGTCATCAAGGTTTGTAGAACTTCTATTGATCTTAAAAATCAACGAAGTATCGTCAGCAAACAATACAATATGTGGTTGTTTTTTTTTAATAGATGCGGTAGATCATTTATATATACTAAAAAGAGGAAAGGACCCAATATTGAGCCTTGTGGTACACTCATTTTGACTTTCAAACCCGGAGAATTGGCACCGTTTATTTGAACTTGCTATTGCTTGTCAATTAAATAAGATTTCACTAAGCTGAGTGCAAGTTTACCTAGCCCACAATGTTCTAGCTTTAAAATCAATGTTTCGTGATTAACACAATCAAAAGCCTTTGAGAGGTCACACAGTAGGTATGTACCGTACCGTACTACTCAGTAGTCCTATCAAAATAATTATTTTCAGTGATAACGGCTCAGAAATCTCGCAGAAATCGGTGCGCAATACAAAAACAAACCCATCAAATACACAACTCGCTCGTTTCTTATCCATTAAAAAATATAATAGTTTAAAAAACTAGAAAACACGCTTTTAGCACGCACTAAAAATGACATAAGCAAACCCTTTCATTTAATACCCATATCATGGGGGTGCATTTCAAATAGCCAATCCGCCATCTTGGATATCCGCCATGTTAGATTTAAGTCACGTGACTATTTTTTTCGTTTTCCTGACAGCAAACCCTTTCATTTGATACCCATATCATGGGGATTTCAAACAGCCAGTCCGCCATCTTGGGGAGGCCGCCATATTGGATTTGTAATGACGTTTCTTAGCTAGTCATGTATTGTCATCAGAACTCAGAGCGTGTGCAAAATTTCATCCTAATCGAAGACCGGGAAGTGGGTCAAATTAAGATTCCAAGATTTTCTTACATACATAGTTACAAGTGAAGCTAATAAAAGCGTGTTAAAAACATCGTCAGTAGATCAAAAAGTACCTACTTAAAAAAAAATTGAACTAAAACTAAATTGTGTGTGTTAACTGTGTCTCTAATTTCCAGCAAGCCACTAGAATACCGTCCCCGAGATAACTACGAGCTGAACAATCTACCGCGCTTCGAGAGGCCGCAGCGAGACGTATACGACGGCATCCGAAACAGGCCCACCGCGCACATGACGGGCTACACCGGATACGTGCCCGGGATGAACTTCAGGTGAGACGAGATACTATCTTACCTATACAATAACCTGCCCAACTCCGAGAAGCTGCTACCAGATGTAGGTATAGGCATATAAGTATTAGATACGACGGCATTCGCAACAATAATGGTGCTGTTGTGGCTGCCAATTAGATACTGCAGTTCATCAGGCATATTATTATTATGTTTAGCGCGTGTGGCTGATTTGCACGCTATAATGAGGAAGAAGGCTACCTTGTTGCCTGTCTGTCTGTCTGTCTGTCAAGACCCTTTACCTCGGGAACGCGTGGAGGTATCGAGCTGAAATTAAAACCTGACTATTTGCTTCATGCAAAAAACGTGTATTTCGACACTCTCAAAAATTCATAGGGTACTTCCCGCCAACCTAGAATCCTGAAACTTGGCGATTTGGGATGAAGCAAGGTCTCATAGCACAAGTATAGGAAAAAATCTGAAAACTGTAAATTTGTAGTTATTTGATAAAAAAAACTTATTACAAAAAAAAAACCGACCCCTAAAAAAAACAGTAAAAGGATCAAAATAACTTTAAATTCGGAAGTCGGTGTTTCTCGGTTTTGTTTGTTTCTTATTTAACACCCACTTCCGAAATAAAAATTTGGTTTTTATTTCACACTTTTTAGTTGCGATACACTTGTAAACAGAGTGCCTATTTCTCATGACAATTCCAATTTACCCAAACACTGCTAGGTTACATTGTTATATAATGAAGTTCCTGTGTCTACCTTACACCTTCCGGCTCCATCATCAGATCAATTCGATCGTACCTTATAGCCAAAGTGCATCCCATGACAATTCTAATAAGCCCAAACACGGCTAGCATACATTGATTAATTACAGAGTTCCTGTGCCTACCTTCCGGCTCCATCATCAGATCAGTTCGATAGTACCTTATAACCAAAGTGCATCTCATGACAATTCAAATAAGTCCAAACACGGCTAGGTTACATTGATTAATCACGGAGTTCCAGTGCCTACCTTTCGGCTTCATCATCATCATCAGATCACTTCGATGATACCGTTTTCAACGTACTATTCAGAACCATTCATTTATTTGTATTGTCATAGTCGCTTATCTATCTTCATTGTGATATATATCTATGAGAGTATGAAGTTCCGTTGGCCATTTCTGATCTTCTTCATCAGTTCCACTTCATTAAATGTTACTTTATGACTATAAATGCTTTAGTTCTCGATAAATTTATATAGTTGCCTATTCCTAATAACTCGAGGGAACTCCTCAAATAATATAGGCAAACCTATATTGATTTTGATATTTTCATCAAGAACTTAAGCATTTACTGTCAAAAAGTAACATTTGATGAAGTGGAACTGGTGAAGAAGACCGGAAATGGTCAACGGAACTTCATAATCAGTGCATCGCGTGCCTAGGGTTTCAAAATAAGGCAAGCCCAATAAAATTTTAACCGATTTCAAAAAAAGAAAGTTCAGTTTTCGACTGAGTATGTAGGTACCTACGTATGTATCATCGCAATTTTCTCATAAACTACTGATTAGGTACAATAAATTAAAAGCCCGAAAAACAGTCATGAATTTCATTTTTATAATTATATCTGAGAATCAAGCACAGTTGTTTTCTATGACTAACATCGGGGGTTTCGTCAATAATAATTGAAACAAATTTTGTTTGCCTAACTTCGTAATCGATGCAAGTTTGCATCACATCGGCTACGGAATGAATAATATCGTTTTGAATTTTGTTAGATAAATAACTCGGCCCCGGTTTGTCACTTTCCTGATGCTGCATATGCTTTTCTAAAACGACATCGTATTTTGAAATTAACGAGACCAGTTCTAAAAAATTGCCTTTATTTTTGAATATTTAATTTCGTTATTTTAAAAAGTCGCTAGTTTTTATTGTTGCTAAATCTTAAAAAAAGTCTCCAAACTCGTTAAAAATCTACAAGATCTCACAACGTCGCTAAAACGGCAACACTGCAGAGTTGGCAAGGTGACAAGGTCACGCATACGCGAGCAACTTCATACGAATGCCCGGCTTAAATCTTCCATACTGATCGATTTGTAGACGCATAAGGTCCTAACTCGTTATACGGCACATCGCTATAAGTGCGAAAGTGACAGAGATAGTATTTGAAAGCCCGGTAAAAGCCGGTACGTGTAAGCGAGATAGATATAGCTCTCGCATAGATGCTGCAAATGCGTAACTCGCTCGCTGTGTAGTAGTGTGGCATAGGTAGATACTTTGTGTTATTTTGATAAGAATTAAAGCGCGCGAACTTTTAAATAGTTCGGTTTTGATATTGATTCTCTATCGAGCATTTTAGTAAGGCATGCCTGGCTTTTCTGCTTGTATGAAGGTACCGCCACTGCATAATCACATAGATATCACAATGAAAATAGTTAAGCGACTATGACAATACAAATAAATAAATGGTTCTGAATAGTTATGTTGAAAATGGTATCATCGAAGTGATCTGATGATGATGATGGAGCCGGAAGGTAGGCACTGGAACTCCGTAATTAATCAATGTAACCTAGCCGTGTTTGGACTTATTAGAATTGTCATGAGATGCACTTTGGCTATAAGGTACTATCGAACTGATTTGATGATGGAGCCAGAAGGTGGAAGGTAGACACAGGAACTTTATAATAAAACAATGTAACCTAGCAGTGTTTGGGTTAAATATAATTGTCATGAGAAATAGGCACTCTGTTTATAAGTGTATCGCAACTAAAAAGTGTGAAATAAAAACTTATTACAAAAAAAAATTACCGACTTTACATACAAAACACTAAAAGGATCAAAATAACTTTAATTTCGGAAGTCGGTGTTAAATAAGAAACAAACAATACCAAGAAACATAATAAACAATTTTTTTATAATATTACTAACCCTTTAGTTGATAAGTTGTTACTAACCATTGGACCAATGTTAGAATAGAATAAACTTGATGTTGTCTTTTAATTAAATATTATTATTATGTAATATAAACCAGTGGGTTTATAATAGATAATAATAATATTTATAAGCCACTAGCTGCAGCTACAGTAGTGACTGTAGCTGCAGCTAGTGGCTTCACCCGCGTGATAGTAGAAAACTGTCCTAAGGGAATATATTCAGAGGATAAAAGGCATCCTTTATGCTATTCCAGGATAGTCTACCCGTGAGCCAAATTTCATCTAAATCAGTTCGAGCATGTAGAAGTAACAAACACACTCACAAACTTTCGCTTTTACAATATTAGTGCGATATGCTAAAAATAGACCAACTCGCTATTTTACCAAGTTCAGTATCCGGCTCCAAACGATTCCAATAAAACAGCTGTACTAGGTTCCCCTAATTTACATATATTTA
Organism: Mythimna impura; assembly: GCA_905147345.3. NCBI lineage: Eukaryota > Metazoa > Arthropoda > Insecta > Lepidoptera > Noctuidae > Mythimna > Mythimna impura. The sequence goes on from LR990357.1 coordinate 6,994,682, forward strand.
GTTGTACCGTGTGGTACAAAACTGTCACAAAATCAATCGTTTCGCGAATGCCAAGGATTATTTTGCATTTAGAATTTACGAGCGACGTAAAGGGTCGAATTCGGTATCAAGTTCAAAGAAACAAAGCGTGATAGGTAAACGTTTACATGATAATGTCGTTTTTTACTGTGCTGTACTTGCGTCATAGTCAGGAAAGAAAATATATACAATATTAACATGTAAGGACAATATGATATTCAGAGAACGGCGAATTGGCAACCATAAGAAGCACAGACGTACTTTTAGAAGAGTTCTATGTTTTTCAATATATTTTGCTCCTCTGCTAGGCAAAGGTATCTTCTATTATACCCTTCTACTGTATCAAGTATGTTGCCTTCTGCGACTAAACTCTCATAAGCGGGTCGTCCATCCAGCGTGTTCAGTCCTTGCCCGCTTATTTTCTGACGACTCTGGCCTAACCAGAGTATGAATAATCAAAATGTAGACAAATCCTATTTGATTCATATCCAAATTGTCCAATCCATCAAAACGTGTACTTATAAAACCCAACTGAAAATTCTTATTGATATCGCATCTTATCTGTAAAAATTAAATCTGATGTGAAATATTTTAATCCAATTACCACTCATAGAAGATAACATTCTGAATCAGGTACAATTCACCTACATTTTATGTTTATTATATTTCAGTTATGGAAAATCATACGGACGAACCGCTGACGACTGCATGGCGAATTTCACGGATAGACAAAGAGAACTCAAGCGTAAAGCGGATCTGAATAAAAGTTATGTTCGATCAAGAAGCGCGCCCAAGATGGAAACTGTACACTCCAGAGATGAAATCCGACGGGACTTGAACAGATTCAGAGAGATCAACAAGTATAAAGGTAAGTTTATAGAATTTAGGAAGGCTTTTGATTCTGTTAGCTTCATACTCGATTTTCTAAAAACTGTCGATAAGTGGTAGATGTATGGAAGCTATGTGTGTGATAGGATGAGAAATAACAGTGACCTAAAATAATGCAAATAAAGATGCAAACGCTTTACTTTTATTATCTTTATCAGGAGTTCCACTAGGTTCTAACTTGGGGCCACAGCTAACAACAACATTTCGTATACCCACGGTCCGCCAGTTATGTAAAAGTTTCATGTAACGGAGGGCAGTCCTAATAATGTGTTAACTTTATTTTACAGAAAACACAATATCGCCAGAGTTTCCACCGATAGCAGGCTACACGGGCCACATCCCACGAATCAAAGGTTCTGAAGCATCACTTAGTCAACGCTACCACTGCGCGGCAAAACGAGGTTTAGAACTCATCAAAATGGAAAGAGAAAATCGCAAAGAGATACAAAACGCCGACACTAACATCAAAGCCATCTTGAAAGAAAACGGGAAGAAGTATTCGTACTGGAATTGGGGATAGCATACAGGTAGAAGGATGTTTTTCACAAAGAGACGGTGAACATTCTTCTATAAAAAACGGAACGAACAGTATTTTCTTAGGCGAACTAAAAGGAATTTGAGTCAGTATACTAGATTTGTACGTACATCTCATAGTCATTGTTCATAGGCCTATTTTTAATGAATGCGTGATTTGAGAAAATATATTTTATTAGTCATTCTAAATGATAATTATTTCGCTACGTTCTGTGTTGTGTGAGAATTCCTGAGAAAATGTGATATGTTTAAGAATCAACATTTTGAAGTCATGGTCGACGGAATAATCCTTTTTCAACTGCATAGCATTTGGTGCACAAATAGACAAATGCATTCAAAGAGTATTTTAATCATACTCCGAATTTGGTAATGCATAAAGTACAAACACTAAAAATAGTTTTGCTAAGTCTACTGTATATTTTGAAAATAAACTACATAGTAACTGAGTACTAATTTGTTTTATTAATATCATAGTTTAAAAAAATAAATATACTAACTTTCTCAAGTAACAATATTCGAACTTATATATAATAGGTACCTAGGGTAGGTAACTTAGGGTCTGTTTCACAATGTACGGATAAAGTGCCAAATAGCTATGTTACACATAAATTATTCGGATGATAAAAGTTCTGAATAAGAAACTTTGCGTTTCACAAACTTATTTTATCCGACACATAACTATCTGGGACCTATACGGAAGCGCGGTGGCAACACCGTAAACATACGTTCCGTTTCTTGATGTCATTTCATTAAATACAGAGAAAGTTAACACAAACTACTTATACAGTACAAAGTATAATTAAATATATGTCAGATATAAAAATAGTTACTTTTGTTTTTTTTTTATTTGGCTTTAGTATAACTGGCCGAAAATATTCAACCCCTATAATAATATAAGATAAATTCGTCACTGAAGTTCTAACATTGTGTGTAATTTTTGGTGGTGTGAGGATTTGATAACCAATCAACTAATTAACCATTCAGAGAGCCAAATGAATGAACCATACCAATCAGAGAGCCAAATGAAAATAAAACAACTGGCACTCAGCTCACTGAAAGCAAAAAGCTAACCAATACTTTTCCAAAAATTCATGTTCTGATGTTGGTTATCATAATTTATTGTTGTTAAGTTGCGATCGTAAAATAATTATTATTAACATACGCGCACAGTTAGAACTTTTTTTTTGTGTGTGGCCTCTCGCAGGTCAACCTAGGAGGTTGTCGGCTGCTTAACCGGTCTTGCCTGTGGCGGCCTCGATTCAAGAATCAAAGCCTCCAGCCAGGGCTTGCTTAACTAACCTTAAAAACTAAGCGACTACACGCTAAGGGCACCCCCTGTGGGGTACGGACCTCGGCTTAGGGCGTCGTTGGGGGAGGGCAGCAAGGGACGGACTGAATCGAACAAGATCACTGTTAGAACTTCATTGACGGTTTGTTTTTATTAAAGTGTTATGTCATGTCCTACACGACTATTATATAACTTAGGTATAACTCTAAAGCTAATTATGTTTGAGCTGTATTTTAGTTTGTCTTAAAACCATTTACAAATTGACTTCGGGCTCAAACGTGGCCCTATTTCCGCAAGATGGCGCTGAACTCAAATTGTTTTAGTTTATTTTGTTATTAGCATATGGGAGCATTATTAACTTAAGGAAATAGTATTTGCGAAAATCGGACATTCCTCTTTATTGAACTTAATCAATTATTACCTTAAAATCCACCTAATTTTAACTGTTTATGACTCTAACTATAGTGCTTAAGTATAGCCAGTCAAGAAAAATATTGAGTACAGCGTCATCTAGTAAGAAGAAAGGTAGAACTACACTGCTCACACGTGTGCCACACACGCCGATCTGGGCGCGTCGGTCTCCATACATTTTATATGGAAACTAGACTTGTAGAGCTACACTTGATCCACGCCACGCGACGTCGTTCTACGTACAAATCAGGCGTGTTACACGTGTGCGTCGGTCTAATGTAGTTCTAGCTTTAGGCCATGATCGAGACCTTAAGTTGGTAGTATTAAAAATATTGCGGTAAATAGTGGCACAAATTGAGAGAGTTTTACATATAGCAGCAGTGGTACCCGGAATTAATAGATAAATAAACAGAAAAATACATGCCACCGAATACGATACCATTTATTTAAAATTGTTGATAGGCTCGCGCTTGACCACTATCTCTCCTGCCCCCCTAGCCAAGTTACGACCGATTCGTTTCGATTCTCTTGCGTCGAACGCTTCGAGTAGGCCACGCCTCCAATTCCTTTGTTCTGACTACGTGACTGAGCTTTGAGATGACGGCTGATGGTAACCAATTATGTGTTCGACGATAGAGCACACTCGCCTAGAAGTAGCCTATACACTCTTGAATTAAAGACTCCCAGGTTGCAGCTATTAGGAAACAGACTGGCCATCATCATCTTAGACAAGTTCTAATTAATATACAAGTAACTGAAAATATTTATTTTCTAAAATACAGCCCCAACACTCAAAAGGTACATAAAAATAAGGCACATTAATTGTATTTCAGACAATAGTTAAATCTTATTTAGTTACCTACATTTTAAAATTCGTTGCCATTTAGCTACATTAGTAAAAACTAAATATATTAAAATATTCAGTTTGTTATCTACTCCTACTGACAAATTATGATATGTTAATATGTATACATTATTACTACTATATTTTAATTATAATTAAATATTTATTATGATAGGATAATTAGAATAATATTTTAGAGACAGCAATACAGTCTATGAGGATATACTTTATCTAAATGCACCATTTTAATACTAAACACGATAGTTTTATATTGCATAAATGTAAATATTTTGATTACGGTTCCCATGGACCGGTAAATCTAACAACACATATTTGCAACCTTAAAACAAAAATGGCACTTTATTAAACTTTTTTTAAATTGCTATTTTTAGGCAAACCTTTAAACTTTTAGTCTCGCCAATAATAATAATAATAAATCATTTATTATCACACATCTTGACCCATAGATATTATATAGGGTGACTGGCAATTAGTGTACGATACTTAAACACGTGATTGTGCTCATGATAACAAACAATTTTTATTATGGGAGCAAAGCCGAAATCGCGAAAAAATTATCAGCTGTTCAGTACATTAGGCAAACATATATGTACTGAACAACTGGTTTTTTTTCGCGATTTCAGGTTTGTTCCCATAGTAAAAGTTGTTGGTTATCATGAGCACAATCACGTGTTTAAGTATCGTACACTAATTACCAATCACCCTATATACTTCACAGACTAACATTTATAAATTAAATACAACTTATTGTTAGTAAATAAGACTTTTTGTTAGGTTAGGTAGGGAAATCATCTAATCACATCTCCCGCTCTTGGGCGGAGCGTGAGGGCGTGTCAGACTTTTACTGACTAAAACCCACTCGTTTGTTACTTCTTTGCCTTGCATTCCAGGGCCCCAGGGATTCATTTTCACTTAACCCATGGCCCCAGTAGGCTTCGACCCTGCTGGGCCCCTACGATTTATTGACATCGTCGACGACCGAACGGCGTGCTACCCATTGCTCGCCGTCCGCAAGCCTGCGCCTACGGTGGCTGGAAATCTTATTATTTGTATATTGACTTCGTGCTGATCTGTGGCACTTGTCCGTGGAAGCGACGGAACACCACGCCCTACAGCCAAAAGTCTTCCTTCAACATGAGGGGCAAGAATAGTGTCCAGGACTCGCATCATCAACGTCTTGAAACTGACGTTACGGTCCGACTCCAGCAGTTGTCCAATCCTTTTTTAGTCTGAATTCTTCAAAACACTTCTTGTAGTGTATATTGAAAACTTTATGACGCTATTCAGAAATATCACCATTTTAGCACAGTGCTACTTTCGTTTTAAGGCTGCAAAATATGTTACGACAAAGCCATAAGGGCCACAAAAATTGACATACTTTATTATATAATGCTAGCATCTACCAGCAACTTCGCCAGCGTGAAAATAAAATAATATTTATAACTTCAAAGGAACATACTCCCGCAATAAAAAGTCTCCAGGATACGGACTCTCCGTGTGCCAAGTTTCATCTAAATCCGTTCAGTCATTTGAGAGAGAAGGACTCACAAACATACACACACATACAACTGTCCTCTGTATAATATTAGGTGATAATACAATATTTCAATTATACTTCGTGCCTTGTCCTTCTAGATTAGTAAGCTGCTCTAGTTGTTACCGCTCTGCACTAGTTTTAGAGACAAACTATTTTTCAAAATTTTTGTGATATATTATTATAATAATAATATAATATTCCACAACTATCACACAACGCTGTCTAGTCCCAAGCTAAGCAGAGCTGTACACACACACAAGTGCACAAGTACACTGAGTGTGAGTTGTTATGAGATCGAAACATTTAAGTACCGCGTTTGGGTATCTGATTGGTTAAGAGATTGGAACAGGCCAATCGGAACGCCGAACTTCATAAACGTATCGATCGCATTAACGTAATAACAACTCACACTCAGCTTATTGATCGATTGTCGGTAACAAAGAACGTCCCATCTACGCTTTGTTTACATGCTCACGCATACAAGAATAAACAGTACCTAAAAATTAACTCTGAGGTGTCATCTCAACAATCTTACCAGTTTTCTCATCAACACCATCTACTATCACTGGTTTATCGTCTTCAACTGTTTTTACATCTTTCACATCACTCACTTCTAACTTCTCTTGGTTTTTATCTGTAGCAAGTTCTAGCATTAACGTTTCTAACTTTTGAGCTTTTCTGGTCTCGTTGTGAGTGATAAGAGCACATAAGTGTTCCGTTAGCAACTCTTTTTTCTCTTTCTCTTTTTGTAAGTGGATTTTCGCTTGCAGGAACTCCTTTTCAACTTTTAGATAGTGTTTCCTGGAATTAGAATTAGAAATATGTTACTTTTATTTTAAGATTCATTTATGGTCGTTGTGGTGATTTCAAAATGACTGGCCTGTTGGTCTAGTGGTTAGTGGCCCTGCCTGCTATGCCGAAGGTCGTGGGTTCGATTCCCACCCAGGACAAATGTTTATGTGATGAGCACGATCATTTGTTCTGTGTCTGGGTGTAATTTTTCTTGTCTAATACTCATAACACACGCTCTGCTTAGCTTGGGACCAGACGGCGTTGTGTGATAATGAGGAAAAAAGAAATGCATTATAAGTTCATCCACACGTAATGATACTACATAATATATAGGTGTTTCTATGAGTTCAAGCCCGAGTTGACACGACGAGTTCCGCACGCGGCCCTAAGAGATGTCAGCCAAATGGACGAGGCTTCTATCTACCGGAGTCTGATTTCCGCACTTAGACCTATGCGGACTATTGCACGTGAGCCATTGCGACCAGCGGGGCTATTGCGTAACTCTGTTGACAGTTCAAGTGATGATCACTTGTTAACAATGTGCATCATTGAACTGTCAAACAGCTAGTTTCGTATTGCCTATCTTCAGTGACCAACTGCAGTGACGCCATTAGCCACTGGTACCTTTGATAGCCACCGTAATACGTTTTGACAGATGTTATTGTATCGAAACTTTTAAAATTGCGATTGTGTAAGCTTTTGAAGCTGTATAATAGTCGATAAAATTTTAGAGTGGTCACAACAGGTACCGTAAATTTTTATAATTCACCACATTTCCACCGTAGTTTGTTAGTCACTTGTGTGATACGTAATACCAATTTTATGAAATTGTCAGTTGACAATTAAGTTTAGTGTGCAACGAATGCTAGTTGTCAACTTTTATTGAAAAAGTTAGCCAATAGCCCCCCAGGACCAACCTTCGGTGGGCTTATTCTAACCTCTCTCCAAAAACAGCTAAGGATTTTCAGGGTGCCTTAAGGGAATTCAGGTATGGATGGGGCTTACTAGGGCCGATGCCTGCTGCGCAATTGTTCGAAAAATTTACCATGGCGCTAGAATGCAAAAGGCAACTGAAGGAACAGAGAGGATTTAGTCAGTGAAAGTCTGATACTCTCTCCCGTTCCACCCAGAATGAGAAAAATACTTGAAATCATCAAATACCTTTTCTTACTCTGGGTCGTCTTTCTATAGGTTCAACAATTTTGCAAGGAAGAACGTTTTCTTGTGTAAATAAATGCAGGCTAAAGTCGTGTCTTACTGATTTTCAAACAACTCAAAATGTGATAATTGAAGAATACGGTACACATACAGTAGGTACTCGTATACTGTGTATAGTCTTTAAAATAACTAAAATAATTATTCACAGTTGAAAAGAATTATGCACTGAAGAAAAAACATACAGAATTTAAAGAAATCGAGCACCACTGCGGGATTGTTAGAAAGAATTACTGTCGCCTTGGAACGCAAAGGGCAACTGGAGGAACACAGATGGGTTTAAGGCAATCAAAGTCTGACACTGATGATGTCTCACCGAAAATAAAAAGTTCAATGCTACTGAATACTTATTGCTATACTTACAAGTCTAAACTTCGCAGACAAGTAATAAAACAAACAGAGCGACGGCTGCACTTAGTGGTACTAAAGTCACAGTCGACTTTCTAAATCCAAAGCTTGCCTTCTTATGATTTAGGGCGCTTTCAGTTTAGACGTTCCATGTCGGACCACTGCCGCACGATTACCGTGCCGCAGCCGGCGGTTGCTTGCAGTACGTTAGCAGTCCGACAACAAGCTCCTAAATTGAAAACGTATTTGGCTGCCGCGAATTTGTATGCCAGTGATGCGCTATTCAACATCGAATTGAACATGTGGTGCTTGTGACGTTGCCGTCCTGTTGTCGCCCGTAACCCGTTCGCGGTACTGGCGCCGCACGGTTGTCGCACCGCGCGCTTCGAACGATCGTCCGTATGCAGTACGACAACGGTACCGCAGCAGGCCGGCAAAAAACGCATAAATTGAAAGTGCCCTTATAATTTATAAAATGTTAAAAAGCAGATTATCTATTCAGGCCTTGTCAATTTAGAATCATAGATAGTGTAGCTCGAGAAAAGAACCTGGGAGAAGATGGAGAAGGCCTTTAGGGCCAGCAGTGGGAAAGTAAAGGCTAAATAAAAAAAGGTGTATAAAACTAGCAGTATCAATAAACTTGTACTCCTGATTATACCTATTTCCTGTTCGAAAAACCCATCACTACTGACCTTGAAGCCATGTCCACGATAAGCCGGTACTATAGTACATAGACAAAAGATGTAGCATAGCATAGCATAGTCGGCCTTATAATCAGTGGCGGTACCTTCATACAAGCAGAAAAGCCTTACTAAAATGCTCGATAGAGAATCAATATCAATCCCGAACTATTTAAAAGTTCGCGCGCTTTAATTCTTATCAAAATAACACAAAGTATCTACCTATATGCCACACTATACACATCGCGATTGTTCGCGCGCAGAGTTTCGCATTTGCAGCATCTACATATAGCTATCTCGCTTACACGTACCGGCTTTTGCCGGGCTTTCAAATACTATCTCTGTCTCTTTCGCACTTATAGCGATGTGCCTTATAACGAGGTAGGACCTTTTGCGTCTACAAATCGATCAGTATGGAAGATTTAAGCCGGGCATTCGTATGAAGTTGCTCGCGTATGCGTGACCTTGTCACCTTGCCAACTCTGCAGTGTTGCCGTTTTAGCGACGTTGTGAGATCTTGGAGATTTTTAACGAGTTTGGAGACTTTTTTTTAAGATTTAGCAACAATAAAAACTAGCGACTTTTTAAAATAACGAAATTAAATATTCAAGCAATATCTTAAAAAAAAAATTGCAACATCTAGCTAGATTTTTCATATACCTGGCGACTTTTTTTGCCTAAATGACAACACTGCAACTCTGCGTAAGTAGTTTCTGACACCCGTTTGCAACTCAATTCATTTTCATTTGCTTGAGTGGGAAAAGTTGTTTTGTTAGTTTTTTGTGTGTTTTCTTCATTGAACTATATTTACGTAGTAGTAATACCTCAGTGGTTTTCTTAGATTTTCTCAGTGATACAATTGTTTTGGTGACTTACCTACAACAATGGAGGTAATTGTACCTTGTGAGGATTTAAAATGCGTTCTAGTTTTGATTGGCGAAGATAAGGTAAAATCTTTAAACTTTGCTCAGAAAAAACCGTTAATTTCTTCATTAAAACCGACGCCTAATCTGTGTATTTCTCAGACTAGTAAATCGCATGAACGAAAATTTAATAGATCAGGTTATAAAACTAGTTGGATTGTTGTGCTGCATATTTTTTTCGAATGAAGATTCCGTTTGGAATACATCTGGTTATAATGATTTAAATAACATATCTGGCGCCATTAAAAGGCACGCAAATTCCCATAGACACCTGTGTGCAATGGTTTCTTTCGGTAATTTCGAAAACTGAACTTTCTTTTTTTTTAAATCGGTTAAAATTTTATTGGGCTTGCCTTATTTTGAAACCCTAGGCACGCCACTGCTTATAATGTTCCCACTGTTGGGACTCAGGCCTCCTCTCTAGAAGAGGGAATTGGCCGTAATCCACCACGCGGGCCCAGAGCGGGTTGGTGGATGTCACATGTCTTCGAATTTTTGGTTCTAGGACATGCCGGTTTCCTCACGATGTTTTCCTTCACCGTTTTTAGAGCAGTGGTGATGAAATAAATTACACAAAGTAATGCGCCTGGCTGGGTTTGAACTCGCGACCTACAACTCGTAAGTCGGGGCCGTTACCACTCGGCCACCACTGCTCTACACTATATACTACAAAAGATGTATTGAAAATAAACTTACTCAGCATCGGCATAGCTCAAGCAAGCCTGGTCGATCTTCTGCCTCAATAACGAAACGTCTTGTGAGAACTGGCTGTCCAATACTTGTAGCTCCTTCTTGATTTTCTCCAGCCTCATCACCTCTTCAGACGTCTGTTTGGTCCTGTAACATTTAATATTAATTTCATTTTTATGTATTTGTATGGAAAAGGCGTTGGTCTTGATGGATTTATTTAATTTTGTTCAATCACAATTACTGCCGTCTTTTCCCAAATTGGGCACGCCATAATTATAGTGGTAAGTCTCCTCTTTAAGGAGTGGCTGGAAAGACGTTACGGCGTCTTCACCTTCCTCGTGACGCAGGTCTTCACCGGACATGGTAAGTTCGGGAGGTTCCTACACCGGATTCGTGCGGAAGAAATGTCCGGTTGTCACCATCGTGAGAACCGCCCGTAGGACACGGTGGAGGTGTGCCCCATCTAGGCGGAGCACCACCGTCTCCACGTGCGGGCGATCGGCGGCAACGACCTCTCGCGCCGAGCCCTGGTACAGACCATGGTCCGGAGCGAGAAGGAATCGCAGGCGGTCGCCTCCTTAAATTTTTCCTTTGCACCATGGAAAGGAAAAATTTAAGGAAGCGACCGCGACGACTGCTTTAGCCGAGAAACACTGGTATCGAATATAATCAATTCATGATAACTACGGTTAATTATATTAAAACTCCTGCCCCCTAGCCAAGTTACGATCGTTTCGTTTGCGTCGAACGCCTCGAGTAGGCCACGCCTCCGATTCCTTTGATCTGACGTCATCTCAACGCTCAGTCACGTGGTCAGAACAAAGGAATAGGAGGCGTGGCCTACTCGAGGCGTTCGACGCAAACGAAACGATCGTAACTTGGCTAGGAGGGGGGCCTGGACTCAGCACAACTAAACACTCCGGGACTTCCCTGGAATTTCGATAAAATGTTTAAATCATGTAATCGATTGTCATCATCAAATTTTAATAACTCCTTCCACTCTATACTCTATTCGCGATAGCATTAGACAGAAGTTAAAAAAGGTTGTTTTAGGGTACACTTTGTAATAAAATTACAATATATATGTATCTATATTGTGCTTTATTACATTAAGATTGATGCTGAATTTATTATAATCAACTTCATAAATCAACGAATTTATCTCGAAAAATAAATGTTGTGCACACCTGCTTCTATGAACTTCTTTTGTCTAATGCTATCGTGAATGGAGTATAGGTGGATCGAGAGGGAGTGTCAGACTTTTGCTGACTAAAGCCTGTGTCCATTCAGTTGCCCTTTGCGTTCTAGGGTCACGGTAATTCTTACGAAAAATCCCACAGCCCTGGTAGGCATCAACCCTGACAGACCCCGTCAATCATACTGGCATCTTTTTGAAGCGTGAGTGGAACACAACGCGCCGTCAATCCAAGCCTGGTGCTTATCGGACGGCGAGCTACCCAAAGCTCGCCGTCCGCAAGCCCGTGATTTATATAATGAGGCTTTGAAGATGATAATTTGCAGCTACGATTAGGAAACATAGGTGCTGGGAAACTTTAAAATAAAGCAATGGAATGATATTTGCAAAAATATCAGTCAGATCCTTTGAATTCAAATATCATAGATGTGTAAACAAGAGAAAAGAATGACGCTGTAATTTATAACTAGCTGAAGCATTCACATGTTATCCGTAGATTAATTTTTGACTGAACCATCACTTAACATCAAACACAGAACACTAACCATATAGCCTTAGTGACGAGATTATAAAACTTATTCATATTAACCATTTTTATAAATGAATTTATTTATAAATCGCAAATAAATATCACTACAGGACATTTGAACGGAATACAGAATACTGAAACATAGTCAGAGATAAAACCTCAAAGCCACTTGAATAGATAAGTGAGAATTGATAACACGAGATATACACGGCTGAAATGGTCAGTCCATTCCATAAAATAACGATTTCGCATGGCGCTATCACATCGTTTTGCATTCAGCAAGAAACGCAATGAACATTTCTAAAGAGGTCAAGGAGTTTCCAAAGCCTAGAAGCTGTACCGCCATTGTAACAGTCAGTGTAAGGAAACACGATGGGTCAACTAAATATTTCTGATAGTTGCATCGTTTAGAATCAAGAAGACTCCGAAATCAACGACCGAAGCATACAAAAGACCAGGGCCTCAAGTCTGCTATTACAATAGTGTCATAATGGTCTATCATTGATCTCATAATAGTTGATTTTGACAAGTTTGGTAATCTACTAATATAATGGCGTCATTATGACTTTCCAATGATCAACCACTGACATTCCATTGAAAGAAGTGGCAGAGAATGGTAATCTCGTACATATTGACAAATGAACATCGATATATATGTACTACGCACTAGATTACGCGTGCCGTACACTCACTTTAACCGACTCAGGTGCAGTGTCTTCTATGCACCTTGATTTTGATGACATTAGTGTAGTTTTGACGTTCATGCAGTGTGAGAGCGGCGCTAATAAATTAAAATCAAAGGTAATCTGGACGTAAATAATAATTCTGTACTCATGTAAGTAAAATTACTGGTTGTTCGAACAATTTAATAGCTTCTAATATCGTAATAGTATGTTAGAAAATATATTATTTGATTTTAAAGCCTTTCCATTTTATAATCATAGACTAAAACATGCAGATGTTCCCTCCCATAAAAACCCGATTTTTACCTACAACTGGTTTAACGAACACAGACTTTGCATGGTATTTTGTTCCGTTTGTTTTTTTGAATATTTTATTTAATATTTTTCTTTTTTGTATAAATAATATCAATGAATTCCGTCAATTTCAGAAATTATGACGACGTGCGTTTTTCGATACTGTAAAAACTCAGCAAGAAATGTCAGCAAATCATCGGGTATTATAATTTACGCCGAGGACTATTGTTAAATTTTGAAATAGAGTGTTATTGTAATAAAGTATTGTAGGCAAAAAGCTGTGTCGCTTCTGTGGTATAAAAAATCTATATGGATAACATGTCATTACACTATGTTGAACGAAACGCGTAAGTGCTACGAAATTCATGGCGCTTAAGACGTTTTTGTCGCGAAAAAGTATCCTCTAAAAGCCATCTAAGCGCTGTATGTTTTAATAGTTTTATTAGACGACATAATGGCAATAAAGCGCTGCAGCGAACTTTTGTTTTAACTTTTCAGTATTTTGACAAATAGTTTCCATGAACGTGCTTGTCTATCGCTATCAGAATATATGTCGATGCAAATGAATGTCTGACGTATAAGGTGATCTGCTAAAATTTTGACAGTTCCTTTGATCAGTGACCTACCATTAGAACGTCATTGTGCAGTCATTGCTTTTAATAAGCTTGATATTGTCCTTTTACCACAACTCTATTACGAGACCATTGACCGATCAATGATCGATCATTATGAATTATCAGATTACGAACTTTTAACAAAATGACAATGGGATCGTGTTGGAATGACGAATTTATAAAAATAGCAAACTTGGGGCCCCTGATTAGACTAATAAGGTCTTTTTCCAATGACTTCTCGCGCACTTGGGCGCAGCTTCAGCATGTCAGACTTTTACTGACTAAAACCCACTTCTATGTTCCTTCTTTGCATTGCTTTCCAGGGCCCCGGTTTTTCCTTTGAGAAGCGAACCCATGGCCCCAGTAGGCTTCGATCCTGCTGGGCCAGGCTAATAAGGTGCAATAGGTATTAAACAACTGCTAAGATCATAACTCATCGTCATCATCGTTGCAGCCGAAAGACGTCCACTGTTGTACATAGGCCTCCTTCAAGTGTCACTACAGCGAACGGTCTTGGGGGTCATTGGATCCCCGCGACACTCACCAGGTCATTGGTCCATCTTGTGGGAGGCTTTCCAACGCTGCATTTTCCGGTGCGCGGTCGCAACTCCAGAACCTTTCGGCCCCATCGACCATCTGTTCTGCGAGCAATGTGCCCCGCCCACTGCCACTTAAGTTTGGCGATTCTTCGGGCTATGTCGGCAACCTTGGTTCTCCTGCGGATATATTAATTCCTGCCCCCCTAGCCAAGTTGCAAACGATAAACGTGAACGCTTAGTAATCTCCAATAGATTTTCAACTTTATACCTAAGAGCATAAAGTTGAAAATCTATTAAAGACTACTGAGCGTTAGCGACCGGAACGAACGAAAACACTATGTAATCTTCAATAGATTTTCAACTTTATATCCAATGTCATAAAGTTGAAAATCTATTAAAGACTACTGAGAGTTTACGTTTATCGTTTGTGACTTGGCAAGGGGGGCTGATGCGATCACGCAAGGAAACTCCGAGCTTAGCCCTTTCCATTGCCCTCTGGGTGACTTTAACTATCGTTCTAAAAAAATAAAGCTGTGCGATTGATGGCATAATCCATCTCAAATATCGAGTCCGCTAAATGCATGCCGCAAAAGCTCCTCTCAATGCAATGAATATTCTCGCACATTACAATTAAACGTACGAGACTGTGACCTAGTTCCAGTTTTACACTAAACCTATGAGACCTATAAAGGACGAAGAATAATTAATTATTTTTTAACTTTTTCCTAACTAAATATTCATCATCTCCCCCCTCTTATTACATGCTAGGTACTTGGGGTCGATGCAACATGGATTCTTAACCATACACATTACAAAAAATATTTGTTCACAACATGACTTGTTTTGGGACAAGCCCTATTCAAAGCCACTGTGTGAAGTCCTGAAAATTAATAGAGGAACCACCAGAAAAACACCAATCTAATAAAACTCGACGAATGCCAGAAAAACGACTTAACTGTCTGGGATTTCGCAAATAAATTAATCATACTAAAATATCAGAGAAATAAGGAAAAAATAATCCCCATTTTTACAAGAAACGGTTTCTTCTTATGACTGTAATACTGTCCATTCTACCATTTCTGTAACTTACCTATCAGCCAGAGCCTTCGCCAGCATCTCCTTCCTTCTCTTATTCTGTTCTTCCATCAGTTTTTGCCTCAGCTGCAAGTCTTGCAACTTAGCCCTATGATTCTCCAGTTCATCTTCTGAATAATTGTCGACCCCCCTCACAATGTCTGGTGCTTCATTCATACTATTCTTCCTATCAAGTACTGGTGTATCTATTTCTTTATAACTTTTATATGTATTTTCTGACTCCATTTCATTGTGTTCAATAATTTCAGTTTCAACATCGTGTTCTTTATTAACTTCTGGGTTAACATTTTTGCTTTTATCAACATTTTCCTTGTTATTTTTATTTATCTTTTCCGTAGTCATATCGCGTATCGGTGTCGTTGGAGATCTTAGGCTAAGTTTACATTTATCGAATTCTATGTTGTCTATCGCGTCATCTGAACTTTGGTTTTGTAGTACAGGCAGTTTGTAATGGTTAGTTGCTCTTTTCGGCTTAAAGCCAATCTTGTCCAGTTTTTTCACATTTGCTGCGTTTATTTGAGGGGCTATAACAAAAGAATAAAACATTGTTTAATTGTTTACTTAATTTAATTGGGGCTTACAAAAACCAGTTATATTAAAAAGTACGACGTACGGCGAGTATCCACCCTTACGTTGTTGAAACTTCAACGGTCCGGACTAAGCGTTTTGCTTCGTCGTTTATACCGCGAACATTGAAGGACTGGATCAATTTGCCTGCTGCGGTCTTCCCGTCCAACTATAATTTATGTGTCTTCAAGGCTAGAGTGAATAGGCTCTTAATAAACTAGTGCGCCTCACCATCAATGATTGCATCACTGCTTACCATCAGGTGGGATCGCAGTCAAGCACTGGTTTATACCAATTTAAAAAAAGTCTCAAGCGATTTGAGACACGTTGTAGTCCAGATTTTGTTTATTTTAATTATGATGGGAGATGAAGATTATTTGAACGCCCAGGAGAATGGTATCATCGAGTTTGTTTTAAAGAAAAGGTGCCATTCGGTCGAGGATCAATAATAATATAGGCTGGTATATCTTTAGACTCAAACGAAGTTAGTGAAGATAGAAAACGGTTCTCTAACTGCATTTAGATACATAGAGATTTGAAATGAACATGCTGGTCATTTCTTATTGAATAAGGGTGCATAGTGCTTATTTGGTCAATACATAGGTATATGTATTAAGTAACCAACCAAAGGTTCGGCTTCAAAGAAAATCTAGTTTTGGCACCAGTTTCTGTTTTGGAAGAAAATCTGCCGAACTTTCCAAACTGAAACTCTGTGTTTGTCAATAACCGCGTCTCGTTCTTGGCTTGTGTATCACCCGCCATCATAAGTTTGGTTGGTAAAATAGTCAATTAAAGAGATCCTTTTATTATGAAGTTCTTTTCTTCCTTTATAATTACATTTTTTGTTCCAAGTAGTAGTTTAGTAGCCAACATGTTTTTATTAATTATTTAATTATTTTTTTCGATATGCTAGTCGATTCCACCTGATGGTAAGCAGTGATGCAATCGTTGATGGTAAGGCGCACTAGTTAATTAAGAGCCTATTCACTTTAGTCTTGAAGACACCCAAACTAGAATCGGATGGGAAGTCTGCAGTAGGCAAACTGTTCCAGTCCTATGATGTATGCGGTATAAACGATGAGGCGAAACACTTAGTCTATAATTTTTTAAACAATGACCAAATAAAACACAGATTGATTAAATCACTGAGCAACCTTGATGGTTATCATTGGGCTAAACATCAGGAAGCCCATTCTCTTTTATGCAACATTTTTAAACTCAAGCGTGCTCCATCGTCGACCACATCATCGCTTACCATCAGGTGAGATGGTGGTCAAACGCCTATCATTAATAAAAAAAAAAAGTCGCAATCTCATCCTGGCAATAATCAATATTAAAAACATGCGAAAATATAGGGAAATTTTTACTTAGGATTGAGACCAAAATTTGAATTCAAATGTTTCTTGGCTTTGCTCTCAGAAGTCACTATTAAAAATACTATAATAGTTGATTTGATATTTTCTTTTTATAATCCTTGAATAAAACCATATCTTCTGTTTTGTTGTCTGTGCCTAAGATAAACTGCCAATGAATTGAATTCTAAACTTTGAAATATTTGAATTGCATCATATTTATTGTGAGATCATCATAGATTGATTATTTACATATAACAAAAGTAACACAATACATTATTATGAAATTTTGTGCTATTAAACATTAATTATAGGGTTATCTATGATATTTTTTACCAGTTTTGTTCCTTGAGAATCATAGTCTGAATCTAAATATTGAGTATTCCATGCTTTTTCTTTCGAATATATTCGTAAAACAGCTGTCTCAATTAACAAAGTAAATAAATAAGAATATACAGTTACTTAGCTTTTATGACAGATCCTTCGCTTTCGTGGTCATTGTATAAACCTAAGCATATTATAATAAACTCTTCACTAAAATTAGCTACGGATAGGATGTATGTATTTACCGCTGTTTGCGCCCGTTTCGCCGGATTTTATTCGTTTCAATTCCTCTTCACTGAAACCCGAGAAAGTCGACATAGTTCAAGCACTGGATTACCTTTTCTCATTAATGATAATTGTCTTGCACAATATAAATACTATATTTATTCGAAAATGAGAACAGCGGACGCAGATCAAAATCGTGACGATAACGACGACAACACCAAAGGACAACACAGCACCCACCCGACGAGATCTCTCAGATTTCTGACAAGACAACTTGACATTGACACTCTTGGACAGATAAAGGGTAAGACAGCAACACGGTATCCTTGCAAACCGGATTTTAGACTATGCCGGAACCGAACGGTCAATCGAGATCTTGCTTGACGTTTCGTTCGTAGTCGCTGACGTGGTATTGTGTTCGTTGTTGCATGCGTACGCAACGCATTAGAATTAGAACTAGTATGGGCAAGATAGTTGAACTGTTTCTCAGAGCATACGCTTTACCATTTGCAAATAACTTTCATTCACTTATGGAGAGGAGCAGGTTTTACTATTAAGATGTACAGTACATATTATGGTGCGGGGCTTAAGCCACGTAGCAAAAGCACCTAGCAAATACTACGGACTCCGGACAGTGAGGTGGACTCTGCTTGGATCACAGACATAATTTTGTAAGTCTGTGTTCTCAGCCACCGTAGGACGGCGAACAATGGTTAGCTAATGGTATGGAGAGGAGCAGGTTTTACTATTAAGATGTACAGTACATATTATGGTGCGGGGCTTAAGCCACGTAGCAAAAGCACCTAGCAAATACTACGGACTCCGGACATTGAGGTGGACTCTGCTTGGATCACAGATATAATTTTGTAAGTCTGTGTTCTCAGCTACCGTAGGCGGGATAGCGGACGGCGAGCAATGGTTAGCTAGCCGTCGATTTCATTTAATTGGAGTCGTAAGGTAGCAATAGGAACTCCTCTACTGTAGATATAAATTCCTTGGTTAGGGCGTGTTAGTTTTGTCTTATCAAGTAGCTACTTATGGCCCAAAGTAGATTCCAGGGATTGTGAAGTTGGAACTTCTGAAAAAATACCTCCCACAGACTACATAGGATCGTAGTTACTGCAGTTATTTTCTAGAGATATTACGAACCTCTAATATTCAATTGTCTATGGGTGGTGGTTCAGTTCCTGACTTGCATATGGCTACGATTCTTCCTAAAGAAGATCGACTTTTTAAGCAAATCGAAATGAAGTCTAAAGAACCGATGCCGTAATAAATCGAGTTCCTAAAGATTGATCCGTTGGTTACCCTGCAGGTAGGTCTTAAAAAAGCACGACACAGATGATTCTACAATGCACAATGACATGTGTTTCATGACTGGTGAATAAACGGGTGTACAACATCCACAAAAAAAAAATAGATTTGTGATTTCAAGTTTCTGAGATAATCGTTCTCAGAAACTTGAAATCGCAAATCTATTTTACTGAATCGATCTTTCGTTTTAGAACAATGATATTCTAATTAGAACTAATTAATTAATATTTGCATGCCAACTCATGGCAAAATGTGTCTTTGCGCTAATAAATTATAAGTTACCATCTCTTGTACCGCATTTAATGCAAATAAATGGCTTTGACTTTGACTTTGAACGTTTAATAAAATCGATTATATTAGTAATAAAATCGATTTTCGTTACTTATAAAATCGACTTTTCGATAAATCGATTTTAGATCGCATCCCTACTGTCCACAGATAACTTAGTCAGAGAATAGAGAATTAGAGATACTGTTTGTTTCCATGTTTTGTCTATGCATTGTGGCGGCCGGCTATCATTTTGTAGCGTCGTTTTAGGTTATATTTTTACTTTTCAACGTAAAAGGTATAAATCATGTATATGTTGAACTCGCTTTGCTTTTAAAATTATATGCGTTGAGTGAAAAACTATTATTAAATTTTATTGCAGATAATCCTGCGAAAATGGCGGCGGCTATGCCAATCAACCCTAAACCTTTCCTCAATAGTCTAACGGGCAAATCTGTGCTTGTTAAACTAAAGTGGGGCCATGAATACAAAGGTTTACTTGTATCTGCTGATGGATACATGAACTTACAACTAGCTAATACCGAAGAAATCGTCGATGGCTCATGTACAGGTTAGTTCGTTGTGATGGTAACAAAACAATGTTGTAAGGGTGTTTTTCACAAAAAATGACCCTAGCAAAATCGGACTGTCCCACAACTTGAAACATTTTTATTTTTATTTTTTTATATGGCACATGTGGAAGTGAAAATTTGTATGATTTAGGTAAATATTTCAATATACCATTAAATTAATAAGTACCAGAAAAAGCAGATAGTTATTTTTATATTAAAAAAAAACCAAAAGAGGACGTAAAAATATCATGTGTCCCACGGTGCTCTTGGAGATTTCAAATACATCTAACTTGTAGAATATTAGTCTTTAGGTATGTTTAAGTTTTTGAACATAGTCTCTGTATTTCTATAAGCGTATTTTCAATTTTTATGGGATAAATTTATAGTTATTTTAAGAAATATCATTATTTTAATGTTGTCCTACGAAAATCGTAGTACCGGAAAATCCGATTTCGTCACGGTGAATTCGATATCGTACACAAGACAAAATCTACTAATTTGTATTTTTTCTGCCTTCCTGGCAACATTATGATCGTATTAGGATACCGCCATTGTTGTTTTAAAGTCAGTTGCGACAAAAACTGAGACGAAAGTGTTGGTGTCATCGGCGCGCAGATTTTTTTTTCTGGAGAGTGACAGTATTTAAAAGGTAAATAAACTGTTTTCTTTACTTTATGATATTGTATATAACACAATAAACTAACCTATATTAGATAAGTATAGCAAGAAACAAGTTAATTTAACTAAATATGAGTTATTTTCAATTTTAAAAGTATCGTGGAATGAAAACGTCACCTCCTGTGCGTCATGTTACATACTACCGGAACAAAATCGTGACGAACTTGAATTGTAAAGCTTAGTGTACAATGAAATATTTTAAAACATTGATTTAATTACCCGACTACGACGAAGTAAAAAGAAGGGTTATGAATTTTTACCCGCCATAGACGAAGCAAAATGGAAGGTTAAGATTTTGACCGGTAATGTATGTATGTATGTATTGTTCATCTATTTCCACATAACTTATGAACTACGTTGGAAGTGTCTTAATGTCCGCGCGTGTGTTAGGTATCAAACGAAAGGGATTAAGAAGCACATTTCATCGGCTTTGTTTGGATGCACCTGATAATTGGAAATAACTTCAAAAAAACTTCATTATTAAATATTTATTAAATGCATTAAAATAAATAAGGTGTTAGCTGTTTTTTTAATAGACAACAAATATCGAACGGTTCGTAGGAACATAATAATTTCAGACGAGAATATTATCTTGTTTTTATATTTTTTAGAGCATGACTTTTCAGTAGTCGGGTTATTGTTTTGAACTTATTTTTCATGTACTTACGTGTTACCTTTTATAAAGAAGTAAAATTGGTATTGTGTGTTTGTACGTAGGTACTCACCATAACAGGTACTCATAGACTAAAAAAAAATTAAGATTAAAAATATAAAGCTCTCCATTATTGCTGAATGCTAAGAATAGATTACTTTTCACTTAATTTTAATACGGCATTTGATGTTGGTTCGTATTATTTAAAGAGATATAGCCATAGGACCTTTTTTTGTTTCAGATCAAAGTTCGCATTTAGCATGCTTACCCGTATGGATGATCATTCTGCTAGCAGCTATGGTAGTCTATTGGGACGTTGACAAAATCCTAACATATTTTGATTTAAATCAATGTTACATTAATAATGCTAAGTGGCCTTGGCCTGTTACACATTTCAAAATTACTAAAAATTGTTTCGGATGTCGGCGAAAAATCAACAATAGTATGAAACTGCAGCATTTTACTTTGGCTATGAGTCAAAGTGATATCAGGAAATTACTTGAGTGCTCTATTTTTTGGTGTTCTTTTTGTATGCATTCTATTTATGACCATTTTCCTGAGGACGAGTGTGAGGTTTGTGTGTGAGAAAGTAATTAATAGTTATTTAAGAAAGCAATTATTTCGTTCGTTACATCGAAGGAGAGAATGGTGCTTACGGCAGCAGAAAGGGCAAAGAGATATCACGAAAAATTAAAGCAAAATCCTGAAAAATTAGAAGTTCAGCGCCAAAAACAGTTGGTAAGACTAAAAAGAAACCGGAAAAAGATAACGGATCTAACAGAAGAAGAAAAAATAAAACAACGAAAAATATGGAGAGAAGAAAAGAGAAAACTAAAACTAAAAAAATGTACTAAAGAAAACGTAAAGCCGACAAAAGAACCTTTGAAAACTAAAACTATAAGTCACTGGCGATAACTTTTAAAATTTTACTTTCATCTATCTCAAATTGATAATTTTATATCTTTTAATAATTTTATGTGTAAAACCAAAGGTTTAATGAATCTAAAAGTTCAGTAAGTTAGTGCTTTATTCTTTGTAATTGTGTTTTTATAACGGCAGTGTGGACATTGCTCAAATTATTCCTGTTCGTCACGCAATTTTCGTAATAGTCACTGTCCCATATTATGAATGGTACAAAAATGGTTTTAAAATATCTATTTTTAATTTTATTACATTTATTTGGTCATCATCAGTATTTTGTTATTATCGAAAATTTCTCACTCTGCTTGATTTTTGAATTTGTAACACGTATCATTAGTAATGACAACTTTTCTAGTGCGATGTGTCCGACAAGTGACGAACATGAAACTATTTAGCTGATTATTTAATAATCTAATAGAATTATGCTACCCTTTTGTTAAATTTTTTAAAGATTTTAAGCATATATTTATGCCAATATAAGTTGATTTTGTTTCAATACTTGGTTGTTTGATTTCCGATTGATTATATTTTGTGACGTACAGGAATACTTTGCATCATATGCTAACAGAAAAACTTGAATATTTCTTAAAATTATGGTATAATTTTAATTTAAATAGCATATTTAGCTAATTAACAATATATTCTTTAATATCAGAGTAAATATAGAACATTTCATGAAATACCAAAATTATATTTCCTGTCCGTCACAGGGTCAATTTTTCTGAAAATCACCCGTAAATAGGTTATCGGTACAAAAGGTTAGTATTGAGACTAAGAAAAAAAAGTTATAACTAAATCACTGTCATGTCCGGGTCACCTAAATTTTTAATCAGTTCTTAAAACATCAACAAACTAGAAACTTGCAACTGGATTCTGTTTTGATCATGCAATAGTCTAAATATAAGAATATTGCTTGATAGCACCCTACTAAGTCTACTGCTGACAAACCCACTAAAGACAGTCAAGATGCCTAAAGGTATATACGATCAATTAATGTCAGCCCCGTGCTGCATTAAGCCAGTGTGGGGCCTGTAGCGAATTCTACCAAGAGGGTCACTAAATCTTTGTTGTTTTTAGTTCGTTATTGTTTTCACAGGTAGCAGAGCTCAGTTAGAACTCTATTAAGCCCTAAAGGCTTTAAATTGTGTTTATGGATATTCCAGAATAGTTACATTTCATAATTGTTTTAGTGACTTTTTTCTATGTCGCAAATGAAGCCACCCCAATGTAATAATAATGTAATAGTATTTGCTATTCTTGCTAAATGGCTAATCTGCCACTGCCCCCTTGTAATTCGATGTTTCAATTCAAGTAATAATAATAATCCACAACAATCACCCAACGCCCATCTAGTCCCAAACTAAGCAGAGCTTGTGCTATGAGTACTAGATAACTGATAAACATACTTATATATTTCTAAATACATACATAATACAGATAAATTACACCTAGACACAGAACAAATGATTGTGCTCATCACACAAATATTTGTCCTGGGTGGGAATCAAACCCACAACCTCTAGCATAGCAGTCAGGGCTACTAACCACTAGACTAAGAGGCCAGTCAATAAGTAGATTTCTTTGGAGGGACAGTGCCATTGTGGAGCCACTGCATGCATCACCTGCTATACTGCCCATCCTGTTCCTGCACTACCACTTGCATTTTTCAGGATTTATATGAGGCCAATAACAGAGCTGTACAAGTTGACAGATACTCGTCAGAAAAAAAAAAATTTGACTTGCAAAAGCAGTTTATCTATTCAAACCTATAAATGCTAAGTTATTAATTAGTCCATATTGTAGTCACACCGTCTGGTAACTGTCTGGACTGAGCCTGAGTAGTCAACGGCGCGTGTTCCACGCGTGCCTTAAAGGGATGAGATGTCAGCAAAACCATAGAGGCCCAGCAGGGACGAAACCTACTGGGGCCATGGGTTCGCTTCTGAAAGGAAAACCCGGGGTCCTGGAACGCTAGGCAAAGAAAGAACATAGGCATGGGTTTGAGTCAATAAAAGTCTGACACGCCCTCACGCCCCGCCCTAGAGCGGGAGAACTCCTTAGATATATCCTACCTAAAAAAAAAACAATATTGTAGTCACAGTATGTGTTCAAAACTGTTTCCTTTTTAAATGTTCCAGGTAATCTCGGCGAAGTCCTCATCAGATGTAACAATGTTCTGTATGTAAGAGGAGCAGAAGAAGAAGATGAAGAAGGAGAGATGAAAGAATAATTAAGTTAATTCTAATTTAGATGTAAGAATTAGATTAAGTTTCCATACTTTAAGTTTTTCAACAAATATACAGATTCCTGTATCACACATTCTGGGGAACAATATGATGCTCATTTTTCTGGTTCCAAAAATGTTATAAATGGGTAATAAGTAAGGTATTTCTACAATAACTATTTGATATAAAAAATTGGCAAATTTGCGGTTCTCTGAGAATAAAACCTAATAAATTAGGTTTTCTAATATTTATGCGTTATTATTTTAAAAAAAAAATCCCCAATAACTTAGGCCGGGTTCCCACTATGCCGGACAGTCAAGTACTCACCTCATTTGAATTTGGACCTGTGCGCACAATGGGCGACGAAATTTGGTTTTAGTATTAAACATACTTCACGCCATGCTGCTAACTTTAAGTTTTTGTCTTTATAGACTTCTTCGGTCTTATCCCACAGAACAGGTCTCTCTTGGACAAGCGTAATTAAAGTTTCTATTTGAATATCCATGTGGTCCATGACACGTTTACTTATATCGAAAATGCGAGCCGAATGGCGTGAGGGGAGCACGGGCGGGGCGAGGGGAGTACGGGCGGGGCGAGCGATCCGGCACAAACTCGTTCACATTACTCCGGTCCGGTATTTCTACCGGCACTTTGCAGTGGCATAACGCTCAGTAAAAATGCCGGATCCGGGATAATGTGAATAGCTTCATGTAAATTGTACAGCCACTAGCCCTTCCGGCAGTTTTTCCGGTCCGGCATAGTGGGAACCCGACCTAATTTGTTTTTCGCCACCCCATACAAGTTGCATATCATCCTTATGCCAGCAGGCTTCTCCAAGTGCAGGAAATGATCTCTAAATGAACCTGGTATATCAATTTAACTGGCCTTTTTCCAATTCAGTTTGGAACAGTTTGTGGAGCCTGTCTTACCTCCAGAACCCAGGAACTGGGTAACAACAGACTCCTTGGCAAGAATAATAATAATATAATACCTACATACATATTATAGATAAATTACACCCAGACAGAACAAATGATCTTGCATAAGACACAAACATTTGTTTTGAGTGATTATCAAACCCATAACCTCCGGCATAGCAGTCAGGGGCACTAACCACTAGACCTACAGGCCAGTCATATTCTTTTATCTATTGGTGTGATGGATTACCAAACATACACTTTAACCCAACCCATACATTATCTTTGGATTCTTAGGGCCGACGTAGCGTTACGCGGTCGCCCGCGCGGTCCCATACAAAAGTGCACCCACAGACTAAGTGCACCGTCGCGGCTCGACGTGCCACCCGTCGCGCCCCGTGCCCGTTTTGCTACGTGGGCATTTTTGTTTAAACTGCTACCTTTCTTTGAAAATAGCTTACTGAAATTGTTTTGGATATTTTAGCTAATTCTTGGTTTAGTCGAATGATAAATCTTACAAATTTTGCTATGTATGTATTTTTTTTATTACAAGGCGCTTATTTCAAATAATATATGTAAATAAATAGTAACTTAGATACGTTTTGGTCATGACCGTTACCAAATAATAAACTGCTCCTGAAATAAAACTGTTAGTTCAGTTTTATTTTTTTGGTGTGTATGGGTTAATTAGTGGTTCTGTATAGCAATCTAACACAAAAACTCAGTTGTGTGGGAAATATTGCGATAGTATTATGTAAAAAATGGTCATGATCGTTACTTGTTACGAAAATGCTATACCTACTTAACATGTGAATATATCAATTAAACATACCAATAGACATAGCATTACATACCGACCTTAACTTGTAATCTTTATGTTAAAAAATATTAAAAAAAAAAAACTATTCAATTATTTTAACAAATATGGAAAAACTATATAAATGTATTAAAATATTTCGAAGGACAGTCACGTATACCTGACCAACCAGTAACGGTCCTGACGTAGTAAAGTTGTGGATACACCGATTTAGTAAATAAAACACATGTTTTACAATATTAAAGTTGTCTTTATAATTTTTAAATGCTCAGAGCATACTGATAAGGCACATGACATCATAAAATCAACAATTGACAATTCAGTCAATACTAATTGTATTTTATAAACTGGCTTAATTAGCAACAATAATGCACGTTTTTGAACGTAAAAAGGAAATTACCACCAACAATTACCATTTTTGTGGTCTTTCCTGCTAACAGCAATCAACTCTTGACAAAACAGAATACTGATACTGACAAGAATAGTCCGTTCAATCTGTAAAAGTTAAAAATATTTTAATTAATGAAAACATGTTTACTCCAAACAAAACACTTATAAAGCCCAGGCATTTATCACACAAATAATCAATAGTTATATTCTTATGGGTAGATACTTTTTATTCTTCCCACTACATATGACAAAATGATACTTAAGTTCACTGTGGTCCACGAGTATGAAGACACGGATGTAATATTTTTTTGAAATGTACTATCTCAAATTCTACAACCTACTCGAGCCTTTTCCCACAATATAAATATATTATGCAGTTTCATAGTAGTAAGTATTCTCTCAGTGTACCCACATACTTAGGCTGTCCTGTCCGTTACTTTTTTAGTCCGGCTCATACGTTACCAGTCATTTGGTAATGGTCCGGACGTAACGGTACGACAGCTTCTCTCAGTTATTTAATCATTTACTAAAAATGTTGTTTCATAACTAAATAGCTCTTGTTTGCCGAAAACCAGAATTAATTCATTAACGCTCAGGCGGTAGCCGGCGCCCGGAAGCCATTGTCTTACTATTGTGTCTCTAATTACGCACGTCAAAAGGTTAATTTTGCCATGTGAAACTATTTTTGCTTTAACACTAACATTACATAATCATTTTATAAGCGTGTAATACTTACCGGTCAATGTGCAGAGAAAACTTCGAAAAAAGTCCGTTACCGGTCGAACTCGAGTGTCCACTATATTACCAAAGTACTCTGTGGTGTCCACTGAAGACAGATCAAAAGTAATCAAAACTGACACTTCAAAATGGCCGCTGGTGTTAACATATTTGATTTGGTGTTGTTATTTAAATAAAAAATCGGCGAGTAGTAGAAAAAAATCAGTACTAAAATGGATTCAATTTACGGTCACGGTGCAAGGACATGTCCACTTAACACATACCATGGGGACAGAATATAAACTTTAAAATGTTATTAAATACTTGTATTATAAGTAATATTACAGAGTTTAACATGGTTGAAAGCTACAAATTGATAACAAAAACTAAAATATGTGGAGTATGTAATAAGAAGCAAATAACGAAGAAATAGTTTAACATAGGTCATATCCAAAAGAGGACAGTACCTACTGCAAGTCGTAAGATGCCACATTTCTGGATTTAATTTTGTTATTTGTTTTAAGTTTCTGTTAACAATTTAAGTAAAAAAAGAAAACTTTAGTCTTTTGGATCTATTCAATAATTACTCGATACTTCTATGTCTTAAAAATGTTAGTTATTTGCAACTTGTATGTATGGGACATCCCATAAGAGGGTTGGTAGGCATTTTGACGAAAATGCCCACGTAATAATATTATAGGCGCTTTGCACGTGGGCCCAGCCTGACCAATCGCCATTGTTTAAACGGGGTTTCCCCGTTTACACAATGGCTAGGGATAACGATTGGACGAGGCTGGGCTCACGTGTAAACGCACCATTAAAGTTGAACTAGCGACATTGCGCAGGTAATAATCCGGTATTTCGCTATGGAGACCGCCGCCGCGCCGCACACGACACACGCGCTTAGTCACGCGACGGATGCCCGCGCGTGCGCCCGCTTAACGCAGCGTTGGCCCTTAGGTTGTTTTACAATCCCTTTCAACAAAAAAAAGTCACATTATAATATTCTGTTTATTTTTTAACAAATATTTACAGAGACCACAACATTTATAGGTACCATCATACATTAAAACGGTTATTATTTTTGGTGCCAAAATTTTGTACCTACATGAAGAAAATAATTTAGCTTGTGAACACTTTATGGTAGTCAACATAATACAAAAAAAAACGGTGTGTGTGACACACGACAGAAGTGAAAACTTCATCAATACGAAGTCAATGAAACAAAATACAACAATTTTTTTACATCGAGTATAGAATGACGCGATGGCGTTGATTAGATTATTAGATTAAGGGGGAGCAAGAATAGTACATTTTAATACAAGTGGAAAAAGTTTATCATTGCGACCGAGGCGGAATTCGCCCGAGCCGAGCGAGGGTGTTGTGGAGCCGAATGCTGCAGTGACAAACCACGAGTATCAAACGACGTTTTTCAATGCACTTAGGAAGATATAAATAAAAGGGGTTTGATGTGCGACTCCCAGGGGTCGCCTAATGCTCAAATTATGGCGGGAAGCGGGCTCGCGCACTTTTTCATACTATTGCGGAAAACAATTGCGTACCTAAAAGCGGTAGGGATAAAAGCAGGTTTTCGAGTAAGTGTATTGAAAAGATAATTATCTTTCTCGCTACCCCTTTATCGACTTGAATTGATATTACCCGAACGAGCGTTACATTGCCGAGCGTGACGGCTGTCTCAATCGGTTCTCACAAAAATTAAAATGCTCGAGGAGCCTAAAGTTTTCACTTCAAAAGCAAAATTGTAACCAATGTATATAGCTACAAGCACCGGCATAAGTCCTTTACATAATCTGGATACTGAAAAAGAACACACAACCTTCTGCCATCGAAATAAGATTCCAAGTGTTACTGATAACTTAGTTTATGCAAATAAAAGCAAGCTATAGGGGTAAACAGCCAATCTATTATTTACATAGACGCATTACTACTAATCGACAGCTAGATTGCTATTTTTAAACGGACCTACAATATAGATAGCGGCACGAATCTTGAGCGCTCGGCGAAAGAGCGGGGATCGCTTTGCGCATCGTACAACATCGGCAAGCCAATCACTGTACAAGAATTGCAATCCCCGCCCCCGCATCTCTTTTCATACCACTAAAGAGACCCGATATTTCACTTATGCGTGCTACTGCGCAAGTAAAACTAGAAGTCAGCGCTCAAGATCCGTGCCGGTATCTGTACCCAAATTGACACATCGAAAAAAATTAACAAAATGCATTATTATCTTGGTCATTTTGTCTTTCATAGTTGCAGTATAATTGAGCATCTATATTTATAATTAACTAGCTGACCCGACGAACTTCGTAGTGCCTAACCTTTTAGCTAAACTGTCAAAGGATAACTCCATCTACTGTCATTAGGTACCAGAACCAGCATAATATAATTCATTTTAAAATTTTAATTCGAGATGGCGTTGTGTTCGATTTTTTTTTCGTGAAATTTTCCATATTTTCTTACCCTTTAATCCTTCCCTGGACTATCACGAATATTTCAAGACCAAAATTACCAAATCGGTCCAGCCGTTCTCGAGTTTTAGCGAGAATATAAGATAGATTTTATGTACCTAACCTACCTTATGTAGGTACCGTTGCGACACTGGTTGATGCGCGACTAAACTAAAATGAGATGTGGATTATTTACTTACTACACGGATTTTGAGCGTTATAGGTATTGCCAGCCGGTTTCATTTTAGGTTGCCAGTTGAACGAGGGCAACGCATCTATAGTTTATAATATAACCCAAATAATATATTACATTTTACATTCACACAAGGCCTACAAAAGCATCAAAACCAAAATTGGTCGATTCTAAGCTGGGTACTACTAATATAAATACACACATGAAATAAGCAGTACAACATTGATAGTGGCACTATCTGCTTTTTGATTATATTACTAGAATAGGTTACTGGTAATTCAGTAAAAATGTAGAGCTTATTAGCACAGTAAAGATATGGAACAGTACGGAAACTACCTACAAATGTTCGAAACGGCTCACTCACACAAAGACACAAACATACGCATCGACGAGACTCCTAAGCGGCACTCGCTACTGACAGCACCGCGAGAAGAGTCTCGTCGATGCGTATGTTTGTGTGAGTGAGCCGTTTCGAACATTTGTAGGTAGTTTCCGTACTGTTCCATATCTATACTGTGTTATTAGTGTGGCCTAGGCACACGTAATGGCAAAGAATATACGTTTCTCAACACAATCTATATTGTGATGTCATACATAAGCACTAGTTTTCCTTTTTTTGGTTCCCGCTTTTACCCTTTGGATAAAAGAGTAAAACACGGGAGCTTATTGCTATCACTTCATTGTCCGTCTGTCTGTCACCAGGCTCTATCGCATGAACCGTGATAGCTAGACAGTTGAAATTTTCACAGATGATGTATTTCTTTTGCCGCTGTAACAACAAATACTAAAAACAGAATAAAATAAATATTTAAGTGGGGCTCCCATACACAACAGACGTGATTTTTTTTCCGTTATTTGCTACGTACGGTATGGAACCCTTCGTGCGCGAATCAGACTCGCACTTCACAATCATCATTCAATCAGTACCCCGAGTGTGAGTTTGTTGAGTTGTGCGGTCGAAACGTTTAGCCAAACGCGGTAAACGTTTCGACCGCATTGACGTAAAAACAACTCGAACTCAGCGCACTGGAGTGTTTGTGTATTTCGTCTCGCTCCCCCGGCCAGTTATTGAGTCGACAGGAACTCCCAACTCTCCTCTCAGTTCGGTTTTTGTTTTGTATTTTGGCTTCGTACAGTTTTAACGTTTAGTTAGTGTCAAGTTTAGAAAGTATTTAGTTTTTGATACTGAATACGGTCACATGCTATTGTTTTACTTATTTAGGTTGTGTGATCCTGGTAACTATCGCCAAATAAATATTTTTCTTTTCTTGCTGAGGTAGTCAATACTACAGTAAAATTCTCCAAAATCCCTTCCACATTCGCACCCCCGGTGCGACTCTGTCACTTTTGCAAAAAATGCAAAAATGAGTTAAATAATGATAAAGTATATTTTTTACAATATAAAGTGTTTAATATTTATCCAAAAGTAAAGTTAAAATTTGACGTTGTAGTATAAGCTGTTCATCTCATCTATATATTCTTAAGTCATTGTTTTGTGAGGTGTCAAAGTTTTAAATGCTTCTCCTGAAAAACTACATTTTTGCATAAGTGACAGTGTCGCACCGGGGGTGCGCAATATTATTGCGCAGAGGCAATACAAATGAGGTTTTTTTCCAGGGTCGGTTATTATTGCAAGTTGTTCACTTGTGACATAACTACACCAATTTTAGGTTACGATACCCACTAGGAATCAATTTACGAATAATGAAATCAGCCATTGAACTAGAGTCAGAAATATCCCGCCAAAAAACCCAAAGCCAGGGTTGCTAGCTCCCTCAATATTTGTAGTGACTTTCATTGACTTACTTTAAGGAGATAAATATGAATGCCAAAAGTATAATGTAAGTTGAATTTATTCTAAATATAAGTACTTAAAATTTAAAACTATACAGGTTTTTCAACAGTAGACTATAAGGCCATATTCACCAACAAATCCTTTTTTTTCCCTTTTTAAACCGACAAACACTCTAGCGTTTATTCGCCAATGTCACACATCCACGACCAAACACTCCATCTCGTCAGATCTTCTATCACCTATGATGATTGAAGAGCTAAACGAGATATACTACCCAGTCCCAAATACACGACCCTGGCGAATAGGACACGAAAACACTCGTCGAACCAATTTGGCGCGAGCGGCTAATTGTTCGTAAAAGTAAATATCTCCTTGCTATAAAGATTTCGAGATGCTAGAAGAAAAAAAAAACAGTAGGTACGCGATATTTTTAGGGATTTGTTGATGAATTTGGACCTTAGTTTTCACAGTATTAGTGATAAGTATTTCCGGTTACACTTACAACTAGACATATTTTGACTTACACATAATTTATCCTAGACCCATTATAATATTCTATAAATATATTCTTAGAGAGATGAGGTGATGAATATACATTATTTACTATATGAGAAACTGGCTCAAGATGTTTTTATCACTATCTGTGAGAGGATATAATGTAACAAAATACATTATACACTAATTTTCTCACATTAAACTTAAACTAGACATTTTGGCTTAAACATAATTTATTTGGTACCAATTAGGTACATATATTTTTTAATGTACATTCCTAAAGAGATGAACATACAATAATTATTGTATACTAGCTTGAGTTTGAGATGTCCATACAGAATGTATTATACACAGAGAAGATAATACATGGAGCATTAAGTTGAAATAAAAAAATTATAACTTAAGTGAAGTAAGTAGAGTAACGGAACTGGTTTAAGTGGTACAAAAAAGACCTTTTGGTGACCTGATATAACTATTTCCCCAAATAAAACAGCTCAGTAGTTTCTAATCTCAGGTCACCAAACCGCCATATGTTGTTGTACCGTTATAATCATCATCATTTCAGCCGTAAGACGTCCACTGTTGGACATAGGCCTCCCTCAAGTGTTGCCACAATGAACAGT
The DNA here is from genome assembly GCA_905147345.3 of Mythimna impura. Classification (NCBI taxonomy): domain Eukaryota; kingdom Metazoa; phylum Arthropoda; class Insecta; order Lepidoptera; family Noctuidae; genus Mythimna; species Mythimna impura. The sequence goes on from LR990357.1 coordinate 7,027,332, forward strand.
CCTGTGCGTCTCGTATCCATCCACCGTAATACCATGATTCAAATGCGTGAACAAGACAGAGCTATATAATGACTGATGGCGCCATCCTCTTGCAGCGACATCTATAGGAACTAAAATTCAAAATCACAGGGACCCGTCGTCTGGTCGGAAGATCCTCCCTTTTCAACGGAGGTTTACGGGACTCTACACTGTTCTGCGGAACAGAATGTGATGTGTGACAAAACAGCTCTAGATTATACCAAAATAAGTCGGCTTCAGACATCAATTTTAAATTGAGCAAGTTTGATCTCCATTTACAAATCAATCTGTGGCATCATTGAACCCCAAAGCATAACCATTACAAATCACAACATTAATACAACACAGTTATTTGTCTCTTATGGTTAACGATGATCTTCATAGAAGTAGGCTGTTATAGCTACGAATCCCCTACCAAGGAAGTTTTGTTCGATCTCCACTGAGCCGCCCACTTCTTTCGCTAGAGACAGAATCTGAAACAATACATAAGAATGATCAGATAAAATGAATAAATATACTGACCGCTATGTATGTTCTCTGATCTACTCTGTCCTCATTCCTACTAAGAAAGAAAACACGTTTTTGTGGTTTATTAATATTGTAATACGGTAATTTTGTTAAACCAATACTTTTTTCTTTCGGGAATAACTATGGAGTGTCTTGCAGGTTCCTTTCCGACAGGAAATGACTTACTGAAACCGTGCACTAGCTTAAAAACATTTTGAATTTTGATCTTCGATTCTATTGCCATATTTTATTTAATTTAAATGAATATTTTCGAAGATATTACAGATTTAAAATGTAGGGACATAGCGGTTGCGGTGGTATCAGCATTGCACCCGTGCGAAGCCGGGGCGGGTCGCTAGTAATACATAAAAACCAAACTCAAAGAAGCATATGGCTTATTATTTGAAGTATTAAATAAAAAATAATCTTACCTGATCCGGCCTCGAGTTTCTAGGAAGGTAGAAGGTAATGTTTGGTGATATTGTCCTCGCCACCCTCATCAGTTTAGTCGCTGGCTTAGGTTGCAACATCGTTTCCAAGTCATACTCTTGGTTCTGTAGAAGCAAATATAAGAATTTTGACATAAGATAATTGTTTCATTGCACTGCATTGATTTAGATAGATTGCTAATCATTGTTTATCCCGCCAGGGTCGCACATCCACGACCAAATACTCCATCTTGTCAGCTCTCTGTCACCTATGAGGATTAAAGAGCTAAACTAGATGGAGTTGGAATGGTCCATCGATTGCTTTCATGTACTATTCGTCAGGGTCGTGTGTTTGCGACTAGGTACTCCATCTTGTTTAGCTCTTCAATCCCCATAGGTGACAGAAGAGCTGACGAGATGGAGTATTTGGTCGTGAATGTGCGACCCTGGCGGACTGAACACGAGAGTGTACGATTGATACGTCATGTGAGCACTATCGAGCACTACTCACATCACTGTAGTCGGGTCCCCCCCAGGGCGGACTGAGGAACACCATGTCCGCCTTGAGCGTGGGCGCCAACTTAAAGAAGTCCCCCACGATGAACTCGATGCGATCAGCCACGCCGTATGCTGTCGCGTTGTGGCGCGCCATCGATATCTTTTGGGGGTCGATGTCTACGGCTATTACTGTTGAAACAGATATTAAACCGATTAGTCACAAAAAATACACAGTAATAGTAACAATTGCGTGAATTTTCTAGTTTGCTCTATTTGGTTCTATATTTCCTTTTTCGCTTTTCGCCTCGCGATTCATTTTACAACCTAGGTATATAGTTCCATCCCTCTTACTTGCACGACTGACTTTATAACACGTCATGGTATGCCCTGGTACCTTCTGGATCTTTTATTAACTCCTCGCGCGCGGGTGGATATTATTATTACGTAATTGCGCGTTTTTTCGTAAAATCACCAAAAAAAACTTTTTCTGAATTTTTCTAGGAAAACAATGATATAGGAAACAAAATTTTTGGCCAAATAAATTTCGTACAAACTTGTATACAGTACGACAATTAAGCGTTTTTCAAGGCCATTCAAGTTGTACAGACATAATATGTACAATCGGCTCGAGGGGGTCACGATCCTAGAACAACTCTGTACAATCTGTAGGCCATATAAATATTTGTTCTGTGCGGGAGTTGAACCCGCGACACACAGCGCACCAACCGAGCCGTCTATATTGAAGAACAAACTAACCTAATAAGACCAAATCTAAGAAAAGATCTAAGGAAATCTAATTTTTTTGGGATAATAAATACACTTCTTGCGTTGTCGTTTAGTCAAGATCTCTCACCTTTCTTGCTGGTGTGCGCAAACTGTATGGTGTTGCCACCAGCGCCGCAGAAGGCGTCCAACACTACGTCATACACGTATTTGTTCGCGATGTGCCACGCCACGTTCTCCGGCGTCACGCTGAACCAACTCTCGCGGTCCAGCTGTATGCCCTCGTCGAATCTGTTGGGTTGCATAAGGGAAAAAATGTTTATGAGCCTATTAAGATTAACTAGTTCTAACATTTTTGGTGGTGTGAAGATACTATTGGCATTTTACTTTTTTTGAGGTCGGAAATTATGAAGTAACTTCTCTCCTTCTGGATGGAGTGAGAGAGAGTGAGATTGACTTCTACAGACTAAAACCCACTTGTGGTCTTTCAATTACCCTTTGCTTTCCAGGGCTGCGGTAACTCTTTCGAACGATCCGGCAGCCCTAGTTAATTATTGGGTCCAATGGTGGACAAACTTTGGGAAGACTGGACAAACTTAAAATAAAGAGGCAGTCAGTCACTATCAATGGCGATTTCAATGAAAAAGCAAGTCAATTATAGGACAGCTACTACGGATCATAGATAAGGAAGCTACATAGCGGCGTTTTTATTTTTTTAACCGCTTGCGTCGGATTTCTCCGACGTGTACTTTCGTGTCCTATTCGCCAGGGTCGTGTGTTTGCAACTGGGTACTCCATCTCGTTTAGTTCATCAATCCCCATAGGTGACAGAAGAGCTGACGAGATGGAGTATTTGGTCGTGGATGCGCGATCTTGGCGGAATAAACACGAGAGTGTTTGTCGTAAACGGTTAAAAAGTTAAATAAAATGAGAAAAGGGCAGAGTAGGTTGAAATCTGAAGGACTAAAGGTAATTTTCACCCCAAAAAATTAAATTCAATGCATAATAACTAACCTGTGAAACAGCGAGTGCCGTTTCTTCCAATACTTGTACATCTTGGGGTCATCTCGCAGCTCCTCGGGCATCCCCGACATATCGAAGTCTTCGAATTTGGAATATCTTTTCTGCCTCTTGTTACGCTTAGCCAATTCCACTTGTTGATTCACTGGAGACCAGAAATTTGAATAGTTCCTGCATAAACTCATTTTAACTTTTTTTTTAACTAAAACTATTTCACACACTTTAAACTGGCAACTTGAATTTATACGTAAAAAAATGCGTTTAAATCGTAGTTTTTGCAGAGAGGTGATGCCACATTAAAACCTTATGCCAGAGTGATTGCATTCAATTTTGATGGCCCATTTTATACAAAAAAGGGCTATTAAGGATAGTAATTAGTGTACCTAAGGAAGGGTTGCACTATTCAGGTAGTCATTCATAACAATTGATATTGACTGATAATGAGTAACGTGTGAAATGATTCTAAGAAATTGACTTTCGAATTTTTGTAGAGCATATTTTGGTAATTACTCTATTATTATACACTACTAATTAGTACAAATACCTAAAAGGGTTATTAGAACAAGTCTTATTATTATGTAAGTAAAGACTCAATAAACAATATTCATAAATAACAAAGTTATGAGCGTTTGTTTACATCCCAAAATGTAACTCAATTTATGGAAATATTGTACAAGGTATTATTATTGATTATGAATGAATGAATGGCGATAAAAATGGAAACAAACACTGCCCGTAGTATTTTCTAGTAGCAATTGTTATGAATGATTGATTCAATTATGAATTTACCAATTAAGACAAATTTTCGAGGACAATTTTGTGATTTCGTTTTTAGGGTTCCGTAGCCTAATGGCTAAAAATGGAACCCTTATAGATTCGTCATGTCTGTCTGTCTGTCCGTCCGTATGTTACAGCCACTTTTTTCCGAAACTATAAGAACTATACTGTTGAAACTTGGTTAGTAGATATATTCTGTAAACCGCAATAAGATTTTACACAAAAATAGAAAAAAAAACAATAAATTTTGGGGGTTCCCCATAATTAGAACTGAAACTTAAAATTTTTTTTAAAATAGTCCACTCGCACTTGCCCGGTTTTTTTTTACTTTTGACTACTCAAATATGATCAGTAACGGGTACGAAATAGAGCCCCCTTTTTTTCTACTAATAAAAAAATAGGGGTGTATATTTCTATTATTTATTTGAGATATTTTGTATTACTAGGAATACTTATCACAGAGTAATTTTTGCAGTCTTTTTAACTTACGAAGACGAGTTTGTTGGTAGACTAAGTTACATTAGCGCTATGTGTGCTTGTACAATTGTACATACACACACATACAAGTACAAGTAAATCCTCTCTCTGATAGATACACATAGGTACAACATATAACATAATAAACACAAACCCTGCAAGTAGTGTGTTCAAAATCAGGTAGGGAATTGATTTCAGCTATTTTGATAAATTCTTGATTTCGTTACTAGAGTGTTTAAGCGTGCATGAGACAATAGCAATACCGATGCGCTACCAGTGTGGTGCGTTAATCCCATATTATTCCTCCCATATTATTCAATCCCATATTATTTGCCTATATAATTAGTATACCTAATTTCTTAAAAAAAAAACACTACCAAAGTGTATTTAAATAAAATTTGCGTGATAGAATTGTGATTATAACTTAATTTTTCAATTGGAGTATGTAACGAAAGGTTCTGGAGTGGTCTCCTATAAGGTGGACTGATGACATGGTAAGGGTCACGAGAATCCGATAGATGCGAGACGCACAGGACCGTTCGAGGTGGCGTTACTTGGGGGATGCCTACGTCCAGGGACTCAAACTGTAACCGTATTAAGTGTTTTTAACACTGTTTTTTAAAACAGTTTTAACAGAAAAACACTTTTAAATGTAACAGATACAATAATGTTACCGAATCAAACTGTAACCTTTTATATGTGTTAATAAGTGTTAATATGTGTAACTGAAATAATCGGTTTTAGTATAGCTTTAGGTGTAAGTAATTGCACAGTACGGCAACAACGCGTGGCGGCCGTAAGAGTGTAAGACGCGCGTTGTTAAAGCCTACGATGATCTTCAGTACATACACACTAACGCATTAAACATAACATAATTATATTTGTTTTGTTTAGTTCCGATTCCGACTTCCGGTCGCGCGCACACGCCATTATTTTTTATCTCAAGTCACCATCTCTTGCTTACAATACACTAAGTAACAGAAAGTATGCCTCGTAATAAAACCAATACCGTTCAAAGATATCTTACATTTATTGGTATTGTCATGAGAAATAGGTACTCTAGTTATATAGTTGTTTGGTGCATCGTGTGCCAAATTGAAATGGTCGACTGGAGGGGTCATCTGCTATCCTTTCAGACCCTTAAACACTTCTCATGCTCTGTGTTATTTTTTTCATCGACTTTTTATTGCTTTATGAAAATAAGACCCAAATTTTTAATTCAAATACCAATTTAAAAAAATATATGAGGCGTAGACTCAATGCAATTTCATTTTTTTTTATTTCTAGTAAAACCCAAAAAGAGAGATACGAGACAGATTTTACCTTAGAAGAGTGAGATAACATTTTTAATAGGTTTTTCAAGTATCATTAATAATAATAATAATAATAAATCCGCAGGGCAGTTTTGTGGCGAACTGTTGGGCATTAGCGACCCCACGGACCCGATCTCCCGGGAAAATTCTTGTTCTTCATCTCCGGCTTGCCTTTATTGGCCGGCCGTAGTGAACACTGACGAGGAACAGAGCTCCCACCTCTCTCTTGCCTTTATTGGCTGGCTTGAGTGGAGATTCGCAAGAGCAAACATGCTCGGGAGAAGGATGTATAATCCAGTAAGGTGCTGGTAGGGATCTTGACCGTACTTCCGGGATTGTCCTGATAGCCGTGGTATACCTCTCCACTCCTTAAGCACCTCAGGATATGTTGCCCTCTTGTTGCTACGTCACTTTGTGCTAGCGACCGTTTATGTGCGCCCATTTATTGAGTGTGCAAGTCACCCCCTGCCTTTTGTCGATGGATATTAAAAACATTGTTTAGGCAGGGGCCATAGTCTTAACATATTTCCTGGTAACCAGTCCACTTAAGACTCCAAAAACCATAGCCTTATATCTTAGTTTTCCATATGTCGCAATAGTTTCCCACCAACCGGGGGTTGTCCTTGGATGCACTAGCATAGTGCGTACAGGGATAATCACCGGTTCGTACCACTTTCCATTAAAAGCGTCTAAAAGGGCCTCTGCGAGTTGGTTTCGGCTCCTCGTACGCCTTCCAAAGGTCCAGGACCTTAGGGTGCTGAGATAAATAAATGTATAAAAATAATAATAATAACTTTATTGAACCAATTAAAACCTTATAAACAAAGTTAAGACTTACATACATATGTACATCAAATTGATGATTTGAGCATAACTATTTTTTTAAATCATAATTTTGAATATTAGTCTTATGTGACTAGATTCACAATTCTAGCGAATTCACAGTTATAAAAAGATTTTTATAGCATGTGGCACATCACTAGTAAGAGGATAAACTAGAGAATTAATGCGAGAGTTGGAAGATTCCGGTCGCTTTTGATTTTTTTTTATAGCCATGTATAGTAAATAGCTGTAACATGGATAGCTTTAATTTAAGTCCAAAACTTTGCGAGTAAATTAAAAAAAAAACTAGATAGCTAATGTCACTCATTTTAAATTTAAAAGTACTCTAATACAATACACATTTAAATAAAATAAAAATTCAGTCTACATTTTTTAAAATTTGTATTTGAATGAAAAATTTGGGTCTTATTTTCATAAAACAATAAAGAGTCGATGAAAAAAGATCCACAGGGCATAAGAAGTGTTTAGGGGTCTGAAAGGATAGCAGATGACCCCTCCAGTCGACCATTTCAATTTGGCACACGATGCACCAAACACCCTATATAAGTGTATCGCAACTAAAAAATGTGAAATAAAAAACTTTTTACAAAAAAAAAACCGACTTCACTAAAAAAAAACACTAAGAGGATCAAAATAACATTCTATGTTGGAACTCTTAATATGAAAAAAATGTTTTTTTATTAGCTTTCATGGTTATAAGAACTGCGATATTACAGAAAATACAAAACACAAAGAAATCAATAAATACCGGCGAAAATATAACAACCTCGTCGGTAGTTATATTTTAGAGCCGTTTGGGGTTGAGACTCTTGGGCCATGGGGTCCGAGTGCCCATGCCCTTTTTAAAGAATTATCCAAACGGCTAGTTGACACTTCGCGTGACCAAAGGGCTGGCTTTTACCTCGGTCAGAGATTAAGCATTGCCATACAACGTGGCAATGCCGCCAGTCTTTTGGGCACACTTCCAGTCGACAGCGATGCGGAGGAATTTTTTGACGCCATATTTTAGATAGGAGTTATTGTGTATATATTATGTAATTTTAATTTTCATGTATAAATAGTCCTATTTACTCGTAATAATAAAGTACTACCCTGTTAAAAAAAAAAAATACCTAATTTTGAAAAAAGAATAACGTACCTATAATTATATAAAGTTTATTTCAACTTATAATTCCAAGTCAATCCAAAGATATATAATTAATATAATAATTTTTAATTAATTAGACGCACAACTTCTTGTTGAAGTGGTAAATATTTAGGAAATCTAGACAGATTTAGGATAGTCTTCGTCCTTATCCATACGGGTTATTTTTCTTATAAAAAAGAATTGATTGCGAATAATCCTCCGAATATACTTCCGGCTCTATCAAGATATCGGGACTATGAGGACGCACAACTTCTTGTTGAAGTGGTAAGCAGTTGATTTTAGGATGGTTGTCATCTTGATCCAAACGAGGTCAAATTGTTTCAAATCAAATTGCTTTGATAACAGCAAAGACCTCACTGATACCCACTCAATCTTGTACTGTGCCGCTGTAGCCGCATTTCGTGTAGCTTATATTAAATTTCCTAATTGTGACAGAGCTACACGACCAGCTGTGCCAGCTTGGCAGTGCAGGATAGAGCACCGTATCGGTGAGGCTAGAGCACTCATCGGTAAGTTTATCTGCTTCAGGGAAGGCAACACTCGCCCTAGGGTGATGCGCTTTGTGAGGCGGGCATTCTCGGGGACTGATATTAGTCCTCGAGATTATCTGCCCTGCTTCACAGAGCGTATCGACTTCCTGAAGCAGAAAATCTATGCATGGGCAAACCGTATTCGTCGGTACAAGCGGCGAGTGGAGCGGTACACTCGGAATCGTACATTCCAAAGCCACGAAAGGTAGGTTTACAGGGATTGGGAGCGACCGGACCAAGGTGTGACTGATACGCGCCTGCCGGATGATGACGCCATGTGTTCATTTTGGCGCAGCATTTGGTCGGCGCCTGTCAGTCACACCGAGGGTGATTGGATTCGAGAGATCGAGCACGCATGCGATCTTTTACCAGAAATGGGGGCAATTACCATCAGCCCCCAAGATGTAGCCCGTGCAGTCCGTCCATTGCCTAACTGGAAATCTCCTGGGCCGGACGGGCTGCACAATTTCTGGGTTAAATATTTCCAAGGGTCGCACGCTCGCTTGGCATCTCAGTTCCAGTCTGCCTTAGAGTCAGGGTCGCTGTTTCTAACGACAGGAATAACCCACCTGTTCCATAAATCAGGTAGTACTGCAGAACCCAAAAATTATAGACCGATCACGTGTTTGCCGACGGTCTATAAAGTTCTTACATCCATTCTGAGAGCTAAAATCAATAGTCATATTGAGACAAATTCTATCATGTCTGCCTCTCAGAATGGATGTAAGAACGGGTCCCGCGGTACTAAGGAGCTGCTCCTTATCGATATTGCCATTAGCCAACAGGTTCGACGTTCTCGGAAGAATCTGTCGGCATGTTGGATAGATTATAAGAAGGCATATGACTCTGTTCCTCATACATGGCTCGTGAGGGTGCTAGAACTGTATAAAGTTGATGCAACTCTGCGCACCTTCCTGATGTCATGTATGGGGTAGTGGAGAACAGTCCTTCACTATCCGGGATGTTGACAGATTCAGGAGAACAACGAACCGATAAGGATTGAGCGTGGCATATTCCAGGGTATCAGTCTGAGTCCACTGTGGTTTTGCCTAGCCTTGAACCCGCTCAGCACACTGCTGGAGGGTTCTGGCTTAGGTTACCGGTTGAAAAGAGGCGGTCAGGTCATATCTCACCTTCTTATATGGACGATCTGAAACTCTTTGCCCCCAACAACTTGCAACTGGTGGAGCTACTGAAGGTTACTGAAACCTTCAGTAGTGCCATCAGGATGGAATTTGGTGTGGACAAATGTGCAGTCATACATGTAAAGAGAGGTGAGATTATGGAATCCGTGGAAATTCATCTTTCGGATTCCATACACCTTAGATCCCTCTGCTCAACCGAAACTTACAAGTATTTGGGTATGTCGGAATCGTTAGGCATCAATACTGATGACGTGAAACAATCGTTGGAAGAGCGCTTCTTTGGACGCCTGAATAAAGTACTCAATTGTCTTTTATCAGGCGGAAACAAGGTGCGCGCTTTCAAAGGTTGGGTATTGATGTATTCTTTCGGCATACTCAAATGGACTCAGACAGAACTTGACGCCCTAGATAGGAGGGTCCGCACACTACTTACCGCAAATCGGATGCATCACCCACGGTCATCGGTGATGAGACTGTATATCCCGCGGAAGTGCGGGGGTCGTGGCTTCTTAAATGCTAAGACCCTGCACAACCGCGAGGTATGCAGTCTCAGGGAATACTTCCTAAAAACCGACGTAGGTATGCCCCGAGATGTGGTAGCGGTGGACAAGGGCCTCACTCCGCTCTCCTTGGCTAACGAGAACTGGCGCAAACCTATAGTACTGAATACTAATGACCGCAGGGAAGTATGGCAGAGAGAGGAGCTTCACGGACGCTTTTACCGGACCTTACATGGGCCCGATGTAGACCTGTTAGCGTCCGTATCTTGGCTACGTTTCGGTGACCTCTTCTGGGAAACTGAAGGTTTTGTCTTTGCGATTATGGACGAAGTTATGATGACGAACAACTACCGGAAATACATTGTGAAGGACGGTACGGTTGACATCTGTCGGGCATGCCACCGACCCGGGGAATCAATCTGACACATTATTTCTGGGTGTTCTCATCTAGCTAACGGAGACTATTTGCATAGACACAACCTCGTAGCCAGAATTATCCACCAGCAACTTGCTCTTAAATACAATCTTGTGGAATCAGAGGTATCGTACTATAGGTATGAGCCCGACCCAGTTCTCGACAATGGCAATATCACTTTACATTGGGATCGATCTATCATCACTGACAGGACTATTCTTGCCAATAAACCTGATATAGTGGTGATAGATCGACTAGAGCGTCGCACAATGATTGTTGATATAGCGGTCCCTCATGACGAGAACCTTGTGAAAGCTGAGAAAGATAAGCAAACTAAGTATCTTGACTTAGCTCGCGAAGTTGTCGACATGTGGGAAGTGTATAGAGCAATCATTGTGCCGATAGTCGTAACGGCCAATGGCTTAATAGCCAAGAGCCTCGAACAACATCTGAGGTGGCTCTCGTTAGGCGGCTGGATCAAGGGCCTGATTCAGAAAGCAGTACTCCTAGACACGGCGTGTATCGTTAGGAGATTCCTCTCTCAGGAGCCCTGACCGCCGGCAGCTTGGACCCTGTTCCCGATGCCGGTTGGCTACTATTTTTTATATTTTTAAATGTTTTTTTTTAATGTGTTTTTTCTAAAGAAATATTTAAAAATATAAATGACATATATATATAAATAAATAAGTGTAATAATAATAATATTTATTTATTATAAACTACATATTTGACATCAAATGTAAGTATAAAAAATACAACAGTCAATTTAATTTGAATACCCTGACTCCTAAACTAGGAAGATCCTGTATCTTAGGAGCTAATGCTTTATTAACCATAAAATAGTACATTGTAAATTTGGCAACGCTGCGTTTACCTGTTACACTTATTAACACTGTTAACACATTTATATCTGTTACAGATATGTTACGGTTACACTTTTGTAAGTGTTTTGGGTTAACACATTGAAAACACATTTATAAGTGTTACATATTTGATTCTGTTACCAATTCAACATGTAACACTTATAATTCTGTAACCTTTATGAAGGTGTTTTTAAGTCCCTGCCTACGTCCAACAGTGGATGTCTTTCAGCTTAAAAGATGATGACGATGTATAAGGGTGCGCAATATTTCAGTGACATGTTGTATATATATGTACCTACCCTTTATTGTACACCATTTAAGAATCAGGTACAGTAAGAGTAGGAATGTGCTTGATAAGCTACATTTTCCTTACCTTCGTAAGTTAAACGAAAACAGAACTATACCTGCACTTTCTTCATCCTCAATTTTCCCCTCCCTCTGCTCCTCATCATTGGAGTCTTCAGCATCGCAAGGCAGAGGCACGGCGGCCGCTTCAGCCAGCCTAATACTGTCGTCATCCAGGCTGGTGTCTTGGGATGCAAGAGGGTGGGTTCGCGGGATTCCTGTGGGCATATACTCGGCCCGCTTCGTGTCTGACTTCACTTCTGTCCCATCATCATCTGTCTGCATTTCTCTTTCGTCTTGAGAGTCTTTGGACTGGATGGAATCAAAACATAATAGGGGTAAAAAAATATATTTGAATACTTACTATTTTTTTGAGAGCTGTGGTGGTCCAGTGGTGCTCTGCCCCGAATTACAAGTTGTTGGTTGCAGGGTCAAACCCAGGCGCATTACTTTGTGTAATTTATTTCATCACCACTACTCTCAAAACGGTGAAGGAAAACATCGTGAGGTAACCGAAACAAAAAATTCGAAGATATGTGACATCCACCAATCCGCATCGCGTGGTGGATTAGGGCCCATTCTCTCTCCTAGAGAGGAGGCCTGAGTCCCAGCAGTGGGAACATTACAACGCCGATTATGTTGTTGTTTTATACTATTGTTTCGGTTGCATGTACGGTCTAGTGACTATTGGACTGCGAAAACTAGCCAAATAAGTTAAGCGCTGAAAATGTAGCATTATTACAATGGCCTTAGGTTGACTAGAGCATTCTATGGACTTTTTGAGATGAATGACTAAGAACAAAGAGACCTCGGAGAGTGGGTGTTATTGAAAAAATGTGATAAACTTGTTTTCTCTGTACATAGAATAAATAGGCGAGTCGGCTTTTGAATAACTAGCAACTAATTTGACGTAAGAAATATTTTGGGAACCTATACTAACCTAACTATAAATATGCAAGCCAATTGGCAAGAAAATAGAAAAACACCTTTTCTAATGGTTTAATTTGAACAGGATAACATCTGTCTGGGTTGCACCACCGGTATATGGTGGACATACCACCACAGCAACACCAGCACAAAACGTTTTGTCATTTATTGCACGAAAAGCTAAGGAGTGAAATTCTCTGCTGGAATCTGTGTTTCCAGATCTAGGGGTCTTTAAGTCAATAGTGAATAGGTTACTTCTAGGCAAGCGTGTTCCATCGTAGACCACATCATCGGTTACCATCAGGTGCGATACTGGTCAAACGCGACACTATTGATAATAAATAAAAAAGTACATGCCCACAGCCTAACTCACCTGATCCAAAGTATAAGGGTTGCCATCATCGTCGAAGTAAGTCTTCCTGCTGCTCAAGTTCTTCCTGAACCTCGGTGGCCGCAGCCGGGCAGGTCTCTTCCGGTAGATCAGCTCTCCCTTCGGCAGCTTCTCAGGGTGCACGCAAAAGCCCATCATTTGGAAGGTGCTCTTTATCTTGGCGTGTGCCATGTCTTCGTCTGCTTCTTCTGTTTCGTGGCTGTAAGCGAATTTAATTTGATTAGATTGCTATTATTATTATAAGACCCTTTTTAACACTAAAAAAACTGGGAAAGTGCGAGTCCGACTCGCGCTCTGAGGGTTCCGTACAAACTTGAAAGGTAAATTGCCGTTTACGATTTATGACGTATTAAAAAAAACTATTTACTAGATCTCGTTCAAACCAATTTTCGGTGGAAAATTGCATGGTAATTTACATCATATATTTTTTTTAGTTTTATCATTCTCTTATTTTAGAAGTTACAGGGGGCCACCACACACATTTTACCACTTTGGAAGTGTCTCTCGCGCAAACTATTCAGTTTAGAAAAAAATTATATTAGAAACCTCAATATCCTTTTTGGAAGACCTATCCATAGATACCCCCCCCACACGTATGGGTTTGATGAAAAAAAATTTTTGAGATTCAGTTCTAGGTATGGGGAACCCCCAAAATTTAGTTTTTTTTTCTATTTTTGTATGAAAATCTTAATGCGGTTCACAGAATACATCTACTTACCAAGTTTCAACAGTATAGTTCTTATAGTTTCGGAAAAAAAGGGGCTGACCATAGATATAAGAAAGGAGGAGATATGTTAAGTAGTAAAAAATGTACCGGAACACGATGTCTCCAGTTTCCCCTACTACCGCCGACACTACTACACATGCAGCAATAGTTATGCAGTCGCGCACACATCCGCAATTAATAAATCAGTCCATACTACACAGTCAATTATAAACCTTACGTTCCTAAAAACAGCGTGTATTTTCCATGCACCTACAACTTATGCACACATTAAATGTCGATGTGCTATGCAAAAGCAATTTATTTTACATTTACGCTAGTGATTGACTAAATAGAAAAGTTATCGATTTGTTCATTTTTTGTTGTGCTATTTCTTTTGGGTCCCAAAAACAAAATCAATATGTCCAGAAAATAATATATTAATAATAGAATAATAAAATTTGCTTTCATAAAACCCAAAAACTCTAACCATTTACCCGCATTAGGCCATTATATACGGCATTTTAGAACGTCAATATCAAATACTAAAAACCGGCCAAGTGCGTGTCCTGGTTCTTTAAAATCCTGAAAAGTTTAATAACTTATATTATGAATTATTGCATGAAAAAGCTTTCAGTTACAAAAAAAATTGTAACTCACTTTTACAAAAATAAGGTCTAGTCTTAATTTAAGGATTACCCATTCAAAAAGACTGCGTTTTTTTTAGAGACTAAAGCATTTCTAGTTGAAAGTGAATTGAGCATATGGTACTATATTTTTTTAGGGGACCAATTAGGTGGCCTTCCAGTGGCATCAATCCATTGCTTTATTAAAATTGCGTCTTTCGGGAAACTGAAAACAACATAACAACAACATTACAACATTTTAGTTATCATTTTACCTAAGTTTCTGCTAAACCTCACCATGTAAGACTTTTATTAGAAAAAAACAGTACAGAGCTTGTTAAATAAAGAGAACAAATAAAGAGCTAGAACATGTTGCCTTATTTTAAGCAAAAGTCGTTATTAAAATCTGAATCATGCCCGTTATTGTAGTTGCATGAAGTTAAAATATCAAAATCAGAAATAAGTAAGGAAATAACACGAAGATAAGGCATAAGTAAGATACGATATCTGAAACCAAAAAATAGTCCTTCGACTATTAACTTACAATTTAACTAACTTACTTTACGACAGTTGTTTGCGTATTTCTTTACTACTCTATAAAATATTCAAAATAAATAAAAATATTTACATTATTTCACTTCGGATATCCAACCAATCGATATTATGGTCGATAGTCTACAATAGCAGATCATACAGGCACATCACACTTTCGCTGCTAGGTTCAAAAAACACATTTTATCCCGGTATTCGATTTCGAGTCCATCGGCGCGATGACTACGTAACGGGAACCCTATGCCGCAGAACCCGGATCCGGGTTCACTTTATGACTCGCCCCATCCAAGTTCAGGGCTGTCCAAAATAAGATTTTTATTCTAATACTTTTAATTCCAAATAAAATAACTAATTTGTCCTATAATAACGTATTAATTAATTCTTAGTGCTTAAACTAAGGTTTTTTATATACTTAAGGTTTTTTATAAAAAAGTAAAAAAATCGGGCATCAGGCCCGATTTTAAAAATATTATTATTATTATTTTAAACTTCATGTATATGTATGTATATGTTTTAGAGATAATAGAACAAAGCATGTTTTTACCTCAGCTTACAAATTGGAACAAAGAAAATAGTTTGCTATTGTTTTAAATCGTGAGATGTTAGAACAAAATATGCGCACACGCTTTTTTGTTCAATTTTCGGCAAAACATCAAAGACCACACACCACGATGCGCATTGTTATCAGTTCTAAAAACTGATAACAAAGCTGACTGATAAGAATGCCACTCATTCTGTTCGTTGCCGACAAAATTCTAAGAACCGATTACAAAGCGCTTCATTCTGTTCGTTGCCGACAAAATTCTAAGAACCGATTACAAAGCGCTTCATTCTGATGCGCTAATGCTAAAAACTGATAACAAAGCTGACTGATAAGAATGCCACTCATTCTGTTCGTTGCCGACAAAATTCTAAGAACCGATTACAAAGCGCTTCATTCTGTTCGTTGCCGACAAAATTCTAAGAACCGATTACAAAGCGCTTCATTCTGATGCGCTAATGCTAAAAACTGATAACAAAGCTGACTGATAAGAATGCCACTCATTCTGTTCGTTGCCGACAAAATTCTAAGAACCGATTACAAAGCGCTTCATTCTGTTCGTTGCCGACAAAATTCTAAGAACCGATTACAAAGCGCTTCATTCTGATGCGCTAATGCTAAAAACTGATAACAAAGCTGACTGATAAGAATGCCACTCATTCTGTTCGTTGCCGACAAAATTCTAAGAACCGATTACAAAGCGCTTCATTCTGTTCGTTGCCGACAAAATTCTAAGAACCGATTACAAAGCGCATCAGAATGAAGCGCTTTGTAATCGGTTCTTAGAATTTTGTCGGCAACGAACAGAATGAGTGGCATTCTTATCAGTCAGCTTTGTTATCAGTTTTTAGCATTAGCGCATCAGAATGAAGCGCTTTGTAATCGGTTCTTAGAATTTTGTCGGCAACGAACAGAATGAAGCGCTTTGTAATCGGTTCTTAGAATTTTGTCGGCAACGAACAGAATGAGTGGCATTCTTATCAGTCAGCTTTGTTATCAGTTTTTAGAACTGATAACAATGCGCATCGTGGTGTGTGGTCTTTGATGTTTTGCCGAAAATTGAACAAAAAAGCGTGTGCGCATATTTTGTTCTAACATCTCACGATTTAAAACAATAGCAAACTATTTTCTTTGTTCCAATTTGTAAGCTGAGGTAAAAACATGCTTTGTTCTATTATCTCTAAAACATATACATACATATACATGAAGTTTAAAATAATAATAATAATATTTTTAAAATCGGGCCTGATGCCCGATTTTTTTACTTTTTTATAAAAAACCTTAAGTATATAAAAAACCTTAGTTTAAGCACTAAGAATTAATTAATACGTTATTATAGGACAAATTAGTTATTTTATTTGGAATTAAAAGTATTAGAATAAAAATCTTATTTTGGACAGCCCTGAACTTGGATGGGGCGAGTCATAAAGTGAACCCGGATCCGGGTTCTGCGGCATAGGGTTCCCGTTACGTAGTCATCGCGCCGATGGACTCGAAATCGAATACCGGGATAAAATGTGTTTTTTGAACCTAGCAGCGAAAGTGTGATGTGCCTGTATGATCTGCTATTGTAGACTATCGACCATAATATCGATTGGTTGGATATCCGAAGTGAAATAATGTAAATATTTTTATTTATTTTGAATATTTTATAGAGTAGTAAAGAAATACGCAAACAACTGTCGTAAAGTAAGTTAGTTAAATTGTAAGTTAATAGTCGAAGGACTATTTTTTGGTTTCAGATATCGTATCTTACTTATGCCTTATCTTCGTGTTATTTCCTTACTTATTTCTGATTTTGATATTTTAACTTCATGCAACTACAATAACGGGCATGATTCAGATTTTAATAACGACTTTTGCTTAAAATAAGGCAACATGTTCTAGCTCTTTATTTGTTCTCTTTATTTAACAAGCTCTGTACTGTTTTTTTCTAATAAAAGTCTTACATGGTGAGGTTTAGCAGAAACTTAGGTAAAATGATAACTAAAATGTTGTAATGTTGTTGTTATGTTGTTTTCAGTTTCCCGAAAGACGCAATTTTAATAAAGCAATGGATTGATGCCACTGGAAGGCCACCTAATTGGTCCCCTAAAAAAATATAGTACCATATGCTCAATTCACTTTCAACTAGAAATGCTTTAGTCTCTAAAAAAAACGCAGTCTTTTTGAATGGGTAATCCTTAAATTAAGACTAGACCTTATTTTTGTAAAAGTGAGTTACAATTTTTTTTGTAACTGAAAGCTTTTTCATGCAATAATTCATAATATAAGTTATTAAACTTTTCAGGATTTTAAAGAACCAGGACACGCACTTGGCCGGTTTTTAGTATTTGATATTGACGTTCTAAAATGCCGTATATAATGGCCTAATGCGGGTAAATGGTTAGAGTTTTTGGGTTTTATGAAAGCAAATTTTATTATTCTATTATTAATATATTATTTTCTGGACATATTGATTTTGTTTTTGGGACCCAAAAGAAATAGCACAACAAAAAATGAACAAATCGATAACTTTTCTATTTAGTCAATCACTAGCGTAAATGTAAAATAAATTGCTTTTGCATAGCACATCGACATTTAATGTGTGCATAAGTTGTAGGTGCATGGAAAATACACGCTGTTTTTAGGAACGTAAGGTTTATAATTACCTGTGTAGTATGGACTGATTTATTAATTGCGGATGTGTGCGCGACTGCATAACTATTGCTGCATGTGTAGTAGTGTCGGCGGTAGTAGGGGAAACTGGAGACATCGTGTTCCGGTACATTTTTTACTACTTAACATATCTCCTCCTTTCTTATATCTATGGTCAGCCCCTTTTTTTCCGAAACTATAAGAACTATACTGTTGAAACTTGGTAAGTAGATGTATTCTGTGAACCGCATTAAGATTTTCATACAAAAATAGAAAAAAAAACTAAATTTTGGGGGTTCCCCATACCTAGAACTGAATCTCAAAAATTTTTTTTCATCAAACCCATACGTGTGGGGTATCTATGGATAGGTCTTCCAAAAAGGATATTGAGGTTTCTAATATAATTTTTTTCTAAACTGAATAGTTTGCGCGAGAGACACTTCCAAAGTGGTAAAATGTGTGTGGTGGCCCCCTGTAACTTCTAAAATAAGAGAATGATAAAACTAAAAAAAATATATGATGTAAATTACCATGCAATTTTCCACCGAAAATTGGTTTGAACGAGATCTAGTAAATAGTTTTTTTTTAATACGTCATAAATCGTAAACGGCAATTTACCTTTCAAGTTTGTACGGAACCCTCAGAGCGCGAGTCGGACTCGCACTTTCCCAGTTTTTTTAGTGTTAAAAAGGGTCTTATAATAATAATAGCAATCTAATCAAATTAAATTCGCTTACAGCCACGAAACAGAAGAAGCAGACGAAGACATGGCACACGCCAAGATAAAGAGCACCTTCCAAATGATGGGCTTTTGCGTGCACCCTGAGAAGCTGCCGAAGGGAGAGCTGATCTACCGGAAGAGACCTGCCCGGCTGCGGCCACCGAGGTTCAGGAAGAACTTGAGCAGCAGGAAGACTTACTTCGACGATGATGGCAACCCTTATACTTTGGATCAGGTGAGTTAGGCTGTGGGCATGTACTTTTTTATTTATTATCAATAGTGTCGCGTTTGACCAGTATCGCACCTGATGGTAACCGATGATGTGGTCTACGATGGAACACGCTTGCCTAGAAGTAACCTATTCACTATTGACTTAAAGACCCCTAGATCTGGAAACACAGATTCCAGCAGAGAATTTCACTCCTTAGCTTTTCGTGCAATAAATGACAAAACGTTTTGTGCTGGTGTTGCTGTGGTGGTATGTCCACCATATAGGTACCGGTGGTGCAACCCAGACAGATGTTATCCTGTTCAAATTAAACCATTAGAAAAGGTGTTTTTCTATTTTCTTGCCAATTGGCTTGCATATTTATAGTTAGGTTAGTATAGGTTCCCAAAATATTTCTTACGTCAAATTAGTTGCTAGTTATTCAAAAGCCGACTCGCCTATTTATTCTATGTACAGAGAAAACAAGTTTATCACATTTTTTCAATAACACCCACTCTCCGAGGTCTCTTTGTTCTTAGTCATTCATCTCAAAAAGTCCATAGAATGCTCTAGTCAACCTAAGGCCATTGTAATAATGCTACATTTTCAGCGCTTAGCTTATTCGGCTAGTTTTCGCAGTCCAATAGTCACTAGACCGTACATGCAACCGAAACAATAGTAGGTATAAAACAACAACATAATCGGCGTTGTAATGTTCCCACTGCTGGGACTCAGGCCTCCTCTCTAGGAGAGAGAATGGGCCCTAATCCACCACGCGATGCGGATTGGTGGATGTCACATATCTTCGAATTTTTTGTTTCGGTTACCTCACGATGTTTTCCTTCACCGTTTTGAGAGTAGTGGTGATGAAATAAATTACACAAAGTAATGCGCCTGGGTTTGACCCTGCAACCAACAACTTGTAATTCGGGGCAGAGCACCACTGGACCACCACAGCTCTCAAAAAAATAGTAAGTATTCAAATATATTTTTTTACCCCTATTATGTTTTGATTCCATCCAGTCCAAAGACTCTCAAGACGAAAGAGAAATGCAGACAGATGATGATGGGACAGAAGTGAAGTCAGACACGAAGCGGGCCGAGTATATGCCCACAGGAATCCCGCGAACCCACCCTCTTGCATCCCAAGACACCAGCCTGGATGACGACAGTATTAGGCTGGCTGAAGCGGCCGCCGTGCCTCTGCCTTGCGATGCTGAAGACTCCAATGATGAGGAGCAGAGGGAGGGGAAAATTGAGGATGAAGAAAGTGCAGGTATAGTTCTGTTTTCGTTTAACTTACGAAGGTAAGGAAAATGTAGCTTATCAAGCACATTCCTACTCTTACTGTACCTGATTCTTAAATGGTCTACAATAAAGGGTAGGTACATATATATACAACATGTCACTGAAATATTGCGCACCCTTATACATCGTCATCATCTTTTAAGCTGAAAGACATCCACTGTTGGACGTAGGCATCCCCCAAGTAACGCCACCACGAACGGTCCTGTGCGTCTCGCATCTATCGGATTCTCGTGACCCTTACCATGTCATCAGTCCACCTTATAGGAGACCACTCCAGAACCTTTCGTTACATACTCTAATTGAAAAATTAAGTTATAATCACAATTCTACCACGCAAATTTTATTTAAATACACTTTGGTTGTGTTTTTTTTTAAGAAATTAGGTATACTAATTATATAGGCAAATAATATGGGATTGAATAATATGGGAGGAATAATATGGGATTAACGCACCACACTGGTAGCGCATCGGTATTGCTATTGTCTCATGCACGCTTAAACACTCTAGTAACGAAATCAAGAATTTATCAAAATAGCTGAAATCAATTCCCTACCTGATTTTGAACACACTACTTGCAGGGTTTGTGTTTATTATGTTATATGTTGTACCTATGTGTATCTATCAGAGAGAGGATTTACTTGTACTTGTATGTGTGTGTATGTACAATTGTACAAGCACACATAGCGCTAATGTAACTTAGTCTACCAACAAACTCGTCTTCGTAAGTTAAAAAGACTGCAAAAATTACTCTGTGATAAGTATTCCTAGTAATACAAAATATCTCAAATAAATAATAGAAATATACACCCCTACTTTTTTATTAGTAGAAAAAAAGGGGGCTCTATTTCGTACCCGTTACTGATCATATTTGAGTAGTCAAAAGTAAAAAAAAACCGGGCAAGTGCGAGTGGACTATTTTAAAAAAAATTTTAAGTTTCAGTTCTAATTATGGGGAACCCCCAAAATTTATTGGTTTTTTTTCTATTTTTGTGTAAAATCTTATTGCGGTTCACAGAATATATCTACTAACCAAGTTTCAACAGTATAGTTCTTATAGTTTCGGAAAAAAGTGGCTGTAACATACGGACGGACAGACAGACAGACATGACGAATCTATAAGGGTTCCGTTTTTAGCCATTAGGCTACGGAACCCTAAAAACGAAATCACAAAATTGTCCACGAAAATTTGTCTTAATTGGTAAATTCATAATTGAATCAATCATTCATAACAATTGCTACTAGAAAATACTACGGGCAGTGTTTGTTTCCATTTTTATCGCCATTCATTCATTCATAATCAATAATAATACCTTGTACAATATTTCCATAAATTGAGTTACATTTTGGGATGTAAACAAACGCTCATAACTTTGTTATTTATGAATATTGTTTATTGAGTCTTTACTTACATAATAATAAGATTTGTTCTAATAACCCTTTTAGGTATTTGTACTAATTAGTGGTGTATAATAATAGAGTAAGTACCAAAATATGCTCTACAAAAATTCGAAAGTCAATTTCTTAGAATCATTTCACACGTTACTCATTATCAGTCAATATCAATTGTTATGAATGACTACCTGAATAGTGCAACCCTTCCTTAGGTACACTAATTACTATCCTTAATAGCCCTTTTTTGTATAAAATGGGCCATCAAAATAGAATGCAATCAATCTGGCAAAAGGTTTCAATGTGGCATCACCTCTCTGCAAAAACTACGATTTAAACGCATTTTTTTACGTATAAATTCAAGTTGCCAGTTTAAAGTGTGTGAAATAGTTTTAGTTAAAAAAAAAAAAAAGTTAAAATGAGTTTATGCAGGAACTATTCAAATTTCTGGTCTCCAGTGAATCAACAAGTGGAATTGGCGAAGCGTAAAAAGAGGCAGAAAAGATATTCCAAATTCGAAGACTTCGATATGTCGGGGATGCCCGAGGAGCTGCGAGATGACCCCAAGATGTACAAGTATTGGAAGAAACGGCACTCGCTGTTTCACAGGTCAGTCATTTTGCATTGATTTTAATTTTTTGGGATGAAAATTACCTTTAGTCCTTCAGATTTCAACCTACTCTGCCCTTTTCTCATGTTATTTAACTTTTTAACCGCTTACGACAAACACTCTCGTGTTTATTCCGCCAAGATCGCGCATCCACGACCAAATACTCCATCTCGTCAGCTCTTCTGGCACCTATGGGGATTGATGAACTAAACGAGATGGAGTACCCAGTCGCAAACACACGACCCTGGCGAATAGGACACGAAAACACACGTCGGTACAATCCGACTCAAGTGGTTGAAGAGTTAAAAACGCCGCCATGTAGCTTCCTTATCTATGATCCGTAGTAGCCGTCTTGTAATAATTGACTTGCTTTTTCATCGAAATCGCCATTGATAGTGACTGACTGGCTCTTTATTTTAAGTTTATCCAGTCTTCCCAAAGTTTGTCCAACATTGGACCCATATAATTAACTAGGGCTGCCGGATCGTTCGAAAGAGTTACCGCAGCCCTGAAAAGCAAAGGGTAATTGAAGGACCACGAGTGGGTTTTAGTCGGTAGAAGTCAATCTCACTCTCTCTCACTCCACCCAGAAGGAGAGAAGTTATTTGATAATTACCGACCCCAAAAAAAGTAAAATGCCAATTGTATCTTCACACCACCAAAAATGTTAGAAATAGTTAATCTTAACAGGCTCATAAACATTTTTTCCCTTTTGTAACCCAACAGATTCGACGAGGGCATACAGCTGGACCGCGAGAGTTGGTTCAGCGTGACGCCGGAGAACGTAGCGAGGGACATCGCGAACAAATACGTGTATGACGTAGTGTTGGACGCCTTCTGCGGCGCTGGTGGCAACACCATACAGTTTGCGCACACCAGCAAGAAAGGTGAGAGATCTTGACTAAACGACAACGCAAGAAGTGTATTTATTATCCCAAAAAAATTAGATTTCCTTAGATCTGAGTCTTATTAGGTTAGGTTTGTTCTTCAATATAGACGGCACGGTTGGTGCGCTGTGTGTCGCGGGTTCAAGTCCCGCACAGAACAAATATTTATATGGCCTACAGATTGTACAGAGTTGTTCTAGGATCGTGACCCCCTCGAGCCGATTGTACATATATGTCTCTACAACTTGAATGACCTTGAAAAACGCTTAATTGTCGTACTGTACACAAGTTTGTACGAAATTTATTTGGCCAAAAATTTTGTTTTCTATATCTTTGTTTTCCTAGAAAAATTCAGAAAAAGTTTTTTTTGGTGATTTTACGAAAAAACGCGCAATTACGTAATAATAATATCCACCCGCGCGCGAGGGGTTAATAAAAGATCCAGAAGGTACCAGGGCATACCATTATGTGTTATAAAGTCAGTCGTGCAAGTAAGAGGGATGGAGCTATATACCTAGGTTGTAAAATGAATCGCGAGGCGAAAAGCGAAAAAGGAAATATAGAATCAAATAGAGCAAACTAGAAAATTCACGCAATTGTTACTATTACTGTGTATTTTTTGTGACTAATCGGTTTAATATCTGTTTCAACAGTAATAGCCGTAGACATCGACCCCCAAAAGATATCGATGGCGCGCCACAACGCGACAGCATACGGCGTGGCTGATCGCATCGAGTTCATCGTGGGGGACTTCTTTAAGTTGGCGCCCACGCTCAAGGCGGACATGGTGTTCCTCAGTCCGCCCTGGGGGGGACCCGACTACAGTGATGTGAGTAGTGCTCGATAGTGCTCACATGACGTATCAATCGTACACTCTCGTGTTTAGTCCGCCAGGGTCGCACATTCACGACCAAATACTCCATCTCGTCAGCTCTTCTGTCACCTATGGGGATTGAAGAGCTAAACAAGATGGAGTACCCAGTCGCAAACACACGACTCTGACGAATAGTACATGAAAGCAATCGATGGACCATTCCGACTCCATCTAGTTTAGCTCTTTAACCTCATAGGTGACAGAGAGCTGACAAGATGGAGTATTTGGTCGTGGATGTGCGACCCTGGCGGGATAAACAATGATTAGCAATCTATCTAAATCAATGCAGTGCAATGAAACAATTATCTTATGTCAAAATTCTTATATTTGCTTCTACAGAACCACGAGTATGACTTGGAAACGATGTTGCAACCTAAGCCAGCGACTAAACTGATGAGGGTGGCGAGGACAATATCACCAAACATTACCTTCTACCTTCCTAGAAACTCGAGGCCGGATCAGGTAAGATTATTTTTTATTTAATACTTCAAATAATAAGCCATATGCTTCTTTGAGTTTGGTTTTTATGTATTACTAGCGACCCGCCCCGGCTTCGCACGGGTGCAATGCTGATACCACCGCAACCGCTATGTCCCTACATTTTAAATCTGTAATATCTTCGAAAATACTCATTTAAATTAAATAAAATATGGCAATAGAATCGAAGATCAAAATTCAAAATGTTTTTAAGCTAGTGCACGGTTTCAGTAAGTCATTTCCTGTCGGAAAGGTAGCGGCAAGACACTCCATAGTTGTTCTCTAAAGAAAAAAGTATTGGTTTAACAAAATTACCGTATTACAATATTAATAAAACACAAAAACGTGTTTTCTTTCTTAGTAGGAATGAGGACAGAGTAGATCAGAGAACACACATAGCGGTCAGTATATTTATTCATTTTATCTGATCATTCTTATGTATTGTTTCAGATTCTGTCTCTAGCGAAAGAAGTGGGCGGCTCAGTGGAGATCGAACAAAGCTTCCTTGATAGGGGATTCGTAGCTATAACAGCCTACTTCTATGAAGATCATCGTTAATCATAAGAGACAAATAACTGTGTTGTATTAATGTTGTGATTTGTAATGGTTATGCTTTGGGGTTCAATGATGCCACGGATTGATTTGTAAATGGAGATCAAACTTGCTCAATTTAAAATTGATGTCTGAAGCCGACTTATTTTGGTATAATCTAGAGCTGTTTTGTCACACATCACATTCTGTTCCGCAGAACAGTGTAGAGTCCCGTAAACCTCCGTTGAAAAGGGAGGATCTTCCGACCAGACGACGGGTCCCTGTGATTTTGAATTTTAGTTCCTATAGATGTCGCTGCAAGAGGATGGCGCCATCAGTCATTATATAGCTCTGTCTTGTTCACGCATTTGAATCATGGTATTACGGTGGATGGATACGAGACGCACAGGACTGTTCATTGTGGCAACACTTGAGGGAGGCCTATGTCCAACAGTGGACGTCTTACGGCTGAAATGATGATGATTATAACGGTACAACAACATATGGCGGTTTGGTGACCTGAGATTAGAAACTACTGAGCTGTTTTATTTGGGGAAATAGTTATATCAGGTCACCAAAAGGTCTTTTTTGTACCACTTAAACCAGTTCCGTTACTCTACTTACTTCACTTAAGTTATAATTTTTTTATTTCAACTTAATGCTCCATGTATTATCTTCTCTGTGTATAATACATTCTGTATGGACATCTCAAACTCAAGCTAGTATACAATAATTATTGTATGTTCTTGTTCATCTCTTTAGGAATGTTCATTAAAAATTATATGTACCTAATTGGTACCAAATAAAAATTATGTTAAGTCAAAATGTCTAGTTTAAGTTTAATGTGAGAGAATTAGTGTATAATGTATTTTGTAACATTATATCCTCTCACAGATAGTGATAAAAACATCTTGAGCCAGTTTCTCATACAGTAAATAAAGTATATTCATCAGCTCATCTCTCTAAGAATATATTTATAGAATATTATAATGGGTCTAGGATAAATTATGTGTAAGTCAAAATATGTCTAGTTGTAAGTGTAACCGGAAATACTTATCACTAATACTGTGAAAACTAAGTCCAAATTCATGAACAAATCCCTAAAAATATCGCCTATGCTATGCTAATTAGCCGCTCGCGCCAAATTGGTCGGACGAGTGTTTTCGTGTCCTATTCGCCAGGGTCGTGTATTTGCGACTAGGTACTCCATCTCGTTTAGCTCTTCAATTCCCATAGGTGACAGAAGAGCTGACGAGATGGAGTGTTTGGTCGTGGATGTGTGACCCTGGCGAATAAACGCTAGAGTATTTGTCGGTTAAAGGGAAAAATAAGGATTTGTTGGTGAATATGGCCTTATAGTCTACTGTTGAAAAACCTGTATAGTTTTAAATTTTAAGTACTTATATTTAGAATAAATTCAACTTACATTATACTTTTGGCATTCCTATTTATCTCCTTAAAGTAAGTCAATGAAAGTCACTACAAATATTGAGGGAGCTCGCAACCCTGACTACCTCAGCGAGAAAAGAAAAAATATTTACTGGATGGATCACACAACCTAAATATGAAAAACAATAAGTAGCATTTGATCGTATTCAGTATCAAAAACTAAATGCTTTCTAAACTTGACACTAACTAAACGTAAAAACTGTACGAAGCCGAAATACAAAAAAAAAAAACCGAACTGAGAGGAGAGTTGGGAGTTCCTGTCGACTCAATAACTGGCCGGGGGAGCGAGACGAAATACACAAACACTCCAGTGCGCTGAGTTCGAGTTGTTGTTACGTCAATGCGGTCGAAACTTTTACCGCGTTTGGCTTTCTGATTGAATGATGATTGTGAAAAGCGAGTCGGATTCGCGCGCGAAGGGTTCCATACCGTACGTAGCAAAAAACGGCAAAAAAATCACGTCTGTTGTGTATGGGAGCCCCACTTAAATATTTATTTTATTCTGTTTTTAGTATTTATTGTTACAGCGGCAACAGAAATACATCATCTGTGAAAATTTCAACTGTCTAGCTATCACGCTTCATGAGATAGAGCCTGGTGACAGACAGACGGACAACGAAGCTCCCGTTTTTACTCTTTTATCCAAAGGGTAAAAGCGGGAACCTTAAAAAGGAAAACTAGTGCTTATGTATGACATCAAAATATAGATTGTGTTGAGAAACGCATATTCTTTGCCATTACGTGTGCCTAGGCCACACTAATAACACAGTATAGAATATATGGAACAGTACGGAAACTACCTACAAATGTTCGAAACGGCACACTCACACAAACATACGCATCGACGAGACTCCTAAGCGTTTCTCGCGGTGCTGTCAGTAGCGAGTGCCGCTTAGGAGTCTCGTCGATGCGTATGTTTGTGTGAGTGAGCCGTTTCGAACATTTGTAGGTAGTTTCCGTACTGTTCCATATCTATACTGTGCTAATAAGCTCTACATTTTTACTGAATTACCAGTAACTTATTCTAGTAATATAATCAAAAAGCAGATAGTGCCACTATCAATGTTGTACTGCTTACCTATTTCAAGTGTGTATTTATATTAGTAGTTACCACAGATATCCGTGGTAGTTACCCAGCTTCACAGCCCAGCTTAGAATCAACCAATTTTGGTTTTGATGCTTTTGTAGGCCTTGTGTGAATGTAAAATGTAATATATTTTTTGGGTTATATTATAAACTATAGATGCGTTGCCCTCGTTCAACTGGCAACCTAAAATGAGACCGGCTGACAATACCTACAACGCTCAAAACCCGTGTAAACTAAAATGAGATGTGGATTATTTACTAATCCACATCTCATTTTTGTTTATATCTTCCTAAGTGCATCGAAAAACGTCGTTTGATACTCGTGGTTTGTCACTGCAGCATTCGGCTCCACAACACCCTCGCTCGGCTCGGGCGAATTCCGCCTCGGTGGCAATGATAAACTTTTTCCACTTGTATTAAAATGTACTATTCTTGCTCCCCCTTAATCTAATAATCTAATCAACGCCATCGCGTCATTCTATACTCGATGGAAAAAAATAGTTTTATTTTGTGTCATTGACTTCGTATTGATGAAGTTTTCACTTCTGTCGTGTGTCGCACACACCGTTTTTAAGCTATTGCATAGCTTCTATCGAGGGCCTTGAGCGCGGGGACCGAATCTAGAAATTCCGTAACGAAAAAAACCTCACGCTCCCCACTCCGACGGGCACGGAGGTGTGGCTTGAAGGCCGACAGAGACCGAACACCTATTTTAGAAAAGTCGTTAACGACCTGTGTGGCGCATTAGTACAGCGTTCTACCTATATTATCATCGTGCCTCGAGTTCAAATCTCGGTCAAACAAAAAAGTCTTTTTGTATTATAATAGATTATAGTAATGTTCTATGATAACAACTGAACATACTTGTTGCAATTTATGAAGTAAACAAGAAAGAAAAAAATTTGTTTTCTTATCGGTCACCACGCTCAAAAAGTGTAACTTGAATTAATATCAAAGAAAAAGAAATACTGCATAAATAAAATAAATAAATAATTATAATTGCATAAGTTGATACAAAATGCTATGCAATAGCTTTACCGCGGCAGTCCCCGAGTGTTTTTTTTGTACTGATGATGACTACCATAAAGTGTTCACAAGCTAAATTATTTTCTTCATGTACTCGTAGGTACAAAATTTTGACACCAAAAATAAAAACCGTTTTAATGTATGATGGTACCTATAAATGTTGTGGTCTCTGTAAATATTTGTTAAAAAATAAACAGAATATTATAATGTGACTTTTTTTGTTGAAAGGGATTGTACATAGATATCCGTGGGATTGTAAAACAACCTAAGGGTCAACGCTGCGTTAAGCGGGCGCACGCGCGGGCATCCGTCGCGTGACTAAGCGCAAAAGGTACTCTGTGCTAAGCGCGTGTGTCGACTGTCGTGTGCGGCGCGGCGGCGGTCTCCATAGCGAAAACCCGTATTATTACCTGCGCAGTGTCGCTAGTTCAACTTTAATGGTGCGTTTTCACGTGAGCCCAGCCTCGTCCAATCGTCATCCCTAACCATTGTGTAAACGGGGAAACCCCGTTTAAACAATGGCGATTGGTCAGGCTAAGCCCGCGTGTAAACGCCTATAATATTATTACGTAGCAAAACGGGCACGGGGCGCGACGGGTACCCGCGCGACGGTGCACTTAGTCTGTGGGTGCACTTTTGTATGGGACCGCGCGGGCGACCGCGTAACGCAGCGTCGGCCCTAAGAATCCTAAGATAATATATGGGTTAAAGTGTATGTTTGGTAATCCATCACACCAATAGATAAAAGAATATGACTGTCCTGTTGGTCTAGTGGTTAGTGCTCCTGACTGCTATGCCGGAGGTTATGGGTTTGATAATCACTCAAAACAAATGTTTGTGTCTTATGCAAGATCATTTGTTCTGTCTGGGTGTAATTTATCTATAATATGTATGTAGGTATTATATTATTATTATTCTTGCCAAGGAGTCTATTGTTACCCAGTTCCTGTGTTCTGGAGGTAAGACAGGCTCCACAAACTGTTCCAAACTCAATTGGAAAAAGGCCAGTTAAATTGATATACCAGATTCATTTAGAGATCATTTCCTGCACTTGGAGAAGCCTGCTGGCATAAGGATGATATGCAACTTGTATGGGGTGGCGAAATAACAAATTAGGCCGGGTTCCCACTATGCCGGACCGGTAAAACTGACGGAAAGGCTAGTGGCTGTACAATTTATATGAAGCTATTCACATTATCCCGGATCCGGCACTTTTACTGAGCGTTTTGCCTCTGCAAAGTGCCGGTAGAAATACCGGACCCGAGTTTGTGCCGGATCGCTCGCCCCGCCCGTACTCCCCTCGCCCCGCCCGTGCTCCCCTCAAGCCATTCGGCTCGCATTTTCGATATACGAGTAAGTAAACGTGTCATGGACCACATGGATATTTAAATAGAAACTTTAATTACGCTTTTCCAAGAGAGACCTGTTCTATGGGATAAGACCGAAGAAGTCTATAAAGACAAAAACTTAAAGTTAGCAGCATGGCGTGAAGTATGTTTAATACTAAAACCAAATTTCGTGAAGTATGTTTAATACTAAAACCAAATTTCGTCGTCCATTGTGCGCACAGGTCCAAATTCAACTGAGGTGAGTAGGTACTTGACTGTCCGGCATAGTGGGAACCCGGCTTAAGTTATTGGGATACTTATTAAAAAAAAAAAAAAACACGTCAATATTATTAATTAAATACTAATTTATTAGGTTTTATTCTCAGAGAACTGCAAAATTGCCAATTTTTAATATCAAATTGTTATTGTAGAAATACCTTACTTATTACCCATTTATAACATTTTTGGAACCAGAAAAATGAGCATCATATTGTTCCCCAGAATGTGTGATACAGGTATCTGTATATTTTTATTTATAAAAATACTTTGACCCGCACTAGAAATTACCCGTATCGTCGGTGCGTTCGCAAACATCTAAATTCACATACACAAACCACCCGGACCTGGAATAACTATCTGTAAGTCATAAAAATATTTGTTCCGTGCGGGAATCAAACCCGCGACACGCAACGCAGCAGTCAATCACTCAACCACTGCGCCAACTGCGTCGCCTTAAGGCCGGGTGCTAAGTCTTGCTGAAAAACCCATGTTGTTTATCTTTACACCGTATAGATCACCATCAACAAACTTACCATCAGGAGGGATCACAGTCAAGCACTAGTTTATATCAATTAAAAATATATGTATATTATTAAAAAGCTGCTAAACTTCATTTAGGTTCTGTTTTTTTTATGGTTTGCGCTATCTCACCTGATGGAAAGCGACAATACGGTCGACGATGGAGCGCGCTTACATAGAACTAACCTTTTCACTCTTGACTTAAAGACTCCCGGGTTGGAGCCATCAAGAAACACAGATTCCGGCAAGGAATTCCACTCCTTGGCTATACGTACAATGAATGTTTCCCAAAACGTTTTGTGCGTACAGGTGGGATGTCAACCATGTACCGGTGGCGCATCGCCGTACGCATGGTGGTCCGATGATAATTCCGTCTAGCCCATTGCTAGGCGGAATTAGGTCATGCAATTCCGACGCATACTCTCCGAAATGCAACCGGTAAAAAACCGACAGGCTAGCAAGTTGAGTGTTGACGTCAGCGTAACACCAAGAAAATCAAGATGGTCGATTGACTCCTTTTAGCGGAAAATAGACACGCCTGGGTTTTAACAGCATTGAACTTGACCAAATTGGCATCGCCCCATTCAGAGACTGCCTCCAAGGACAAATTCAAGCGCTCGACCATAGCCTCTCGGAGAGACTGGTTCTGTGACTCACTAGCTCGCGCGCTAGATTTATAACTCTCAGCAACAGTGCTGTCGTCTTCATACCCAAAAGTACCGGGCTTAAGAAGATCGTTTATGTGCAGCAAGAACAATGTTGCCGAGAGCACTGACCCCTGAGGGACCCCGGCATTAATGACTATTTGACCGGACGAGCAGCCATCAATGACCACTCACATGGACCGGTCTCTCAGGAAGTCTGCGATCCATGCACCCAATCCAGCAGGTAAACCGAAGGAAAGAAGCTTACTAATAAGGCTTTTGTGCCAGACCCTATCGAAAGCCTTCGAGATATCGAGGGAGACGGCAAGCGCTTTCCCGTGCTTCTCGATGGCCTCACTCCAGATGTTGATGGTATACGCTAGAAGATCACCAGTTGACCGATTTCGGCGAAAGTCGTATTAACGGTCACTTAAGATGTCATTAGCTTCAAGGTATGCCAGGAGCTTAGTGTTGAGCACACATTCCATAGTCTTACAGAGAATGGACGTTACCGAGATTGGTCTGTAATTAGCTGGGTCAGCCTGACTACCCTTCTTGGGCACGGGCTGTACGTTAGCTTGCTTCCATGCAATTGGCACTTTTCCAGCCTAAATAGGCGTGTCAGGATCGGAGACAGTTCAGGCGCACACGTTCTTAGAACAATTGCCGGTATCCCGTCTGGACCGCTAGCCCTATCTAGGTTACGCAGCACCCTACGGACGTCCTTCTGATAGATGCGAATATCCGACATACTCGTCTCGCAACAATCAGGATAAGCAGGGGGCCGCGCGTCACCATGATCTAGACGCGAAGATTCCGCGAAGAGTGAGGTAAACAAATTTGCTTTCTCCTCAGCGGTGTGGGCCACCAACCCGTCGGGTTTCAGCAGTGGCGGTAGTGAGGGACGGCAGAAGTTAGGTTCAACCGACTTAGCTAGGGACCAAAACGCTTTACTACCAGCAGGGTATGAAGCGAGTTTGTTCCCGATGCGGCTAATGTGGTCGAACCGAAACCTCCGCATCACCTTCTAGCAAGACTTGGTAGCTCTGTTGAAGGCTCTCTTCTTCTGACTTACGTCATTCGCCTTGTGCATACGAGCGTCGGCCCATGCCTGGTATGCCGCGTGCTTAAGCGCGTTAGCGCGATCACACTCCGCACCAAACCAAGGGCGAGCTTGGCCAGACATTGTTATGTCGGAGAATGGAATCTATCACTAGAGTCATTAAGATTTTGTAGAATTTATCTAATTCAGTTAATCACCTACAATCATGGCTTATAAAACATTTTACCTCATCCATTCACAAAACACCTTAAACAAATATGTACCTAGGTGTTTTGTTAATGAGGTCGTTATCAGGATGAAGTTGTTAATTTGTCCTTTTTTTTTCATGACACGATGAATACCTACGTAAATGTTTATTATTAATTCGGCAGTTATTTATAAGTAGGTTTTACACGCATTTAATAACAATAGCGTGTAAAACCTGGCAAGTCTTTATTCTTAGATATGAATGAACCGATTAATAAGAAGTTTGGTAAACATACGTAAAGTTCTTACCACAAAGGTCTTTAAAGTTTTATAGAAAACTATTAAATTTTTTTCACTTTCCATAGAGAAAG
Organism: Mythimna impura; assembly: GCA_905147345.3. NCBI lineage: Eukaryota > Metazoa > Arthropoda > Insecta > Lepidoptera > Noctuidae > Mythimna > Mythimna impura. Next base: position 7,060,215 of record LR990357.1, read on the forward strand.
TGAAAAATCCTTTCTATCTAAATTATTTTTCGAAAACGTTCATAACTAATTTTTAAGATATAAGTATGTACTTACCTGCTTTTGCTCTGGCAAAGTGCAGTTTCTGCTGATTAGAAATTTGGCAAATCATAAACATCGAAAGTAATCTTTCCTTTGAGTAGGTATTTAATCCATTGAAAGAAGGTATCTAGGATTCTAGATTCAAGTAGATTATTAGGGATATTATGGAGCTCCGAAACTATCGGGTATCCAAAATAAAAAGTATCTGTAACCGAAACCGATATAAAAGTTTCAGATAGTATCGGATATAGGCAGAGTCTAAATGACAGGTAAGGACAGACTTTAGTTTGTGTCGACCGGTCAAACAAATCTGTTTGACGTACCTATTTTACTTTTATAATTGGTGAAGCGTCAATGCCTTTTCTTAAGGTATATGTATTTTTAGAGAATAAATAATATAAATTAGTTACCTTTCCCGCATTCTCTAAGTTAATTGAGTCTCTGTTGACGATTTCCTTCACCAATATCTACGACCGCAACGCCCACTGGTGACGTATCGAATGCTTTCTTGAGACGCTCGCTAAAGACCGCTAGATGGCTTCTAACCCGCTAACAAAACAGTTGTGTCCGCTACGCAAATCGACATTGCGTCGAATAAAAACCGCTCCGTGATCAAAATCCCATATCTGTTGAAAACCTGAGAATTCTCCTGTAATAAGTGTATCTGCTACTGTGAGACATTGAGACCTTATAGTGCAGTGTTGGTTTCACGAGTTCTGACCAGCCCACCGGTGGATGGATGAAGATTTAGCTCGCCGGCCGGCAGCACACACACCGACCACGCATCCGTGAGCGAAGCGCTTTCCTGACGACAAGTTGGGTCACTGGATTAGCAAGGTACGTGGGCTTCCCAATTGCTATAAACGTCGCCAGATTCTGGTGTCGCAGGGAGTCGTCAGCAGGGATTTAATTTTGTGTAATATAACCATAATTTCACCGCCATATTGGTAGTCTTAAAACACCACCCATTCAGGTGATTGCTATTTACACGCGTCATCATAATTATTTGGTCCTTTCGAGCCTGGATAGGTAACCAGGTAACCGCTCCCTAGTTAGATTTTTACGTAATATTTGGTGAAAATCATAATAGGTATATATAGGTTATAGATATTTACGTAAACCTTTGGTAAATTATTCTTGCCTATAAACCGCTCTCCGCTATAACATAAACATAATTGACGATAGATTCTACGTAGGTTTTGGTAAATCTGTCAATATTGTTTCATAGAATTTAATGTGATACGTATTTCACTTTGATAACATATAATAGGAGGTAGTTTCACATCATTTCGGCTTTGTGCGTATTAGTGATTTTTATTCAGATACCGCCACAGATCGGGAAGATACTTTACGATTGCTAACCGCCTGATAAGTTTACCCGCGCATATTTTTAGATATTGCTCTTGATATTAACTTAACAAAATGACTGAGAAACAATTAAAGCCGGAAGATTTACTGACTATCCTTCATGAGAAGAAAGGATTGTTATTCAAACGCCTTACGCTAGGTGGCGCTATAGCTACAAGCATCTGAATTGTTGTTCTCCGTACAAAAAAATACTTAAAATTATTAACAAAGTAAATATTGAGTTCAGTGTGTGACTAATATGTGTAAATAGTTAAAAACTATCAGTGACATCGTTATCTTGTGAATGTGATATTGACTTAAGTCTAAAAACTCTCGTTTATTACATTGGCTTGAACATTGGTGAAAAAAGACAAAAATAATTAAAATATGTGGATTTAAATCGATCAATCACCATCTAAATCTTAAGGTGCAAACAATAAGTGTTAACAAAGTTATAATTATTAACAAAAACCTAATTTTTATCTTCAATAATTATGTAAACAAACTACAAAAACAAATGTGAACAAGTGTTTATAGATAAAAAAACTACTGTTACATGCAAAGAAACTTATTAATAATCACAAAAAGTAAACAAACAATCTCAAAATATATTTTAAAAAAAGTTGATGCGGTGAAGCAAAACGAACAAAGAATCAGTGCAAAAAATTCCTAACACATGAGTCATAATAACTGACACACAACTTTTAAAAAACGAGTGCTTACATTAGGAGCCATATATTCAGCATTACAATTATATGGCCAGATAGCCCAGCGGTAACGCCTTCTACTATTGCACACTGTACATGACAAACCCCGAGTTCGATTCCAGCGACCAGAAATTCTTTTTGAAAGTTTATTAGTTTGTTCATATAACAATTATGGATGAAAATATTACTTTCCGAACCCAAAAATTATTTAAATCAAGCTCTGTCAACGATATCAGTCAAGAAAATTCACTCCTTTTTGACACGACAATGATGAGTCTGCCAAATACATCACTAAATTCGAGTCAAACGATTATTGATCTTCAAGAAAAAGTAAAATTATTATCAAACGATTTACAGAGCGCCCACCAAGAAATAGAAAATTTAAACTCCGAAAATTTTAGATTGAAAACGGACTTGCAAAAATACATCAAAATAATAAATGCTTACAAAGACATAAATTCTACAGATAAAAGAAATTTGACTCCACGCTCAGAACACAAACGTACATCTAGCCTAAACAAGAATAGAACGCCTACAACAAATAAAAAGCAATTACGCATAACATCACAGGAAATATTCGGAACGCCTGTAGTAGTAAAAAGGCAATCAGACGTATTGACGATACAGGAAACAAATTACAATGAACAATTAAACAACGCCAAAACCACAAAAACTACTGGAAATAATAACATGGAATGTACTGAGATTACAAAATTGGAAATGAACCATAATTCGAACAAGAACGTCTTAGAGGCTAGTGTATCACTGCAAAATCAACAGAAAAACACCGAAGTAAAATCCTACACTAAAAAACAGAACGCTGTAAAAAATAAATCATCAATACACACCTATGAAAATCAATCTACAAACGCGGAATGCTACAATGTTAAGAGGAAAGTCATTATTATTGCTGATCAGCAGGGACGCTTCGTTCAGAGAATCCTTCAAAAACTATTAGGAAATAAATTCTTAGTTATATGTTTCTGGAAGCGAGGGGCAACATTGAAACAAGTTTTAAACACCGAAAAATCAGAAATAAGTTTATTGGGTAAAAATGACTTTGTAATTGTACTAGGGGGAGTCAACGATAAAAATCCAGTTGAAATTCAAATTAGTTTGATAAATTTCTTAAATAATACACAACATACTAATGTGATTGTTTCTGAAGTACTGTTTAATATTCATTTGAATGTAAAAAAGTTAAATTGTGAATTTAAACTTATTTGTTCTCAATACATTCACGCAACATACATAGGCATGAATTACTCAATGTTTATTCCAGATTATAGTTCTTTGGCATTACATATATCTCAGTTGACACTAAGGGAAATTTTACGGATTGCTTATAAACAAAATTTTGATAAGTATTCGATAGAAAAGCTCAGCATTGATACTGCTCCAACGTGTACTGACAGATGTACTCAAACCGAAAATAATGAAAATTCAAATCAACAAAATGAAAGTTCTCATACTAATAATGATTTTTTTCGACTATAAACATTTAAACATTCTGCACCAAAATATTAATGGTTTGATTACTAAATTAGATGAGCTAAATGTACACTTGTATTCATTAAGTAAAAACAATAACGAAAATCCCGTTGACATTTTATGCATTACCGAACACAATATGACCCCGGAAGATACTAAAATACTTAAATTGCAAAATTTTATATTAGGAGATTTCTTCTCACGTAAAACCCGGAATGGAGGGTCGTGTATAATGATAAGAACAAACCACAAATTTAAAATTATTTCAGAAGCCAGAGCCTTAAGTATTGCAAATGTTTTCGAATGTAGTGGTATCGAACTGACGGACCACAAAATTATAATATTATGCATTTATAGACCACCTAAAAATAAACGAGACATTATAGATCTATTTTTTTCTAGACTAACAGAATTATTGAGTAAAATATCGTACACAAACAAAAAAATTATAGTGTGTGGCGACTTTAATATTAACAGATTTGAGAAAAACAACATATCCAGACAATTTGAACAAGTACTATCAAGCTTTAACCTAACATTGACAATAAATCAACCTACTAGACTGAATAGCAGGACGTGTATTGATAATATAGCACATAATATCAGAGGTTCAAAAACAAAAGTACTGGAACTTTCACTATCTGACCATACAGCTCAATCATTGACTTGCCCAGTAAAGAAAAGTTACTATATTACACACTGGTTTAAAACTAAACGCGACTATTCCGAAGAAAATATATTAAAATTTATAGAATGTATTAAGAATCTCAGCTTTACCGAATGCTACACTAATGATGACCCTGAAAAAAACTTTGACAAATTTTATAATTTATTTAAACTTTTTTATGATTTATGTTTTCCTGACACACGTGTAAAAATACCAATTGCCAAGAAGCCTGCATGGTTAAGTAAGGGTATACGGATATGTTCGAAACGCAAACGCCAATTATTGTGGAAGTATAGGCTGACGTCAAATCCAAATGATAAAAAAAAATTTAAAGACTATTCAAAAAGACTCAGAATTATAATTAAAAAAACCCAGAAGGCCCAAAACAGTTATTATATTAATTCAGCTGCAAACAAGGGAAAAGCAATATGGAATATAATAAATAATTATAAAACAGTAACTCCGAAAGAAAATATTACACAAATAAAAGTAAAAGATAAACTAGTTACAATGCCTAAGGAAATAGCACAATCATTCAACAACTACTTCATTGATGAAATACAATCTACTGCCAGAGGCTCAGTTACAAAAACCTATAATAAAAATTCAAATTCCATTTTTTTAAAACCAACCAATCCACATGAAATAGATAAAATTATAAAAGGACTAAACAACACGAATAGTACAGGGTATGATAACATAAGTACGAAAATAATAAAACGAGTGTCTAGTCACATAGCTCCAGTAATTAGTAACATTATTAATCTATGTCTAGAACGTGGAGTTTTTCCTTCAAAATTGAAAATTACGGTTATAAATCCTTTATTTAAAAGAGAAGATAGAGAGGATATGCGTTTTTACAGACCGATTGCATTAATACCAGTGATGGCAAAAATTTTCGAAAAGGTTATATATGATAATTTATATAATTACTTTGAAGTCAATAACTTATTTACTACTGAACAATTTGGCTTCCGTAAAGGAAGATCCACCAACGATGCTCTTTTTAATTTTCTTAAGAAAGTAATGACTGGATTGGATAGTAAAAAACAAATGACCGCTATTTTTATGGATATGACTAAGGCTTTTGACCACGTTGACCATAATATCTTACTTGACAAATTGGATAGATATGGGATAAGAGGGAATGCCTTAGATTTGATTAAGTCTTATTTATCAAACAGATTTCAAATCACACGAATAACGAAAATAGATAAGGACACAAAATTCGAACATATATATATGTCGGACCCTAAACTTGTTAAATTTGGCGTCCCCCAGGGAAGTATCCTTGGGCCTCTTCTATTCATTATATATATTAATGACCTACCAAGGTCTATAAACCAGGACATTATATTGTTTGCTGACGATAGCACGGCTATTTTTGCTGATAGCGGTCAAGAAAATTTTGAAGTACAGGTGAATAAATCTCTCGAAGATATTATAAACTGGCTGATAATGAATAATTTAAAAATAAATATTGATAAAACAAACTATATGTCCTTCACAAATAAAAATACAAAGTCGAATAAAATCAATGTAAATTATAAAGGAAAAACAATAAATCAGGTTAATTGCACAAAGTTCCTAGGAGTCCATATCGACTCGGAACTTAACTGGAAAATCCAAGTAGACGTTGTCTGCAAAAAACTTAACCAGTTTTCATATGCTCTCCATGTCCTTCGAAAAGTAGTAAATGAAAACGTATTACTGAATGTTTATCATGCGTACGTGGGTTCTACACTAAAATATGGTATATTGTGTTGGGGTAACTCTACTAACAGAGAATTTGCATTTAAAGCCCAAAAAAAATGTATCCGAAGTATATGTGGGCTTAAACAGACCGATTCATGCAGAACGGAATTCAGAAGATTAAAAATCTTAACTCTAGCGTCAATGTATATATTGGAAGCAGCCTCAATCACAAAGCGCGATATCAGTAATTATGAGACAATGAGAAGTACAAGACATAAAAACGAACTTAAGGCAGCTAAAAGTAGAACAGTTAAGTTTAAATCAAGCATATTTGGTATGGGTGTCAGAATTTATAATAAATTGCCAGTTTTTATTAAAAATATTGAAACATTAACTACTTTTAAATACAAACTCAAAGAATTACTGATACAAAAAGTATATTACACAATCAATGAATTTCTAAATGACAAGTATTTTGACTGAAATATATCTAAGTAGGTTTGACAGGCAGGCGGTTATTTTATGTTGAGATATTTGAATGATTTTATTATTTTTCAGTGAGTTTACCAACGAATTTATTTTTTTATATGTTATTCTTACTTTGACATTTATTTACAATTGTATCTTGACATTATTATTTAACAAATGACATTTTTACTTCAATTCTTCAGGTGACATTATCAACTTCATTTAATATTTTCTTTGTTATTTGATACGGTGAAATAAATAAAACTTAATTGTAATATTATCTAATTATAAATAAAATTTGCAAGAAAATGTATTATTATAATAATAAAGCTCGTCATTTGCATGCCTCAAGGTATAATATGGTTGGACTGTAATATAATTTCAATAACTTTATGTAATTACCCATATTAGCAAATAAATGATTATGAATTATGAATTATGAATTATGAATTATGCCTTAATCGATTATATGAATTATCGAAAAATATTTCGTCGTTCGATACGAGAAATAGTGAAAGTTTTATGACTGAATCGGAAACTATTGACGACATTCGTGATAAATTTGAATCTTATGTCGATCAAATTAACCACATAAACATTAATTTGAAACCTGGTTCGAGTCCCGACTATGCTTGTTTAGAATCCTTTGAAGATTTGTTTATTCGCATTAAGCGTATTAGGAATAAAATCGACAGTAGTCAATCTCAGTTATCACAATGTAGTAATTCGAAAACGCTTTTTGAACCACTAAAAATAAAGCTGCCTCCGATTGCGTTGCCATCTTTCGACGGGAAACCCGAGAATTGGCCTGTTTTCTATGAGTCGTTCAAGTCGAATATTCATGACAATGATCAGCTGACTGACTCGCAGCGTGTGCAGTATTTAGTAGGTGGACTTACACATAACGCGTTAAAGATTATCATTTTCTATGGGACAGCTTAGTTAATAAATACCAGGATAAGCGTACATTAGGTATACACTATTTAAATAATATATTAGATTTAAAAAGTTGTTTGTGTAACGCAAATGGTCTCGATTCTTTCATTGAAACATTTAGTGCAAGTATTTCTGCCTTGAAACAACTTGGTATTCCGGATCTTGCGGATTTTTTTCTTTTGCTTTGCGCTATGAGAAAAATAGATTCACAGACTGGTCAATCGTTTGAACTTTCCGTTCGCGATGTTGAAATACCTACAACTAAATTGTTAATTAGCTTTGTTCAAGATCAGGCTAAGATATTAGCACGCTCGAATTTATCTCATTCGAACGCGAAAAATAATTATAATAAACCTCATAGTCCCGCATCTCGCGAGCCTCGCACGCAAACGAAAGCGTTTGTTGTGAATGTATCGCCTAATTCTACCGCTCCAGCTCCGCCCCGCTTCGTCTGCGCGTATTGTAAAGATAACGCTCATGTTCATTTGTATAAGTGCGCTGAGTTTCAATCCGCGTTGACTCCTAGAACTAGGTTTGAGTTTATTAAATCCGTACATGGTTGCGCAAATTGTCTGAGCACGTCGCACGGTTTGAGTAATTGCAAGTCGACCTCAGTCTGTAACGTATGTAAAAAACGCCATCATACTTTATTACATTTTGAGAAAAATAATAAACAATCGCATGTAGCTGATGTTAAACCGACGAATTGCAATGAGGCCGTCGCGTCCAGCCTGGCTGTGCCGCTGGCCACTGCGCCCCCCGCGTTCCTCCCGCCCCGCGCGGCATCTTGTGGTTCGGGTGACGTTGCTCAAACATGTCCGACCCATAACACGGCCGTATTATTGGCTGCAGATACGAGGGCTAAGTCGGCAGTCTTGTTGTCGACCGCTCAGGTTTATGCGCGCGCTAACAATAATAGTTCGGGCCATAAAACAATAGTTAGGTGCTTAATTGACAATGGTTCGCAAAATAATTTAATAACTACAGATTGTTGTAGAAAACTCAACTTAGTAATAATTCCTTTGAATAATTCTTTTGTCAAAGGAGTTGGTTCTGTGTCGCGGCCGATAATAGGTTATGTGAATCTAGATATCGAGTCTCGCGTATACCCGCATCAAAAATATACTATTTACGCGTTAGTAGTTGAGTGTATTACGGACAAGCTACCTTCGCACCATATTAAGTGGGATTGTCATGTGGACTTCCACTCGCTTCCGCTCGCTGATTTAAGCTGGAATATTCCAGGAGATATTGACATAGTGTTAGGCGCTCAACTGTTTCCGTATATTTATTTGGGTAATAGGGTAGACTTAGGTTCAAATGCGCCACCCGCATTATTATTAATAATAATAATAATAATAATAGGGCGCTAGTGTGTGCTCTGGACTCGCTGCTTGAGAATGTGTTCGAGAGCAGCGTAAACCTCGCTGATACGCACTCGATCCTCTATTGCGGGGCTATTGCAGCATGTCGTTTAGCCAACGTAAAACTACCAAGTTGTGACGGAGCTACTCGACCAAAGTCTGTCGCACCTGCCTGGCAATGTAGGATTGAGAAGCGTATTGATGGGGCCAGAGCGCTCATTGGTAAACTATACTGCTTCAGGGAGGGCAATACACGACCACGTGTGATGCGCTACGTGAGGCGAGCGTTTTCGGGGACTGGAATCAGCCCTCCAGAATACTTATCTCGTGTCACGGAGCGCATCGACTTCCTGAAGCAGAAAGTTTGTGCATGGGCCAACCGTATTCGACGGTATAAGCGGCGAGTCGACCGGTACTCGCAGAATCGCATGTTCCAGAGCGATGAGAGATGGGTATACAGAGCTTGGGAGCGACCTGAACAAAATGTGACCGACGTGACCCGCCCAGATGCTGTCGCCACGAATGCTTTCTGGCGCAATATTTGGTCGGTGTTCGTCTGTCACACTGAGGATGGTTGGATGCGTGAAGTCGAACGCGTGTGCGAAGCAATACCAGAAATGGAAAAGGTAATCATTAGCCCAACAGATGTAGCCAGAGCAGTCCGTCCGTTACCGAATTGGAAGTCTCCAGGACCGGACGGACTGCAAAACTTCTGGCTAAAATGGTATAGCAGCTCACACGCGCTCTTGGCATCTCAATTCCAGTCATCCTTAGAGTCTGGGTCGCTACCTCAGTTTCTAACAACTGGCGTTACCCATCTGCTCCATAAGACAGGTAGTACTGCGGAACCCAAGAATTATAGACCGATAACATGCTTGTCGACGGTCTATAAACTTCTTACATCCATTCTGAGAACGAAAATTAACCAACACATTGATAATAACTCAATTATGTCTGCCTCTCAGAATGGATGTAGGAACGGGTCTCGCGGTACTAAGGAGCTACTCCTCATCGACATGACCATAAGCCAACAGGTTCGTCGATCCCGCAAGGATTTGTCGACATGCTGGATAGATTATAAGAAGGCCTATGACTCTGTGCCACATACTTGGCTCATGAGGGTGTTGGAGTTGTATAAAATAGATGCAACTCTACGCACCTTCCTTGAGTCATGTATGGGGCAATGGAACACAGTCCTTCGCTATCCAGGATGTCGATCAATCCGGAGGGACGATGAGCCTATATGGATTAAACGGGGAATATTCCAGGGCGACAGTCTGAGTCCACTTTGGTTCTGCTTAGCCCTGAATCCTCTAAGCACACTGCTAGAGGAATCAGGCTTGGGCTATAGGTTGAGAAGAGATGGTCAGGTTCTATCTCACCTTCTTTACATGGATGATCTGAAACTCATTGCCCCCAACAAGTTACGACTGATGGAACTACTGAAGGTAACTGAAACTTTTAGTAGTGCCATCAGGATGGAATTTGGTGTGGATAAATGTGCAGTCATGCATGTAAAACGAGGGGAGATTATGGAATCTGAGGGGATTCAACTCTCAGATTCCATACACCTTAGATCTCTCTCCTCGACCGAAACCTACAAGTATTTGGGTATGTCGGAAGCGTTAGGCATTAACGTTGCTGACATGAAGCAATCGTTGAAGGAGCGCTTCTTTGGCCGCCTGAAGAAGGTATTAAATAGCCTTCTGTCAGGTGGAAATAAGGTGCGCGCCTTCAATGGTTGGGTCATGCCGGTCTTAATGTACTCTTTCGGCATACTCAAATGGACTCAGACCGAGTTAGACGCTCTGGATAGGCGGGTCCGTACACTGTTGACCGCAAACCGGATGCATCACCCACGGTCGTCTGTAATGAGACTGTACATCCCGCGGAAGTGTGGAGGTCGAGGTTTTTTAAACACGAAGACCCTGCACAACCGCGAGGTGTGCAGCCTCAGAGAATACTTTCATAAAACCGATGTGGGTATGCACCGCGATGTGGTCGCAGTGGACAAGGGACTCACCCCGCTGTCCATGGCTAAAGAGAACTGGCGCAAACCTGTTGTACTTACAACTGATGACCGCAAGGAAGTATGGAAAAGTAAGGAGCTCCACGGGCGCTTTTATCGGGCTCTTCATGAGTCTGATGTAGATTTTGCAGCGTCCGTGGCCTGGCTACGTTTCAGCAACCTCTTCGGGGAAACTGAAGGTTTTATCTGTGCAATTATGGACGAAGTCATCTTGACGAATAACTACCGGAGATATATAATGAAGGACGGGACGGTTGACGTGTGTCGGGCATGCCATCGTCCGGGTGAGTCTATCAGACATATTATCTCTGGTTGTTCTCGTCTGGCTAACGGCGAGTACTTGCACAGGCATAACCAAGTAGCCAGGATTATTCACCAGCAACTTGCTTTGAAATACAACTTAGTGTATTCAGAGGTACCGTATTACAGGTATGTGCCCGACCCAGTTCTCGAAAATGACCATGTCACGTTGTACTGGGATCGGTCTATCATTACTGACCGGACTATTGTAGCCAATAAGCCGGATATAGTGGTGATAGACCGATTAGCGCGCCGCGCAATGATAGTCGATGTCACCATCCCGCATGACGAGAATCTCGTGAAAGCTGAGAAAGAAAAACAAATCAAATATCTCGACTTAGCACACGAGGTTGTCGACATGTGGAATGTGGACTCGGCTGTCATTGTGCCGATTGTTGTGACTGCCAATGGCCTTATAGCCAAAAGCTTCGACGACCATCTGTCGAAGCTGTCGTTACGCGGTTGGATCAAGGGCCTGATACAGAAGGCAGTACTCCTTGATACGGCTCGGATTGTGAGGAGGTTCCTGTCTCTGGAGCCCTAACCACCGGTAGCTTGGACCCTGCTCCCGACACCAGCGGACTACTATTTTTTATATTTTTAAATGTTTTTTTTTATATGTGTTTTTAAGAAATATTTAAAAATATATAAAATATGTATAGAAAATAAATAAAGAGATAATAATAATAAATTTATTCACAAACTTTTTACAAGAATCCTATGAAAACCCTGACTTCTGAGCTAGGTAAAAACCTGTATTACAGAAATCAGTGCCCTCTCCCACTTTCTACTTGATACAAATAGTGAATAAAAAAATATAAAAAATAATAATAATAAGATGAAATAAATCAAATAAGTGATGGGTTAGGTTTACTCATGTTGTGTTTATGCATGTAGATAACGTGTTTGTGTGTGTGTGTGTGTGTGTGTGCGTGTGTGTGCGTGTGTGTGAGGGTGTATGTGTGTGATGGATGTTAGATGTAGGTGAAGTATGTGGTAGTAGAGGATATTAATCTGTGAGCAATAACATTTCTGTTTGGTCGTAGTTTAATTGAAGTAGCCAGTTCTTAATTTTCATTTTTGTTTCTCGAACAGCAAGTGGATGAATGTTTATTATTTTATTTATTTTATTGTATAAGTAGGATGACCTATAAGATTGCTGTCGTCTAGCCGTAGCTGTCCGACATCTGACAGGTAAGCATACGTTAGCAATAACACGTTTACTCTTATACACATTTACATCACAGGGAGTTTGCTTGTGTTTTTTTAATATAATTTGGGATATATATAATTGTCTAATTGTTAACAGTTCGCAATTTTCATACAATTGTTTAGTCGGATATCTGAAGGGTTTAAAAGTCATTACTTTCAATAATGACCTTTGAGCCCTTTCTAATTGCATCATGTGGGTTTTACAGGCACCACCCCAGACCCCTACACAATATCCAAGTATGGATTGAGCTAAAGCATAATAAATATTACGAAGAAGAGGAAATTCCGCGGCGTGCCTAAGTTTTTTGAAAACCCAGATTAGCTTCCTAGTGCGACCCGTAACAAGACTTATATGGGGTTCCCAACTTAGCCTCTCATCTAAGATAATACCTAAGTATTTGACCTGTGTGACTTTATTAATAGAAAGACAAGAACAACTATTACTGTTAGGATAATTACAAGAATGAACTTTAATATTAACGTTTTTAAGGTTAGTTTTGGAAAATGAAAATTGTATAAATGAAGTTTTAGATATATTGAGGGTAAGGAGATTGGCTCCGAGCCATTGGCCAAGTCGATGGAGGCCGTTCTCGGCAATGCGACGTACCTCATCCCAAGTCCCTCCATGGAATATTACGGCTGTATCGTCAGCATACGCAAATATTTTACCATTGCAGAGTGGTTGAAGACTTAGGTCATTGATGTACACCAGGAAGAGACTTGGGCCGAGTATACTGCCCTGAGGAACACCATAGACAACATTTGCATCAGAGCTAACATAATTTCCAATCTTTACCTGCTGTCTACGGTTACACAAAAAGTCCCCAAACATTTTTAGGGCCGTTCCTCTTACGCCAATGACATCCAGCTTGTTCACAAGTGCTGAAATCGAGACTGTGTCGAATGCTTTGGCTAAATCAAGGAAAACACCTATACACTTTTGGTTTCCGTCAACTTTAGATGATACAAAATCAGTAAGCTGACTAACTGCATCATCGGTGCTTTTAGACGCCCTGAAGCCAAATTGAGTGTTAGCCAAAATATTTTTACTTTCAAGAAATTGAATGAGTCTGCTATTAAGTGTTTTTTCTAATATTTTTGAAAGCGCAGACAATACAGAGATAGGCCTATAATTCGACACATCGTCTCGATTCCCGCCCTTGTGCACAGGAGTAATGAGAGCTCTCTTAAACACATTTGGGAAGATACCTTGAGCATAGCAAAGTTCAAAGAGGTAAGTGAGAGGAGGGACTATAATATTTTTGCACAGTTTAAGTAACTGAACTGGAATAGAGTCCCAGCCAGTAGCACAGTTATTTTTAAGGTTTAATATTAATGCTTCAATTTCAGCTTCATCCGGCGGTAAGAGAACAATAGAATTAAGGTTGCTAGGGACTTTAAAATTGTAAATAGGGTTATGCGTAGGAGTAATGGCATCGGCAAGCTGCTTACCTATTTGTGAAAAATATTTATTGATTTTATTAATATTGTTAGAATTAGAATTTAATAAGCCATCTGCAGTTGATTTATCATCAGTATAGTTAATTATTGACTTTATTGCTTTCCACGAATCTTTGGGAGTTTTGGCGTTTTGGAGTAAGGACTTTTCATAAGTTGTTTTCAATTTTCTTAACAGAGAATTACAGTAATTCCGATAACGTTTAAACGTTGTTTCTAAGGTGTAGTTAGTAGGGCTCTTTTTGTGTTGTTTATGGAGTCGGTCCCTATGTCTAATACAGCGCAAAAGCCCACTTGTAATCCAAGGTTTAAGGATTCTTTTTTTACAAGTTGTCTTGTAAACTTTAGTATTAGCTTTTATAATGCTTGATAGTTTATCTACAAAAGCAGTGGCGGCAGCGTTTGCATCAGGAATAGACTTAATAAAGGAGAAGTCAAGAGCCTCTATTTGACTAACACACGTTTTTATGTCTAATTTGTTTACACTACAATTTTTGTTCATAATTCTACGTGTGGAAATGCTTAATGAAACAATCACTGGAAAATGATCTGTTATACAGGAATCAATGACACATACAGTTGCAGGACAAATGGTTTTCATCATGACGTGGTCGAGACAGTTGAGCATTCTGGTGGGATAGGTATGAGCAGGCAATAAGCCAATTTCTGCCATTAAGTTCAGATACGATGCACTGCATTTGTCTGTATTATTAATTTTAATATCAATATTGATGTCTCCGATCAGTAATACATTATTGCTAGAATTTAAAGGGCGCAAAATATTATCTAACGAGTCTAGGAAACTATCTATGCAATGTATAGACGGCGACCTGTATACGGCCAGTATAAATATATCGGGTTCAATTTGTAGTAATAAAAAGTTAGCACCTGAATAGTCCGGCTCCACCACAGAACACTTAATTGATTTCCTTACATACATTACGATACCGTCGCTTTTGTTTAAATAATTTTTAGAAATATATGTATTATAGTTATCAATAGATGGGACATTTTTATTTGCGTGCAGCCAACACTCAGTTAAAATAATGACATCCTTTTCAAATGTTAGACTGTGTAATAATACTAATAGATTGTCTAAGTTTTTGTATATGCTACGAATGTTTAGAGAAAAAATATTCAGTGACTTGCTGTTATTACCAATGAGAGTATTACACGTTAACGTGTCGCAATTATAAGCAGACGCAATGGCTATTTATTATCTAATTCAGTAGAAGTATTTATGATTGAATGAGTCATTGTATAAGTAAACAAAACGCTGTCGCAGTAAAATTATGAACTAAGAATAAATTAATACCTGCTGTGCGATAACCACAAATAATATACTCCCCTGTACATTGTGTAGTGTATATATATCGATGTAAAAATATCCATTTTGTGTTTGTTGTGAGTGTACGAGTGATTAAGATGTTTGAATTATAGTGATTGGTGTAAAAGGTTATTATGGATTGAATACAAAGTGTAATAATTATATAATAAGTGTAAGATAGGTATCCCGGTACATATGTATATAGATGTAAAATATATTTTATTTTTTGCTTATTGTTGGTGTGCGTGTGATTAATCGATTTGAGGCATAGTTTTGTGTGTAAAAGTTTCACATGGAGTAAATACAAAGTATAATAATTATATAACAAAGTAAAGACAAACAGAAAAGTACAATACCAAAATCCTAGTCACTTATTTAGTCGAAGAATGTCTAAGTCTTCTTCCTTGCGTATAGGAATTTGCTTCCCACCCTCAGCTTGTCGGAGATATATTTTACCGTATGACGTCCAACAGTACTTAAAAGCATTGTCTTTGGCAAATGTTCGCGCGAGATAATATAAACGCTGCGCCTTCGAGGTTAACTTTTCAGCTACATAGACTGGTTTTGCAGGGCCCGCTAGCTTTAAATGAGTTGTGTTCAATTTACACGTTTTGTTTTTAATATTAAATTGCCGTACTCCTTTTATTATAGTTTCCTTGGTGGCGGCGCTTGAGAAATCCACGATAATTTGTGACGATGAGGGGTCATCTTTTTTGTTGATGCGAAACACATCTTTAATATCCTGACTTTGGATCGGCGTGTTAAGGGCAGTAGCCGTTGACTTCACAAGCTCACAGAGATCGATTTTGCTTTCGCCAGATCTTTTGGGCACATTTTTTATTTCGATTCTGGTGGAATGTAGCTGTCTTTCTAGATTTTCAACTGTTTCTTCCAGACGTTGAATAAGACAACGGTCTGCCCGACGTTCCGTTTCTAGTTGGCTTATTTTGACGATCAAATCGTCGTACTGCTTGGAAATAAATGCAATACTGGTTTTTGTGTCTTCATTTTGAGTACTAATTGCGGATATCGACGACTGCAACACCGCGAACTTTGATTCAGATTGTGCTGCAGCTTTAGCCATCAGTTGACGGATCTCCTCCATACAGGTAGGCTCTTCATCCCGTTTACGTTTGAACCTTGAGGTGACATTCTCATGCTCAATTGCGGTTAGATTTGGGGTTGAACCGGATTGTGTTATCGCACGAGATGAGACGTTGGGTACAACGGTTTCTACCTTAGCAGGCGTGTTGGGAGGTGTACGCCGAAGAGACATAGTAAAGTAGGTATATTATATTACTCTCCGTGCGCAGTTGTACATAGAATTGTCTCACCGCTATGTGCGTTAACTTATCAAACAGCTGATGCCTCCAACAATAAGCGGTCGCCGTACGCGCAGATAACAAGCGTCGATGTAGTAGATAAAGTATTGAGTGGACAGCACATAGTCACACTCTGCGCGGGTGAGTGGGATGGCAATTATGAAGCACGAACTCTTCACGCGGGGGCGAAGGTGGACTGGAGGGAGCGCGGTATGCTCACACCTCGCGTTAAGCACTCGTCCGTCTGTAGTTACGATGTTGAACACTTTCACCACTATCGTAAGTGCGATATTACTATGTACGGAGACGGGGATAGTAAATAATTTTAATTTAATTTTAACACGCGTCCGCTCTCCAGCACGGTTCTGGGCGAAGGCCAAAAAATTATTGACTACATTCGGGTATGTCCTTATGGGTGATTTTCCGCATAGTAAAGATAATTTGAATTTACCTAGCTCTTCTTTCACAGCATTAGCCCTTAATGATTTATTACAAAAGTTCTGGGAATTGGAAGAAGTTGAAAATAAACGTTTTTTATCTCCTGAGGAAACCGAATGTGAGAATATTTTTTCCTCGACCGTGTCACGTGACGATGCGGGACGTTATACTGTCGCGTTACCCTTTAGTAAGGATCCCAGCGAGTTGGGTAACTCCCGTGCCGCCGCGTACCGTCGACTGGTTGCGCTGGAGAGAAAACTCCGCCAATCGCCGACGTTGCGGGAAAATTATAACGCAGTGATCCAAGAGTACATAGATAATGGATACTTAAGTCCAGTCGACGAATCCGCCATTTCGGATGACGGATACTACATCCCTCATCACGCTGTCGTTCGGCCAGACAAGCCGATGCCGCGCGTTGTATTGGATGCGAGTGCCAGGACTCACACCGGTTTATCTTTAAATGATGTACTCCATATTGGTCCAAATTTACAAACAGATTTGTTTCTTCTTTTAATCAATTTTAGATTACTTCCTATCGCTATAAATTCTGATATAAAGCAGATGTATTTACGAATTTGCGTACCTGTTGAGCAGCGTAAATACCTACGCATTTTGTTTCGATTCAGTGAGAATGATCCTGTGTTGACATTCGCTTTTAACCGCTTACCTTTTGGACTGAAGTCGAGTCCTTACATAGCTATGCGCACTGTGCGACAGCTGGCCTCGGACAGTCCGCATTATCCCGAAGCTGCTAAAGTAGCAGAGACCAGCTTGTATATGGACGATCTGGTCTATTCGGTGAATAACGAAGAGAACGCTATACAGCTATCGCATGATCTCATAAAAATGTTTAAGTCGGGCGATTTTGACCTTGTAAAATGGTGTAGCAATTCGCCCGCGCTTTTAAACAGCCTACCTGATTCACATCGTAAGTCACTCGAGTTTCACGAGGGCAATGATGTGTCCAGGGTTCTAGGTCTTTCATGGGAACCTTCTCAGGATAAGTTCTTCTTCACGTCCGCTCAAGTAGCCGAGAAATGTACTAAGAGAAATATACTCTCGATGGTTGCCTGCTTATTTGATGTTCTCGGTCTAGTCGCTCCCGTGATCTTTTACGCCAAGTTGCTCATCAAAGAGTTATGGCTGAGCAATATCGGTTGGGATGATGTCGCTCCTGATGAAATCGTCAAACGTTTTTCGCTTCTCATGCAGGAGTTTTCCTTGTTGGATTCCTTGCGGATACCACGTCATGTGGGTGTTACCGATGATTGTTGTGTTCGTATAGTCGCATTCGCCGATGCCAGTATGGGTGGGTACGGTTGTGTCATTTACATACACTCTACTAGCCCGTCCGGTGTCGTAGTTCGCTTGCTTTGTGCGAAGTCAAAGGTCTCACCTACCAAAGTCACAACTCTTGCACGTCTGGAGCTGTGCGCAGCCGTGCTCATGTCAAAGTTGGTGAAGACTGTTCGCGATACTTACGCTTCACGTGTTCCTATTGCAGGGATTTACGCATTTTCAGACTCCACGATAGCCTTATCGTGGATTCATTCCTCTCCGCATCGCTGGTCAGTCTTCGTCAGCAATAGAGTAGCTCAATGTCAGGAGAACCTGGGCTCTCAACATTTCTACCATGTAGCAGGTGTTGAGAATCCAAGCGACTGCCTATCTCGTGGTTTACTGCCTTCGCAGTTGGTGTCACATGATCTTTGGTGGAGCGGCCCTTCTTGGCTTCGTTGTGCTCCTGAAGATTGGCCTGTCAAACCGTTCTGTCCCGCTGACTGTGGGGAACTCCCCGAGCATAAGGCAAATGTCTTAACTGTGACCACGCAAGTAGAACTTCCCCTTTTTTGTCAACTTGCGCAGCGCACCTCATCATGGGATAAGCTGTTGCGCATCGTATCTTATGTACTTAAATTCGCTAGACCGAAGGTTCATTGTGAACCCCGGTCGCCGCAGGGATTGTCAGCGGCGGAACGAGTTATGATTCGTGCTGTGCAATCTGTTCATTTCGCAGATGACATTAAGCTCATTAAATTTGGTAAATTGTTACCAAAGAAACTTCGCAGTTTATCTGTCTTTTTAGATGAAGAGGGTATACTACGCATTGGGGGAAGACTTTCAAAGTCATACCTTCCCTTTGATGCTAAGCATCCTTTTTTACTTCCCAATCATGATCCTGTTGTGGATTTGATAATTCGTCATTACCATGTGATGAATTGTCACTTGTCACACTGGGCCAGGGCTACTTATGTCTATTTTACGACAGCGATTTTGGATACTGGATGCCAGGACTGTCATTAGGTCCAAGTTGCGACAATGCAACACATGCTTTAGAGTTAATCCGACGCTTCCCACTCCAATGATGGCGGACCTTCCTGAATACCGTGTATCGGAATCAAAGGCATTTGTCCATACTGGAGTGGATTATGCTGGTCCCATACGCATAACTCTCTCTCGTCGCAGAGGTCAACACGCTCAGAAGGCTTATATATGCTTGTTTGTGTGCTTGGTAACCAAGGCTGTCCATGTAGAGTTAGTCTCTGAACTTACTACCGACGCCTTTTTAGCCGCGTTTAAACGTTTTATCTCGCGTCGAGGGCCAGTATCCTGTCTTTATTCGGATAACGCTACCAATTTCGTTGGTGCTAAGGCTCAATTGGATGAACTTTATAATTTCTTAATGAGGTCAAACCTCAATTCATCTCTTTTAAATGAGTTATCAACTCGCCGCATTAAGTGGAAAATGATTCCACCTCGCTCCCCACATTTTGGCGCTATGTGGGAAGCCAATATAAAAACATTAAAAACGCATCTTTATCGCGTGATTGGAAGTCAACTTCTCACTTATGAAGAGTTACAAACTGTACTCATCCAAATAGAGTGCATTATGAACTCACGCCCTCTGAGCGTGTTGTCTTCTGATCCGCATCCTGAAGTTATTACTCCCGCTCATTTTTTGATGTCGACTCCATTGCAGTACTTGCCGGCAGCCGGTTTGTCTGATCAGCGCTTAAATCTGTCCCAACGTAAACAGTTGTTAGATAGTATGGTGCAATCCTTCTGGAAGAAGTGGCATCTAGAGTATCTGCATACGCTGCAAGTTAGGCAAAAATGGGCAACTCCGGACAAGCCTGTAGAAGTTGGAACTGTCGTACTCGTGGGACAGGACAATTCGCCTCCTCTGTGTTGGCCATTAGGAGTCATAACTGAGGTTTATAAAGGGACTGACAATGTCGCTCGCCTTGCAATGGTGAGGACAAGGTTCGGTAATTTTAAACGCTCTGTCACAAAACTATATCCTATTCCAACGCAATAAAATTTCATTTTAACGATACTCGTAGTTTTTTAAGGTTTAGGATTAGTATTCTAAATGATTTTTATTTTCCGCATTTAGTCATAAAGCTTAGACTTTCCGATCATGATCTAGGTTAGTAAATCTTTCCCTTTGAAAGCACTTGCGTCCTTCCAAGGGGGGGAGCATGGTGAAGCGTCAATGCCTTTTCTTAAGGTATATGTATTTTTAGAGAATAAATAACATAAATTAGTTACCTTTCCCGCATTCTCTAAGTTAATTGAGTCTCTGTTGACGATTTCCTTCACCAATATCTACGACCGCAACGCCCACTGGTGACGTATCGAATGCTTTCTTGAGACGCTCGCTAAAGACCGCTAGATGGCTTCTAACCCGCTAACAAAACAGTTGTGTCCGCTACGCAAATCGACATTGCGTCGAATAAAAACCGCTCCGCGATCAAAATCCCATATCTGTTGAAAACCTGAGAATTCTCCTGTAATAAGTGTATCTGCTACTGTGAGACATTGAGACCTTATAGTGCAGTGTTGGTTTCACGAGTTCTGACCAGCCCACCGGTGGATGGATGAAGATTTAGCTCGCCGGCCGGCACAGCACACACACCGACCACGCATCCGTGAGCGAAGCGCTTTCCTGACGACAAGTTGGGTCACTGGATTAGCAAGGTACGTGGGCTTCCCAATTGCTATAAACGTCGCCAGATTCTGGTGTCGCAGGGAGTCGTCAGCAGGGATTTAATTTTGTGTAATATAACCATAATTTCACCGCCATATTGGTAGTCTTAAAACACCACCCATTCAGGTGATTGCTATTTACACGCGTCATCAATAATTTTAAAATTCTTATATCCGTAACAGAAACAAGCTGATAATCCAAAATAATTTCATATCCGTAACCGTATCCGAAACTGGTATATTATTCTTATATCTGTATCCAGATCCGAAATTTTACATCTATAACATCCCGGGGCCTGGTACTGGCCGTGGTCCGGAGTGAGGAAGAATGGCAGACGGTCGCATCCTTCTGCGAAACAGTAATGCTAGCGAAGGAGGCGGCCGCACCCGTTTGGGAACGGACTTCCTCAAGCCCTAGCGGGATCCCCACGCCACCGCAGGCGTGGGCTTGCGGACGGCGAGCAAAAGGTAGCTCGCCGTCCGGTAATCGTCCGGACCGAGCCCGTGTCCGAGTCGTTGACGGCGCGTAGTGTTCCACGCGCGTCTCAAGGAGATTTCAGAAAAACCATGGGGCCCAAGCAGGGTCGAAGCTTACTGGGCCATGGGGTTAACTTCTGAAAGGAAAACCTGGGGTCCTGGACCGAAAGGCAAAGAAGGAACATAGGAGTGGGTTTTAGTCAGTAACAGTCTGACACGCCCTCGCGCCCCGCGTTAGAGCGTCAGGTCATTGGATGATTTTCCACTTAAAAAAAAAAAGAAAAAGTAACATTCCTGATTTTTATGGTTGATTTGGTAAACTGATGATTTTTTTAAGGGGTCTAATGTCTTGTTACAGTCCAGGTTGTTAATAGTAGATTATGTGACTAGGGGATAAAGCAGTGTCTTTAAGTCGCGGGCGGCATGTTGAATTCCGAACGAAACGAAGGTTGCTAATTTTAATCCCGAACGTCAGTGAGGGATTTATATAATTAACTCCCGAGCACTGCGAGGGAGTTAATAAAGAAACCTGAGTGAAGTGAGGAATTCAAGCCGCCCTAGACAAAGACAGCTTTATCCCCGTGTTGGATACTCTACTTTTTACACCATCTGTGAGATAATTAAAAGACAATTTAGTAAAAACAAATCATATAATAGAGAAATAGGTAGGTTTTTGAAACCGTCAACATTAAGTGAACTAAAATGTACGTGCATCAAACAAGTTTATTCAAATTTCAAACTGGCCACTAACAAAAAAAAACAATACAAAAAGTTTCTAAAAAAAGTAATGAACAAGCGGGGCGTTATAGAAAATTTAAACTATAGAATCTTTGAGTAGTAAATTTTGTTTGTTTCAAATTTTAAAACATTTTGAGTGATAGTTAAGATTAACTCGTAAATAAAACTTATATTTCTCTATTATATGATTTGTTTTACTAAATTGTCTTTTAATTATCTCACAGATGGTGTAAAAAGTAGAGTATCCAACACGGGGATAAAGCTGTCTTTGTCTAGGGCGGCTTGAATTCCTCACTTCACTCAGGTTTCTTTATTAACTCCCTCGCAGTGCTCGGGAGTTAATTATATAAATCCCTCACTGACGTTCGGGATTAAAATTAGCAACCTTCGTTTCGTTCGGAATTCAACATGCCGCCCGCGACTTAAAGACACTGCTTTATCCCCTAGTCACATAATCTACTATTAACAACCTGGACTGTAACAAGACATTAGACCCCTTAAAAAAATCATCAGTTTACCAAATCAACCATAAAAATCAGGAATGTTACTTTTTCTTTTTTTTTTAAGTGGGAAATCATCCAATGACCTGACGCTCTAACGCGGGGCGCGAGGGCGTGTCAGACTGTTACTGACTAAAACCCACTCCTATGTTCCTTCTTTGCCTTTCGGTCCAGGACCCCAGGTTTTCCTTTCAGAAGTTAACCCCATGGCCCAGTAAGCTTCGACCCTGCTTGGGCCCCATGGTTTTTCTGAAATCTCCTTGAGACGCGCGTGGAACACTACGCGCCGTCAACGACTCGGACACGGGCTCGGTCCGGACGATTACCGGACGGCGAGCTACCTTTTGCTCGCCGTCCGCAAGCCCACGCCTGCGGTGGCGTGGGGATCCCGGCGGCTAGGGCTTGAGGAAGTCCGTTCCCAAACGGGTGCGGCCGCCTCCTTCGCTAGCATTACTGTTTCGCAGAAGGATGCGACCGTCTGCCATTCTTCCTCACTCCGGACCACGGCCAGTACCAGGCCCCGGGATGTTATAGATGTAAAATTTCGGATCTGGATACAGATATAAGAATAATATACCAGTTTCGGATACGGTTACGGATATGAAATTATTTTGGATTATCAGCTTGTTTCTGTTACGGATATAAGAATTTTAAAATTATTGATGACGCGTGTAAATAGCAATCACCTGAATGGGTGGTGTTTTAAGACTACCAATATGGCGGTGAAATTATGGTTATATTACACAAAATTAAATCCCTGCTGACGACTCCCTGCGACACCAGAATCTGGCGACGTTTATAGCAATTGGGAAGCCCACGTACCTTGCTAATCCAGTGACCCAACTTGTCGTCAGGAAAGCGCTTCGCTCACGGATGCGTGGTCGGTGTGTGTGCTGTGCCGGCCGGCGAGCTAAATCTTCATCCATCCACCGGTGGGCTGGTCAGAACTCGTGAAACCAACACTGCACTATAAGGTCTCAATGTCTCACAGTAGCAGATACACTTATTACAGGAGAATTCTCAGGTTTTCAACAGATATGGGATTTTGATCGCGGAGCGGTTTTTATTCGACGCAATGTCGATTTGCGTAGCGGACACAACTGTTTTGTTAGCGGGTTAGAAGCCATCTAGCGGTCTTTAGCGAGCGTCTCAAGAAAGCATTCGATACGTCACCAGTGGGCGTTGCGGTCGTAGATATTGGTGAAGGAAATCGTCAACAGAGACTCAATTAACTTAGAGAATGCGGGAAAGGTAACTAATTTATGTTATTTATTCTCTAAAAATACATATACCTTAAGAAAAGGCATTGACGCTTCACCATGCTCCCCCCCTTGGAAGGACGCAAGTGCTTTCAAAGGGAAAGATTTACTAACCTAGATCATGATCGGAAAGTCTAAGCTTTATGACTAAATGCGGAAAATAAAAATCATTTAGAATACTAATCCTAAACCTTAAAAAACTACGAGTATCGTTAAAATGAAATTTTATTGCGTTGGAATAGGATATAGTTTTGTGACAGAGCGTTTAAAATTACCGAACCTTGTCCTCACCATTGCAAGGCGAGCGACATTGTCAGTCCCTTTATAAACCTCAGTTATGACTCCTAATGGCCAACACAGAGGAGGCGAATTGTCCTGTCCCACGAGTACGACAGTTCCAACTTCTACAGGCTTGTCCGGAGTTGCCCATTTTTGCCTAACTTGCAGCGTATGCAGATACTCTAGATGCCACTTCTTCCAGAAGGATTGCACCATACTATCTAACAACTGTTTACGTTGGGACAGATTTAAGCGCTGATCAGACAAACCGGCTGCCGGCAAGTACTGCAATGGAGTCGACATCAAAAAATGAGCGGGAGTAATAACTTCAGGATGCGGATCAGAAGACAACACGCTCAGAGGGCGTGAGTTCATAATGCACTCTATTTGGATGAGTACAGTTTGTAACTCTTCATAAGTGAGAAGTTGACTTCCAATCACGCGATAAAGATGCGTTTTTAATGTTTTTATATTGGCTTCCCACATAGCGCCAAAATGTGGGGAGCGAGGTGGAATCATTTTCCACTTAATGCGGCGAGTTGATAACTCATTTAAAAGAGATGAATTGAGGTTTGACCTCATTAAGAAATTATAAAGTTCATCCAATTGAGCCTTAGCACCAACGAAATTGGTAGCGTTATCCGAATAAAGACAGGATACTGGCCCTCGACGCGAGATAAAACGTTTAAACGCGGCTAAAAAGGCGTCGGTAGTAAGTTCAGAGACTAACTCTACATGGACAGCCTTGGTTACCAAGCACACAAACAAGCATATATAAGCCTTCTGAGCGTGTTGACCTCTGCGACGAGAGAGAGTTATGCGTATGGGACCAGCATAATCCACTCCAGTATGGACAAATGCCTTTGATTCCGATACACGGTATTCAGGAAGGTCCGCCATCATTGGAGTGGGAAGCGTCGGATTAACTCTAAAGCATGTGTTGCATTGTCGCAACTTGGACCTAATGACAGTCCTGGCATCCAGTATCCAAAATCGCTGTCGTAAAATAGACATAAGTAGCCCTGGCCCAGTGTGACAAGTGACAATTCATCACATGGTAATGACGAATTATCAAATCCACAACAGGATCATGATTGGGAAGTAAAAAAGGATGCTTAGCATCAAAGGGAAGGTATGACTTTGAAAGTCTTCCCCCAATGCGTAGTATACCCTCTTCATCTAAAAAGACAGATAAACTGCGAAGTTTCTTTGGTAACAATTTACCAAATTTAATGAGCTTAATGTCATCTGCGAAATGAACAGATTGCACAGCACGAATCATAACTCGTTCCGCCGCTGACAATCCCTGCGGCGACCGGGGTTCACAATGAACCTTCGGTCTAGCGAATTTAAGTACATAAGATACGATGCGCAACAGCTTATCCCATGATGAGGTGCGCTGCGCAAGTTGACAAAAAAGGGGAAGTTCTACTTGCGTGGTCACAGTTAAGACATTTGCCTTATGCTCGGGGAGTTCCCCACAGTCAGCGGGACAGAACGGTTTGACAGGCCAATCTTCAGGAGCACAACGAAGCCAAGAAGGGCCGCTCCACCAAAGATCATGTGACACCAACTGCGAAGGCAGTAAACCACGAGATAGGCAGTCGCTTGGATTCTCAACACCTGCTACATGGTAGAAATGTTGAGAGCCCAGGTTCTCCTGACATTGAGCTACTCTATTGCTGACGAAGACTGACCAGCGATGCGGAGAGGAATGAATCCACGATAAGGCTATCGTGGAGTCTGAAAATGCGTAAATCCCTGCAATAGGAACACGTGAAGCGTAAGTATCGCGAACAGTCTTCACCAACTTTGACATGAGCACGGCTGCGCACAGCTCCAGACGTGCAAGAGTTGTGACTTTGGTAGGTGAGACCTTTGACTTCGCACAAAGCAAGCGAACTACGACACCGGACGGGCTAGTAGAGTGTATGTAAATGACACAACCGTACCCACCCATACTGGCATCGGCGAATGCGACTATACGAACACAACAATCATCGGTAACACCCACATGACGTGGTATCCGCAAGGAATCCAACAAGGAAAACTCCTGCATGAGAAGCGAAAAACGTTTGACGATTTCATCAGGAGCGACATCATCCCAACCGATATTGCTCAGCCATAACTCTTTGATGAGCAACTTGGCGTAAAAGATCACGGGAGCGACTAGACCGAGAACATCAAATAAGCAGGCAACCATCGAGAGTATATTTCTCTTAGTACATTTCTCGGCTACTTGAGCGGACGTGAAGAAGAACTTATCCTGAGAAGGTTCCCATGAAAGACCTAGAACCCTGGACACATCATTGCCCTCGTGAAACTCGAGTGACTTACGATGTGAATCAGGTAGGCTGTTTAAAAGCGCGGGCGAATTGCTACACCATTTTACAAGGTCAAAATCGCCCGACTTAAACATTTTTATGAGATCATGCGATAGCTGTATAGCGTTCTCTTCGTTATTCACCGAATAGACCAGATCGTCCATATACAAGCTGGTCTCTGCTACTTTAGCAGCTTCGGGATAATGCGGACTGTCCGAGGCCAGCTGTCGCACAGTGCGCATAGCTATGTAAGGACTCGACTTCAGTCCAAAAGGTAAGCGGTTAAAAGCGAATGTCAACACAGGATCATTCTCACTGAATCGAAACAAAATGCGTAGGTATTTACGCTGCTCAACAGGTACGCAAATTCGTAAATACATCTGCTTTATATCAGAATTTATAGCGATAGGAAGTAATCTAAAATTGATTAAAAGAAGAAACAAATCTGTTTGTAAATTTGGACCAATATGGAGTACATCATTTAAAGATAAACCGGTGTGAGTCCTGGCACTCGCATCCAATACAACGCGCGGCATCGGCTTGTCTGGCCGAACGACAGCGTGATGAGGGATGTAGTATCCGTCATCCGAAATGGCGGATTCGTCGACTGGACTTAAGTATCCATTATCTATGTACTCTTGGATCACTGCGTTATAATTTTCCCGCAACGTCGGCGATTGGCGGAGTTTTCTCTCCAGCGCAACCAGTCGACGGTACGCGGCGGCACGGGAGTTACCCAACTCGCTGGGATCCTTACTAAAGGGTAACGCGACAGTATAACGTCCCGCATCGTCACGTGACACGGTCGAGGAAAAAATATTCTCACATTCGGTTTCCTCAGGAGATAAAAAACGTTTATTTTCAACTTCTTCCAATTCCCAGAACTTTTGTAATAAATCATTAAGGGCTAATGCTGTGAAAGAAGAGCTAGGTAAATTCAAATTATCTTTACTATGCGGAAAATCACCCATAAGGACATACCCGAATGTAGTCAATAATTTTTTGGCCTTCGCCCAGAACCGTGCTGGAGAGCGGACGCGTGTTAAAATTAAATTAAAATTATTTACTATCCCCGTCTCCGTACATAGTAATATCGCACTTACGATAGTGGTGAAAGTGTTCAACATCGTAACTACAGACGGACGAGTGCTTAACGCGAGGTGTGAGCATACCGCGCTCCCTCCAGTCCACCTTCGCCCCCGCGTGAAGAGTTCGTGCTTCATAATTGCCATCCCACTCACCCGCGCAGAGTGTGACTGTGTGCTGTCCACTCAATACTTTATCTACTACATCGACGCTTGTTATCTGCGCGTACGGCGACCGCTTATTGTTGGAGGCATCAGCTGTTTGATAAGTTAACGCACATAGCGGTGAGACAATTCTATGTACAACTGCGCACGGAGAGTAATATAATATACCTACTTTACTATGTCTCTTCGGCGTACACCTCCCAACACGCCTGCTAAGGTAGAAACCGTTGTACCCAACGTCTCATCTCGTGCGATAACACAATCCGGTTCAACCCCAAATCTAACCGCAATTGAGCATGAGAATGTCACCTCAAGGTTCAAACGTAAACGGGATGAAGAGCCTACCTGTATGGAGGAGATCCGTCAACTGATGGCTAAAGCTGCAGCACAATCTGAATCAAAGTTCGCGGTGTTGCAGTCGTCGATATCCGCAATTAGTACTCAAAATGAAGACACAAAAACCAGTATTGCATTTATTTCCAAGCAGTACGACGATTTGATCGTCAAAATAAGCCAACTAGAAACGGAACGTCGGGCAGACCGTTGTCTTATTCAACGTCTGGAAGAAACAGTTGAAAATCTAGAAAGACAGCTACATTCCACCAGAATCGAAATAAAAAATGTGCCCAAAAGATCTGGCGAAAGCAAAATCGATCTCTGTGAGCTTGTGAAGTCAACGGCTACTGCCCTTAACACGCCGATCCAAAGTCAGGAT
Source organism: Mythimna impura (assembly GCA_905147345.3). Lineage (NCBI taxonomy): Eukaryota > Metazoa > Arthropoda > Insecta > Lepidoptera > Noctuidae > Mythimna > Mythimna impura. The sequence continues at coordinate 7,088,571 of LR990357.1, forward strand.
ATTAAAGATGTGTTTCGCATCAACAAAAAAGATGACCCCTCATCGTCACAAATTATCGTGGATTTCTCAAGCGCCGCCACCAAGGAAACTATAATAAAAGGAGTACGGCAATTTAATATTAAAAACAAAACGTGTAAATTGAACACAACTCATTTAAAGCTAGCGGGCCCTGCAAAACCAGTCTATGTAGCTGAAAAGTTAACCTCGAAGGCGCAGCGTTTATATTATCTCGCGCGAACATTTGCCAAAGACAATGCTTTTAAGTACTGTTGGACGTCATACGGTAAAATATATCTCCGACAAGCTGAGGGTGGGAAGCAAATTCCTATACGCAAGGAAGAAGACTTAGACATTCTTCGACTAAATAAGTGACTAGGATTTTGGTATTGTACTTTTCTGTTTGTCTTTACTTTGTTATATAATTATTATACTTTGTATTTACTCCATGTGAAACTTTTACACACAAAACTATGCCTCAAATCGATTAATCACACGCACACCAACAATAAGCAAAAAATAAAATATATTTTACATCTATATACATATGTACCGGGATACCTATCTTACACTTATTATATAATTATTACACTTTGTATTCAATCCTTAATAACCTTTTACACCAATCACTATAATTCAAACATCTTAATCACTCGTACACTCACAACAAACACAAAATGGATATTTTTACATCGATATATATACACTACACAATGTACAGGGGAGTATATTATTTGTGGTTATCGCACAGCAGGTATTAATTTATTCTTAGTTCATAATTTTACTGCGACAGCGTTTTGTTTACTTATACAATGACTCATTCAATCATAAATACTTCTACTGAATTAGATAATAAATAGCCATTGCGTCTGCTTATAATTGCGACACGTTAACGTGTAATACTCTCATTGGTAATAACAGCAAGTCACTGAATATTTTTTCTCTAAACATTCGTAGCATATACAAAAACTTAGACAATCTATTAGTATTATTACACAGTCTAACATTTGAAAATGATGTCATTATTTTAACTGAGTGTTGGCTGCACGCAAATAAAAATGTCCCATCTATTGATAACTATAATACATATATTTCTAAAAATTATTTAAACAAAAGCGACGGTATCGTAATGTATGTAAGGAAATCAATTAAGTGTTCTGTGGTGGAGCCGGACTATTCAGGTGCTAACTTTTTATTACTACAAATTGAACCCGATATATTTATACTGGCCGTATACAGGTCGCCGTCTATACATTGCATAGATAGTTTCCTAGACTCGTTAGATAATATTTTGCGCCCTTTAAATTCTAGCAATAATGTATTACTGATCGGAGACATCAATATTGATATTAAAATTAATAATACAGACAAATGCAGTGCATCGTATCTGAACTTAATGGCAGAAATTGGCTTATTGCCTGCTCATACCTATCCCACCAGAATGCTCAACTGTCTCGACCACGTCATGATGAAAACCATTTGTCCTGCAACTGTATGTGTCATTGATTCCTGTATAACAGATCATTTTCCAGTGATTGTTTCATTAAGCATTTCCACACGTAGAATTATGAACAAAAATTGTAGTGTAAACAAATTAGACATAAAAACGTGTGTTAGTCAAATAGAGGCTCTTGACTTCTCCTTTATTAAGTCTATTCCTGATGCAAACGCTGCCGCCACTGCTTTTGTAGATAAACTATCAAGCATTATAAAAGCTAATACTAAAGTTTACAAGACAACTTGTAAAAAAAGAATCCTTAAACCTTGGATTACAAGTGGGCTTTTGCGCTGTATTAGACATAGGGACCGACTCCATAAACAACACAAAAAGAGCCCTACTAACTACACCTTAGAAACAACGTTTAAACGTTATCGGAATTACTGTAATTCTCTGTTAAGAAAATTGAAAACAACTTATGAAAAGTCCTTACTCCAAAACGCCAAAACTCCCAAAGATTCGTGGAAAGCAATAAAGTCAATAATTAACTATACTGATGATAAATCAACTGCAGATGGCTTATTAAATTCTAATTCTAACAATATTAATAAAATCAATAAATATTTTTCACAAATAGGTAAGCAGCTTGCCGATGCCATTACTCCTACGCATAACCCTATTTACAATTTTAAAGTCCCTAGCAACCTTAATTCTATTGTTCTCTTACCGCCGGATGAAGCTGAAATTGAAGCATTAATATTAAACCTTAAAAATAACTGTGCTACTGGCTGGGACTCTATTCCAGTTCAGTTACTTAAACTGTGCAAAAATATTATAGTCCCTCCTCTCACTTACCTCTTTGAACTTTGCTATGCTCAAGGTATCTTCCCAAATGTGTTTAAGAGAGCTCTCATTACTCCTGTGCACAAGGGCGGGAATCGAGACGATGTGTCGAATTATAGGCCTATCTCTGTATTGTCTGCGCTTTCAAAAATATTAGAAAAAACACTTAATAGCAGACTCATTCAATTTCTTGAAAGTAAAAATATTTTGGCTAACACTCAATTTGGCTTCAGGGCGTCTAAAAGCACCGATGATGCAGTTAGTCAGCTTACTGATTTTGTATCATCTAAAGTTGACGGAAACCAAAAGTGTATAGGTGTTTTCCTTGATTTAGCCAAAGCATTCGACACAGTCTCGATTTCAGCACTTGTGAACAAGCTGGATGTCATTGGCGTAAGAGGAACGGCCCTAAAAATGTTTGGGGACTTTTTGTGTAACCGTAGACAGCAGGTAAAGATTGGAAATTATGTTAGCTCTGATGCAAATGTTGTCTATGGTGTTCCTCAGGGCAGTATACTCGGCCCAAGTCTCTTCCTGGTGTACATCAATGACCTATGTCTTCAACCACTCTGCAATGGTAAAATATTTGCGTATGCTGACGATACAGCCGTAATATTCCATGGAGGGACTTGGGATGAGGTACGTCGCATTGCCGAGAACGGCCTCCATCGACTTGGCCAATGGCTCGGAGCCAATCTCCTTACCCTCAATATATCTAAAACTTCATTTATACAATTTTCATTTTCCAAAACTAACCTTAAAAACGTTAATATTAAAGTTCATTCTTGTAATTATCCTAACAGTAATAGTTGTTCTTGTCTTTCTATTAATAAAGTCACACAGGTCAAATACTTAGGTATTATCTTAGATGAGAGGCTAAGTTGGGAACCCCATATAAGTCTTGTTACGGGTCGCACTAGGAAGCTAATCTGGGTTTTCAAAAAACTTAGGCACGCCGCGGAATTTCCTCTTCTTCGTAATATTTATTATGCTTTAGCTCAATCCATACTTGGATATTGTGTAGGGGTCTGGGGTGGTGCCTGTAAAACCCACATGATGCAATTAGAAAGGGCTCAAAGGTCATTATTGAAAGTAATGACTTTTAAACCCTTCAGATATCCGACTAAACAATTGTATGAAAATTGCGAACTGTTAACAATTAGACAATTATATATATCCCAAATTATATTAAAAAAACACAAGCAAACTCCCTGTGATGTAAATGTGTATAAGAGTAAACGTGTTATTGCTAACGTATGCTTACCTGTCAGATGTCGGACAGCTACGGCTAGACGACAGCAATCTTATAGGTCATCCTACTTATACAATAAAATAAATAAAATAATAAACATTCATCCACTTGCTGTTCGAGAAACAAAAATGAAAATTAAGAACTGGCTACTTCAATTAAACTACGACCAAACAGAAATGTTATTGCTCACAGATTAATATCCTCTACTACCACATACTTCACCTACATCTAACATCCATCACACACATACACCCTCACACACACGCACACACACGCACACACACACACACACACACACAAACACGTTATCTACATGCATAAACACAACATGAGTAAACCTAACCCATCACTTATTTGATTTATTTCATCTTATTATTATTATTTTTTATATTTTTTTATTCACTATTTGTATCAAGTAGAAAGTGGGAGAGGGCACTGATTTCTGTAATACAGGTTTTTACCTAGCTCAGAAGTCAGGGTTTTCATAGGATTCTTGTAAAAAGTTTGTGAATAAATTTATTATTATTATTATTTCTTTATTCGTTCAATATACATATTAATTAAATTTTTAAATATTTTTTTTAACAAAATCATATAAAAAAAAAAAACATTTAAAAATATAAAAAATAGTAGTCCGCCGGTATCGAGACAGGGTCCAAGCTACCGGTGGTTAGGGCTCCAGAGACAGGAACCTCCTCACGATGCGAGCCGTATCGAGGAGTACTGCCTTCTGTATCAGGCCCTTGATCCAACCGCGCAATGACAGCTTCGACAGATGGTCGTCGAAGCTTTTGGCTATAAGGCCGTTGGCGGTCACGACAATCGGCACAATGACAGCCGAGTCTACATTCCACATGTCAACAACCTCGTGTGCTAAGTCGAGATATTTAATTTGTTTCTCTTTCTCAGCTTTCACGAGATTCTCGTCATGTGGGATGGTGACATCGACTATCATTACGCGGCGCGCTAATCGGTCTATCACTACTATATCCGGCTTATTGGCTACAATAGTCCGGTCAGTAATGATAGACCGATCCCAGTACAAGGTGACATGGTCATTTTCGAGAACTGGGTCGGGCACATACCTGTAATACGGTACCTCATAATCCACTAGGTTGTATTTCAAAGCAAGTTGCTGGTGAATAATCCTGGCTACTTGGTTATGCCTGTGCAAGTACTCGCCGTTAGCCAGACGAGAACAACCAGAGATAATATGTCTGATAGACTCACCCGGACGATGGCATGCCCGACACACGTCAACCGTCCCGTCCTTCATTATATATCTCCGGTAGTTATTCGTCAAGATGACTTCGTCCATAATTGCACAGATAAAACCTTCAGTTTCCCCGAAGAGGTTGCTGAAACGTAGCCAGGCTACGGACGCTGCAAAATCTATATCAGACTCATGAAGAGCCCGATAAAAGCGCCCGTGGAGCTCCTTACTTTTCCATACTTCCTTGCGGTCATCAGTTGTAAGTACCACAGGTTTGCGCCAGTTCTCTTTAGCCATGGACAACGGGGTGAGTCCCTTGTCCACTGCGACCACATCTCGGTGCATACCCACATCGGTTTTGTGAAAGTATTCTCTGAGGCTGCACACCTCGCGGTTGTGCAGGGTCTTCGCGTTTAAAAAACCTCGACCTCCACACTTCCGCGGGATGTACAGTCTCATCACCGACGACCGTGGGTGATGCATCCGGTTTGCGGTCAGCAGTGTACGGACCCGCCTATCCACAGCGTCTAGCTCGGTCTGAGTCCATTTGAGTATGCCGAAAGAGTACATTAAGACCGGCATGACCCAGCCATTGAAGGCGCGCACCTTATTTCCACCTGACAGAAGGCTGTTTAATACCTTCTTCAGGCGGCCAAAGAAGCGCTCCTTCAACGATTGCTTCATGTCAGCAACGTTAATGCCTAACGCTTCCGACATACCCAAATACTTATAGGTTTCGGTCGAGGAGAGGGATCTAAAGTGTATGGAATCTGAGAGTTGAATCCCCTCAGATTCCATAATCTCCCCTCGCTTTACATGCATGACTGCACATTTATCCACACCAAATTCCATCCTGATGGCACTACTGAAGGTTTCAGTTACCTTCAGTAGTTCCATCAGTCGTAACTTGTTGGGGGCAATGAGTTTCAGATCATCCATGTAAAGAAGGTGTGATAGAACCTGACCACCTCTTCTCAACCGATAGCCCAAGCCTGATTCCTCCAGCAATGTGCTTAGAGGATTCAGGGCTAAGCAGAACCAAAGTGGACTCAGACTGTCGCCCTGGAATATTCCCCGTTTAATCCATATAGGCTCATCGTCCCTTCGAATCGATCGACATCCTGGATAGCGAAGAACTGTGTTCCATTGCCCCATACATGACTCAAGGAAGGTGCGTAGAGTTGCATCTATTTTATACAACTCCAACACCCTCATGAGCCATGTATGTGGCACAGAGTCATAGGCCTTCTTATAATCTATCCAACATGTCGACAGATCCTTGCGAGATCGACGAACCTGTTGGCTTATGGCCATGTCGATGAGGAGTAGCTCCTTAGTACCGCGAGACCCGTTCCTACATCCATTCTGAGAGGCAGACATAATTGAATTGCTATCAATGTGCTTGTTAATTTTCGTTCTCAGAATGGACGTAAGAAGTTTATAGACCGTTGACAAGCATGTTATCGGTCTATAATTCTTGGGTTCCGCAGTACTACCTGTCTTATGGAGCAGATGGGTAACGCCAGTTGTTAGAAACTGAGGTAGCGACCCAGACTCTAAGGATGACTGGAATTGAGATGCCAGGAGCGCGTGTGAGCTGCTATACCATTTAAGCCAGAAATTTTGAAGTCCGTCCGGTCCTGGAGACTTCCAATTCGGTAACGGACGGACTGCTCTGGCTACATCTATTGGGCTAATGACTATTTTTTCCATTTCTGGTATAGCTTCGCACACGCGCTCAACTTCACGCATCCAGCCATCCTCAGTGTGACAGACGGGCACCGACCAAATATTGCGCCAGAAAGTATTCGTGGCGACAGCATCTGGGCGGGTCACGTCAGTCACATTTTGTTCAGGTCGCTCCCAAGCTCTGTATACCCATCTCTCATCGCTCTGGAACATGCGATTCTGCGAGTACCGGTCGCCTCGCCGCTTATACCGTCGAATACGGTTGGCCCATGCACAAACTTTCTGCTTCAGGAAGTCGATGCGCTCCGTGACACGAGATAAGTATTCTCGAGGGCTGATTTCAGTCCCCGAAAACGCTCGCCTCACGTAGCGCATCACACGTGGTCGTGTATTGCCCTCCCTGAAGCAGTATAGTTTACCAATGAGCGCTCTGGCCTCATCAATACGCCTCTCAATCCTACATTGCCAGGCAGGTGCGGCAGGCTTTGGTCGAGTAGCTCCGTCACAACTTGGTAGTTTGACGTTGGCTAAACGACATGCCGCAATAGCCCCGCAATAGAGGATTGAGTGCGTATCAGCGAGGTTTACGCTGCTCTCGAACACATTCTCAAGCAGCGAGTCCAGAGCACACACTAGCGCCCTATTTTTTTTGTGCATAGGTAACCGGGGTAGACGAGGTCTAAGAGCGATCGGAGTCGATCTGTACTCGCGGAGTGCATCCTCCAGTGCGCTCCTCAGTCGATCGTTGCACTGGCTACTTACTGTGACAACCCTATCATCTGCTTCATCATCAATATGATTGGACCGCGGCAGGGTTGCATCTGTAGCCTGTGGTGCCTCAGTCTGTGTCTGTGATGGAGTCGAGATGATACGGTTGCTCAGTACCTCTGAGCGCAGCCTATCAAGTGCGGCGCCGTCCAATCTGTGATTTCGTTGGATAACCCGCACCTGATCCGACAATCGTTGAGCCGTGACATTGACGGTTGGTTCCAGTTCCTGAAACAGAGACAGCATCCTAACACGGTACGCAGTGAGGTTAGTTCCCCCCTCTGTAGACCCATAATATGCGCGCATGACATTTTCGTTCATGGACTGAGTCCATTTCATGCGCTGCACACAACCACCGGTAGCGGGGACCCGGCTCGGGGCCGGTTGGCCCCTAGGTCCTAAGCTCTTCGGTGGCCGGCCTCTCCCCGGCCGACGTACAGGTGTATTATTATTATTATTATTATTATTATTATTAATAATGCGGGTGGCGCATTTGAACCTAAGTCTACCCTATTACCCAAATAAATATACGGAAACAGTTGAGCGCCTAACACTATGTCAATATCTCCTGGAATATTCCAGCTTAAATCAGCGAGCGGAAGCGAGTGGAAGTCCACATGACAATCCCACTTAATATGGTGCGAAGGTAGCTTGTCCGTAATACACTCAACTACTAACGCGTAAATAGTATATTTTTGATGCGGGTATACGCGAGACTCGATATCTAGATTCACATAACCTATTATCGGCCGCGACACAGAACCAACTCCTTTGACAAAAGAATTATTCAAAGGAATTATTACTAAGTTGAGTTTTCTACAACAATCTGTAGTTATTAAATTATTTTGCGAACCATTGTCAATTAAGCACCTAACTATTGTTTTATGGCCCGAACTATTATTGTTAGCGCGCGCATAAACCTGAGCGGTCGACAACAAGACTGCCGACTTAGCCCTCGTATCTGCAGCCAATAATACGGCCGTGTTATGGGTCGGACATGTTTGAGCAACGTCACCCGAACCACAAGACGCCGCGCGGGGCGGGAGGAACGCGGGGGGCGCAGTGGCCAGCGGCACAGCCAGGCTGGACGCGACGGCCTCATTGCAATTCGTCGGTTTAACATCAGCTACATGCGATTGTTTATTATTTTTCTCAAAATGTAATAAAGTATGATGGCGTTTTTTACATACGTTACAGACTGAGGTCGACTTGCAATTACTCAAACCGTGCGACGTGCTCAGACAATTTGCGCAACCATGTACGGATTTAATAAACTCAAACCTAGTTCTAGGAGTCAACGCGGATTGAAACTCAGCGCACTTATACAAATGAACATGAGCGTTATCTTTACAATACGCGCAGACGAAGCGGGGCGGAGCTGGAGCGGTAGAATTAGGCGATACATTCACAACAAACGCTTTCGTTTGCGTGCGAGGCTCGCGAGATGCGGGACTATGAGGTTTATTATAATTATTTTTCGCGTTCGAATGAGATAAATTCGAGCGTGCTAATATCTTAGCCTGATCTTGAACAAAGCTAATTAACAATTTAGTTGTAGGTATTTCAACATCGCGAACGGAAAGTTCAAACGATTGACCAGTCTGTGAATCTATTTTTCTCATAGCGCAAAGCAAAAGAAAAAAATCCGCAAGATCCGGAATACCAAGTTGTTTCAAGGCAGAAATACTTGCACTAAATGTTTCAATGAAAGAATCGAGACCATTTGCGTTACACAAACAACTTTTTAAATCTAATATATTATTTAAATAGTGTATACCTAATGTACGCTTATCCTGGTATTTATTAACTAAGCTGTCCCATAGAAAATGATAATCTTTAACGCGTTATGTGTAAGTCTACCTACTAAATACTGCACACGCTGCGAGTCAGTCAGCTGATCATTGTCATGAATATTCGACTTGAACGACTCATAGAAAACAGGCCAATTCTCGGGTTTCCCGTCGAAAGATGGCAACGCAATCGGAGGCAGCTTTATTTTTAGTGGTTCAAAAAGCGTTTTCGAATTACTACATTGTGATAACTGAGATTGACTACTGTCGATTTTATTCCTAATACGCTTAATGCGAATAAACAAATCTTCAAAGGATTCTAAACAAGCATAGTCGGGACTCGAACCAGGTTTCAAATTAATGTTTATGTGGTTAATTTGATCGACATAAGATTCAAATTTATCACGAATGTCGTCAATAGTTTCCGATTCAGTCATAAAACTTTCACTATTTCTCGTATCGAACGACGAAATATTTTTCGATAATTCATATAATCGATTAAGGCGTTTGAATAACAATCCTTTCTTCTCATGAAGGATAGTCAGTAAATCTTCCGGCTTTAATTGTTTCTCAGTCATTTTGTTAAGTTAATATCAAGAGCAATATCTAAAAATATGCGCGGGTAAACTTATCAGGCGGTTAGCAATCGTAAAGTATCTTCCCGATCTGTGGCGGTATCTGAATAAAAATCACTAATACGCACAAAGCCGAAATGATGTGAAACTACCTCCTATTATATGTTATCAAAGTGAAATACGTATCACATTAAATTCTATGAAACAATATTGACAGATTTACCAAAACCTACGTAGAATCTATCGTCAATTATGTTTATGTTATAGCGGAGAGCGGTTTATAGGCAAGAATAATTTACCAAAGGTTTACGTAAATATCTATAACCTATATATACCTATTATGATTTTCACCAAATATTACGTAAAAATCTAACTAGGGAGCGGTTACCTGGTTACCTATCCAGGCTCGAAAGGACCAAATAATTATGATGACGCGTGTAAATAGCAATCACCTGAATGGGTGGTGTTTTAAGACTACCAATATGGCGGTGAAATTATGGTTATATTACACAAAATTAAATCCCTGCTGACGACTCCCTGCGACACCAGAATCTGGCGACGTTTATAGCAATTGGGAAGCCCACGTACCTTGCTAATCCAGTGACCCAACTTGTCGTCAGGAAAGCGCTTCGCTCACGGATGCGTGGTCGGTGTGTGTGCTGCCGGCCGGCGAGCTAAATCTTCATCCATCCACCGGTGGGCTGGTCAGAACTCGTGAAACCAACACTGCACTATAAGGTCTCAATGTCTCACAGTAGCAGATACACTTATTACAGGAGAATTCTCAGGTTTTCAACAGATATGGGATTTTGATCACGGAGCGGTTTTTATTCGACGCAATGTCGATTTGCGTAGCGGACACAACTGTTTTGTTAGCGGGTTAGAAGCCATCTAGCGGTCTTTAGCGAGCGTCTCAAGAAAGCATTCGATACGTCACCAGTGGGCGTTGCGGTCGTAGATATTGGTGAAGGAAATCGTCAACAGAGACTCAATTAACTTAGAGAATGCGGGAAAGGTAACTAATTTATATTATTTATTCTCTAAAAATACATATACCTTAAGAAAAGGCATTGACGCTTCACCAATTATAAAAGTAAAATAGGTACGTCAAACAGATTTGTTTGACCGGTCGACACAAACTAAAGTCTGTCCTTACCTGTCATTTAGACTCTGCCTATATCCGATACTATCTGAAACTTTTATATCGGTTTCGGTTACAGATACTTTTTATTTTGGATACCCGATAGTTTCGGAGCTCCATAATATCCCTAATAATCTACTTGAATCTAGAATCCTAGATACCTTCTTTCAATGGATTAAATACCTACTCAAAGGAAAGATTACTTTCGATGTTTATGATTTGCCAAATTTCTAATCAGCAGAAACTGCACTTTGCCAGAGCAAAAGCAGGTAAGTACATACTTATATCTTAAAAATTAGTTATGAACGTTTTCGAAAAATAATTTAGATAGAAAGGATTTTTCACTTTCTCTATGGAAAGTGAAAAAAATTTAATAGTTTTCTATAAAACTTTAAAGACCTTTGTGGTAAGAACTTTACGTATGTTTACCAAACTTCTTATTAATCGGTTCATTCATATCTAAGAATAAAGACTTGCCAGGTTTTACACGCTATTGTTATTAAATGCGTGTAAAACCTACTTATAAATAACTGCCGAATTAATAATAAACATTTACGTAGGTATTCATCGTGTCATGAAAAAAAAAGGACAAATTAACAACTTCATCCTGATAACGACCTCATTAACAAAACACCTAGGTACATATTTGTTTAAGGTGTTTTGTGAATGGATGAGGTAAAATGTTTTATAAGCCATGATTGTAGGTGATTAACTGAATTAGATAAATTCTACAAAATCTTAATGACTCTAGTGATAGATTCCATTCTCCGACATAACAATGTCTGGCCAAGCTCGCCCTTGGTTTGGTGCGGAGTGTGATCGCGCTAACGCGCTTAAGCACGCGGCATACCAGGCATGGGCCGACGCTCGTATGCACAAGGCGAATGACGTAAGTCAGAAGAAGAGAGCCTTCAACAGAGCTACCAAGTCTTGCTAGAAGGTGATGCGGAGGTTTCGGTTCGACCACATTAGCCGCATCGGGAACAAACTCGCTTCATACCCTGCTGGTAGTAAAGCGTTTTGGTCCCTAGCTAAGTCGGTTGAACCTAACTTCTGCCGTCCCTCACTACCGCCACTGCTGAAACCCGACGGGTTGGTGGCCCACACCGCTGAGGAGAAAGCAAATTTGTTTACCTCACTCTTCGCGGAATCTTCGCGTCTAGATCATGGTGACGCGCGGCCCCCTGCTTATCCTGATTGTTGCGAGACGAGTATGTCGGATATTCGCATCTATCAGAAGGACGTCCGTAGGGTGCTGCGTAACCTAGATAGGGCTAGCGGTCCAGACGGGATACCGGCAATTGTTCTAAGAACGTGTGCGCCTGAACTGTCTCCGATCCTGACACGCCTATTTAGGCTGGAAAAGTGCCAATTGCATGGAAGCAAGCTAACGTACAGCCCGTGCCCAAGAAGGGTAGTCAGGCTGACCCAGCTAATTACAGACCAATCTCGGTAACGTCCATTCTCTGTAAGACTATGGAATGTGTGCTCAACACTAAGCTCCTGGCATACCTTGAAGCTAATGACATCTTAAGTGACCGTTAATACGACTTTCGCCGAAATCGGTCAACTGGTGATCTTCTAGCGTATACCATCAACATCTGGAGTGAGGCCATCGAGAAGCACGGGAAAGCGCTTGCCGTCTCCCTCGATATCTCGAAGGCTTTCGATAGGGTCTGGCACAAAAGCCTTATTAGTAAGCTTCTTTCCTTCGGTTTACCTGCTGGATTGGGTGCATGGATCGCAGACTTCCTGAGAGACCGGTCCATGTGAGTGGTCATTGATGGCTGCTCGTCCGGTCAAATAGTCATTAATGCCGGGGTCCCTCAGGGGTCAGTGCTCTCGGCAACATTGTTCTTCCTGCACATAAACGATCTTCTTAAGCCCGGTACTTTTGGGTATGAAGACGACAGCACTGTTGCTGAGAGTTATAAATCTAGCGCGCGAGCTAGTGAGTCACAGAACCAGTCTCTCCGAGAGGCTATGGTCGAGCGCTTGAATTTGTCCTTGGAGGCAGTCTCTGAATGGGGCGATGCCAATTTGGTCAAGTTCAATGCTGTTAAAACCCAGGCGTGTCTATTTTCCGCTAAAAGGAGTCAATCGACCATCTTGATTTTCTTGGTGTTACGCTGACGTCAACACTCAACTTGCTAGCCTGTCGGTTTTTTACCGGTTGCATTTCGGAGAGTATGCGTCGGAATTGCATGACCTAATTCCGCCTAGCAATGGGCTAGACGGAATTATCATCGGACCACCATGCGTACGGCGATGCGCCACCGGTACATGGTTGACATCCCACCTGTACGCACAAAACGTTTTGGGAAACATTCATTGTACGTATAGCCAAGGAGTGGAATTCCTTGCCGGAATCTGTGTTTCTTGATGGCTCCAACCCGGGAGTCTTTAAGTCAAGAGTGAAAAGGTTAGTTCTATGTAAGCGCGCTCCATCGTCGACCGTATTGTCGCTTTCCATCAGGTGAGATAGCGCAAACCATAAAAAAAACAGAACCTAAATGAAGTTTAGCAGCTTTTTAATAATATACATATATTTTTAATTGATATAAACTAGTGCTTGACTGTGATCCCTCCTGATGGTAAGTTTGTTGATGGTGATCTATACGGTGTAAAGATAAACAACATGGGTTTTTCAGCAAGACTTAGCACCCGGCCTTAAGGCGACGCAGTTGGCGCAGTGGTTGAGTGATTGACTGCTGCGTTGCGTGTCGCGGGTTTGATTCCCGCACGGAACAAATATTTTTATGACTTACAGATAGTTATTCCAGGTCCGGGTGGTTTGTGTATGTGAATTTAGATGTTTGCGAACGCACCGACGATACGGGTAATTTCTAGTGCGGGTCAAAGTATTTTTATAAATAAAAATATACAGATACCTGTATCACACATTCTGGGGAACAATATGATGCTCATTTTTCTGGTTCCAAAAATGTTATAAATGGGTAATAAGTAAGGTATTTCTACAATAACAATTTGATATTAAAAATTGGCAATTTTGCAGTTCTCTGAGAATAAAACCTAATAAATTAGTATTTAATTAATAATATTGACGTGTTTTTTTTTTTTTTTAATAAGTATCCCAATAACTTAAGCCGGGTTCCCACTATGCCGGACAGTCAAGTACCTACTCACCTCAGTTGAATTTGGACCTGTGCGCACAATGGACGACGAAATTTGGTTTTAGTATTAAACATACTTCACGAAATTTGGTTTTAGTATTAAACATACTTCACGCCATGCTGCTAACTTTAAGTTTTTGTCTTTATAGACTTCTTCGGTCTTATCCCATAGAACAGGTCTCTCTTGGAAAAGCGTAATTAAAGTTTCTATTTAAATATCCATGTGGTCCATGACACGTTTACTTACTCGTATATCGAAAATGCGAGCCGAATGGCTTGAGGGGAGCACGGGCGGGGCGAGGGGAGTACGGGCGGGGCGAGCGTTCCGGCACAAACTCGGGTCCGGTATTTCTACCGGCACTTTGCAGAGGCAAAACGCTCAGTAAAAGTGCCGGATCTGGGATAATGTGAATAGCTTCATATAAATTGTACAGCCACTAGCCTTTCCGTCAGTTTTACCGGTCCGGCATAGTGGGAACCCGGCCTAATTTGTTATTTCGCCACCCCATACAAGTTGCATATCATCCTTATGCCAGCAGGCTTCTCCAAGTGCAGGAAATGATCTCTAAATGAATCTGGTATATCAATTTAACTGGCCTTTTTCCAATTGAGTTTGGAACAGTTTGTGGAGCCTGTCTTACCTCCAGAACACAGGAACTGGGTAACAATAGACTCCTTGGCAAGAATAATAATAATATAATACCTACATACATATTATAGATAAATTACACCCAGACAGAACAAATGATCTTGCATAAGACACAAACATTTGTTTTGAGTGATTATCAAACCCATAACCTCCGGCATAGCAGTCAGGAGCACTAACCACTAGACCAACAGGACAGTCATATTCTTTTATCTATTGGTGTGATGGATTACCAAACATACACTTTAACCCATATATTATCTTAGGATTCTTAGGGCCGACGCTGCGTTACGCGGTCGCCCGCGCGGTCCCATACAAAAGTGCACCCACAGACTAAGTGCACCGTCGCGCGGGTACCCGTCGCGCCCCGTGCCCGTTTTGCTACGTAATAATATTATAGGCGTTTACACGCGGGCTTAGCCTGACCAATCGCCATTGTTTAAACGGGGTTTCCCCGTTTACACAATGGTTAGGGATGACGATTGGACGAGGCTGGGCTCACGTGAAAACGCACCATTAAAGTTGAACTAGCGACACTGCGCAGGTAATAATACGGGTTTTCGCTATGGAGACCGCCGCCGCGCCGCACACGACACTAGTGATGGGAAATTCCCGAGAACATTCTTTTAGCGAGAACTTTGCGGATATGTTCTCGAGAATGTTCTCCGAGCAGAGAATTTACGAGAACTTAAAAACTGAGTAACGAAACCTAAACTTCATTTAATACCTTTTTAAAATTTGAATGATAGATGAAATATAATAGTGTGTTATTTTATATTTTGAAACGTTTTGTGAAACAAACTACTTTTGCGGATTTTCGAAATGAAATACAGTATAAATTGATAAGCAAATCATCTTTATTCTCGTAATTTTGGCAAAATAAAATAAAAATAGGAAAGTCATATTAATTTCTCTCGACTAAATCAAAATAAGTTGGTAGATGATTAATATTTCTTTAAATAACAACTCTCTCATTATTAGAACAAAACAATAAACAGGTATTTATCTTATAAAACCACATATAAATAGCACTTAAAATAGGAGGTAATTACTCATTGATTCTGTAATCCTTGCTAAAGTACAATTAAAATATCTACTTAATTACTGTTCTTAATTAAATCACTTTGGTTTATATTGATTATTTATTAAAGACTAGATAATCATTTTCAGGCTGTTTTTTTATATGTCCATGTTTAGTGGATCATTGTTCTCATCATTGCTGAAGTTCAATGGCTCATATACTTCTTCCTCTTCACTTTCCATATCTTCTGCTACTGAATCATATACGAGTACCATATCCTCCGACTCTGACTCGACGTCACTTTCTTCAAAATTATTAGTTTGAGTCATTGTTTGACTATAGTTTACCTGATTTGGGTCTCCATTTCCACTAGATGTACTTGGAATAGGATCAGAAGAAATTCCATCACTTTCGAAATGTATTCTTCTGTTAATAATTTTCCAGTTGTGTGCGATCAAACATATTTTTCCCGCAGTGCCAGTACGAAATCTATTGCGCTTCTTCGTGTGAACGTTGGCAAAAGTGGAAAAGGAGCGTTCTACTGAGGCAGACGTTGCCGGTGCAGTTAATATCTTGAGAGCAATAATTCCAAGTTCTGTGTCAGCGTACAATGTCTCCCACCAGGTTACAGCTGGAACTTTTGCGGCCATGGCCCAGATGAATTCTTTACTCCACAATCCTGAACGGCACTTATACTCGGAGACTTGTTCAAAAAAATTTGTCACCGATGGGGACTGCTCTTCTACCAACGTCATTACAAATTCCCACCCATCTATACATTCCTCTGGTGTTAATGTTACTCCTCTGTTTTGAGGATCTAACAGAGTTGCTGCGAGATGTATTGGCTTTAGTGTTGTAGCTTTTCTATTTGAAAATTTAATTTTTAACTCCTCACAAAAATTTTCTTGCAATATTTGAACTGTAGCAGGCTTATGAAGAACTTTTTGTACTTCTGAAAATGCTGTATGCACCAAATGTATTAAGCAGCGATCTCCTTCTAATTTTGTAAGCCAATCTACAATTGGTTTTAAAACGAATTGTAGCTGTTCAAGTTTTGTCCAGGTGTTATCATCCAGAAGTAAATTTTTATATTTACTTAAAGAAGCTGCATTTAGGGCCATATTTTGTAAAACTAATTTGCATTCCATCACACTGTTAATGCAACGTAAATGACTGCCCCATCTCGTTTTGACAGGCAACTGAAGCGCTTTTTTAATTCCCTTTTCTTGGGCAACATTATTAAAATCTGCGGTTAAAATGTGGGAACGGTGAATGCATTTAATAACATCTGTAATATCTGACATAAGTGTCTTTAGGTGTTCATTTTTTAGAATATCTCCAATCATCAAGTTAAGTGTGTGTGCCAAGCAACCGCTCCACTTTATGTTTGGATACTTTCTTGATAACATTTCTCCACATTTGACCATATTAGAAGCATTATCCGTTATGACCAGCATTATTTTATTACTTCCGATTTCATCTATTATTTTGCATACTTCTTCAAATAGGTAATCAGCAGTGTGTCTGTTTTCTTTGGTTTCAATGAATTTGTAAAAGTACGGCGTAGGTGTATATATAATAATGTTTATTATTGGCTCATTCCTAATGTTTGTCCAACCATCCAATGCAATGTGCACAACTTTGGCTTCTTTGATGTCTGCATCAATTTTATCCTTGATTTTTACATACTCTTCTTTCAGAAATGTTGTGGATAAAGCTTTTCTATCGGGTGGATTAAATGTCGGATTTAAAATTTTGAAAAATTGTTTCCATAGTGGATGTTCCACTAGGGCCAACGGCTGTCCAGATACGTAGATTGCCCGTGCAAGAGCGCGCTGTGCATTTTTCTGAAAATAACAGATAACATCGAATGAAAAAAAATCGAAAGTAAAAACCTATCAAACGTAATAAATTCAATTCATTTGGTTATGAAATATCTAAACAAACTTACCTCATCAAAGGGTTCCAGACGTTTATCATTCGAACTTAGTGTTGAATTTGGTGATTCGATATTTGAAAAGATCGAATTTGCCGAATTGATATTACTGTTGCTGTTAGTAACATCTGTTAGAGCCGATTTGACTTTTAAATTCGACTTTACAATTGCAGGGCATTTCTTGCAGTTGTCTATCAAATGCTTGGTCATCCGGGTAGCATTTCTATTCTTATAACTTTGACCACAAAACTTACACAAAAATACAGATTTTCTATTCTCTAATATTTCTCTGTAAAATTCGTAAACTTTTCCTTTTGGTTTCATTATGTACTTTGAAAGCAAACGACCGACGAAACCACACACGCGGCACAACGCAAACTGACGTGAATGCACTTCGACCGCTTATTCAGTACTAAACACAGCGAAGTGCAACAGGGGGGGTAGCGGGCGGGGTGGAGCAGCAACCGCGTGCGCATGCAATGTAATTATTGGTTATTATTTTCTAATACACTATTGTAAATTAGGAAGGTATTATTTTTCTTAGTATTATTTAAAAATGAAAACATTTTATGTTTCAGGATCAATAAGTAATTAAGTCTAGCATAGCTGCTAGTTATGGCACCACTGTCCTATTTATAGACTACAATGTAAATTAAATCATCATAATTATCTTTTTCATGTTAAAATTGGAAGGAGCACATACAAGTTTTAAGTTCTCTTAAGTTCTCATAAGTTCTCGTATGTTCTCTGCTCACGAGAATATTCTAGAACATTCTCGTTCCGAGAATATTCTCATTTTGAGAATGTTCCTTTTCCCCATCACTACACGACACACGCGCTTAGCACAGAGTACCTTTTGCGCTTAGTCACGCGACGGATGCCCGCGCGTGCGCCCGCTTAACGCAGCGTTGACCCTTAGGTTGTTTTACAATCCCACGGATATCTATGTACAATCCCTTTCAACAAAAAAAGTCACATTATAATATTCTGTTTATTTTTTAACAAATATTTACAGAGACCACAACATTTATAGGTACCATCATACATTAAAACGGTTTTTATTTTTGGTGTCAAAATTTTGTACCTACGAGTACATGAAGAAAATAATTTAGCTTGTGAACACTTTATGGTAGTCATCATCAGTACAAAAAAAACACTCGGGGACTGCCGCGGTAAAGCTATTGCATAGCATTTTGTATCAACTTATGCAATTATAATTATTTATTTATTTTATTTATGCAGTATTTCTTTTTCTTTGATATTAATTCAAGTTACACTTTTTGAGCGTGGTGACCGATAAGAAAACAAATTTTTTTCTTTCTTGTTTACTTCATAAATTGCAACAAGTATGTTCAGTTGTTATCATAGAACATTACTATAATCTATTATAATACAAAAAGACTTTTTTGTTTGACCGAGATTTGAACTCGAGGCACGATGATAATATAGGTAGAACGCTGTACTAATGCGCCACACAGGTCGTTAACGACTTTTCTAAAATAGGTGTTCGGTCTCTGTCGGCCTTCAAGCCACACCTCCGTGCCCGTCGGAGTGGGGAGCGTGAGGTTTTTTTCGTTACGGAATTTCTAGATTCGGTCCCCGCGCTCAAGGCCCTCGATAGAAGCTATGCAATAGCTTAAAAACGGTGTGTGCGACACACGACAGAAGTGAAAACTTCATCAATACGAAGTCAATGACACAAAATAAAACTATTTTTTTCCATCGAGTATAGAATGACGCGATGGCGTTGATTAGATTATTAGATTAAGGGGGAGCAAGAATAGTACATTTTAATACAAGTGGAAAAAGTTTATCATTGCCACCGAGGCGGAATTCGCCCGAGCCGAGCGAGGGTGTTGTGGAGCCGAATGCTGCAGTGACAAACCACGAGTATCAAACGACGTTTTTCGATGCACTTAGGAAGATATAAACAAAAATGAGATGTGGATTAGTAAATAATCCACATCTCATTTTAGTTTACACGGGTTTTGAGCGTTGTAGGTATTGTCAGCCGGTCTCATTTTAGGTTGCCAGTTGAACGAGGGCAACGCATCTATAGTTTATAATATAACCCAAAAAATATATTACATTTTACATTCACACAAGGCCTACAAAAGCATCAAAACCAAAATTGGTTGATTCTAAGCTGGGCTGTGAAGCTGGGTAACTACCACGGATATCTGTGGTAACTACTAATATAAATACACACTTGAAATAGGTAAGCAGTACAACATTGATAGTGGCACTATCTGCTTTTTGATTATATTACTAGAATAAGTTACTGGTAATTCAGTAAAAATGTAGAGCTTATTAGCACAGTATAGATATGGAACAGTACGGAAACTACCTACAAATGTTCGAAACGGCTCACTCACACAAACATACGCATCGACGAGACTCCTAAGCGGCACTCGCTACTGACAGCACCGCGAGAAACGCTTAGGAGTCTCGTCGATGCGTATGTTTGTGTGAGTGTGCCGTTTCGAACATTTGTAGGTAGTTTCCGTACTGTTCCATATATTCTATACTGTGTTATTAGTGTGGCCTAGGCACACGTAATGGCAAAGAATATGCGTTTCTCAACACAATCTATATTTTGATGTCATACATAAGCACTAGTTTTCCTTTTTAAGGTTCCCGCTTTTACCCTTTGGATAAAAGAGTAAAAACGGGAGCTTCGTTGTCCGTCTGTCTGTCACCAGGCTCTATCTCATGAAGCGTGATAGCTAGACAGTTGAAATTTTCACAGATGATGTATTTCTGTTGCCGCTGTAACAATAAATACTAAAAACAGAATAAAATAAATATTTAAGTGGGGCTCCCATACACAACAGACGTGATTTTTTTGCCGTTTTTTGCTACGTACGGTATGGAACCCTTCGCGCGCGAATCCGACTCGCTTTTCACAATCATCATTCAATCAGAAAGCCAAACGCGGTAAAAGTTTCGACCGCATTGACGTAACAACAACTCGAACTCAGCGCACTGGAGTGTTTGTGTATTTCGTCTCGCTCCCCCGGCCAGTTATTGAGTCGACAGGAACTCCCAACTCTCCTCTCAGTTCGGTTTTTTTTTTTTGTATTTCGGCTTCGTACAGTTTTTACGTTTAGTTAGTGTCAAGTTTAGAAAGCATTTAGTTTTTGATACTGAATACGATCAAATGCTACTTATTGTTTTTCATATTTAGGTTGTGTGATCCATCCAGTAAATATTTTTTCTTTTCTCGCTGAGGTAGTCAGGGTTGCGAGCTCCCTCAATATTTGTAGTGACTTTCATTGACTTACTTTAAGGAGATAAATAGGAATGCCAAAAGTATAATGTAAGTTGAATTTATTCTAAATATAAGTACTTAAAATTTAAAACTATACAGGTTTTTCAACAGTAGACTATAAGGCCATATTCACCAACAAATCCTTATTTTTCCCTTTAACCGACAAATACTCTAGCGTTTATTCGCCAGGGTCACACATCCACGACCAAACACTCCATCTCGTCAGCTCTTCTGTCACCTATGGGAATTGAAGAGCTAAACGAGATGGAGTACCTAGTCGCAAATACACGACCCTGGCGAATAGGACACGAAAACACTCGTCCGACCAATTTGGCGCGAGCGGCTAATTAGCATAGCATAGGCGATATTTTTAGGGATTTGTTCATGAATTTGGACTTAGTTTTCACAGTATTAGTGATAAGTATTTCCGGTTACACTTACAACTAGACATATTTTGACTTACACATAATTTATCCTAGACCCATTATAATATTCTATAAATATATTCTTAGAGAGATGAGCTGATGAATATACTTTATTTACTGTATGAGAAACTGGCTCAAGATGTTTTTATCACTATCTGTGAGAGGATATAATGTTACAAAATACATTATACACTAATTCTCTCACATTAAACTTAAACTAGACATTTTGACTTAACATAATTTTTATTTGGTACCAATTAGGTACATATAATTTTTAATGAACATTCCTAAAGAGATGAACAAGAACATACAATAATTATTGTATACTAGCTTGAGTTTGAGATGTCCATACAGAATGTATTATACACAGAGAAGATAATACATGGAGCATTAAGTTGAAATAAAAAAATTATAACTTAAGTGAAGTAAGTAGAGTAACGGAACTGGTTTAAGTGGTACAAAAAAGACCTTTTGGTGACCTGATATAACTATTTCCCCAAATAAAACAGCTCAGTAGTTTCTAATCTCAGGTCACCAAACCGCCATATGTTGTTGTACCGTTATAATCATCATCATTTCAGCCGTAAGACGTCCACTGTTGGACATAGGCCTCCCTCAAGTGTTGCCACAATGAACAGTCCTGTGCGTCTCGTATCCATCCACCGTAATACCATGATTCAAATGCGTGAACAAGACAGAGCTATATAATGACTGATGGCGCCATCCTCTTGCAGCGACATCTATAGGAACTAAAATTCAAAATCACAGGGACCCGTCGTCTGGTCGGAAGATCCTCCCTTTTCAACGGAGGTTTACGGGACTCTACACTGTTCTGCGGAACAGAATGTGATGTGTGACAAAACAGCTCTAGATTATACCAAAATAAGTCGGCTTCAGACATCAATTTTAAATTGAGCAAGTTTGATCTCCATTTACAAATCAATCCGTGGCATCATTGAACCCCAAAGCATAACCATTACAAATCACAACATTAATACAACACAGTTATTTGTCTCTTATGATTAACGATGATCTTCATAGAAGTAGGCTGTTATAGCTACGAATCCCCTATCAAGGAAGCTTTGTTCGATCTCCACTGAGCCGCCCACTTCTTTCGCTAGAGACAGAATCTGAAACAATACATAAGAATGATCAGATAAAATGAATAAATATACTGACCGCTATGTGTGTTCTCTGATCTACTCTGTCCTCATTCCTACTAAGAAAGAAAACACGTTTTTGTGTTTTATTAATATTGTAATACGGTAATTTTGTTAAACCAATACTTTTTTCTTTAGAGAACAACTATGGAGTGTCTTGCCGCTACCTTTCCGACAGGAAATGACTTACTGAAACCGTGCACTAGCTTAAAAACATTTTGAATTTTGATCTTCGATTCTATTGCCATATTTTATTTAATTTAAATGAGTATTTTCGAAGATATTACAGATTTAAAATGTAGGGACATAGCGGTTGCGGTGGTATCAGCATTGCACCCGTGCGAAGCCGGGGCGGGTCGCTAGTAATACATAAAAACCAAACTCAAAGAAGCATATGGCTTATTATTTGAAGTATTAAATAAAAAATAATCTTACCTGATCCGGCCTCGAGTTTCTAGGAAGGTAGAAGGTAATGTTTGGTGATATTGTCCTCGCCACCCTCATCAGTTTAGTCGCTGGCTTAGGTTGCAACATCGTTTCCAAGTCATACTCGTGGTTCTGTAGAAGCAAATATAAGAATTTTGACATAAGATAATTGTTTCATTGCACTGCATTGATTTAAATAGATTGCTAATCATTGTTTATCCCGCCAGGGTCGCACATCCACGACCAAATACTCCATCTTGTCAGCTCTCTGTCACCTATGAGGTTAAAGAGCTAAACTAGATGGAGTCGGAATGGTCCATCGATTGCTTTCATGTACTATTCGTCAGAGTCGTGTGTTTGCGACTGGGTACTCCATCTTGTTTAGCTCTTCAATCCCCATAGGTGACAGAAGAGCTGACGAGATGGAGTATTTGGTCGTGAATGTGCGACCCTGGCGGACTAAACACGAGAGTGTACGATTGATACGTCATGTGAGCACTATCGAGCACTACTCACATCACTGTAGTCGGGTCCCCCCCAGGGCGGACTGAGGAACACCATGTCCGCCTTGAGCGTGGGCGCCAACTTAAAGAAGTCCCCCACGATGAACTCGATGCGATCAGCCACGCCGTATGCTGTCGCGTTGTGGCGCGCCATCGATATCTTTTGGGGGTCGATGTCTACGGCTATTACTGTTGAAACAGATATTAAACCGATTAGTCACAAAAAATACACAGTAATAGTAACAATTGCGTGAATTTTCTAGTTTGCTCTATTTGATTCTATATTTCCTTTTTCGCTTTTCGCCTCGCGATTCATTTTACAACCTAGGTATATAGCTCCATCCCTCTTACTTGCACGACTGACTTTATAACACATAATGGTATGCCCTGGTACCTTCTGGATCTTTTATTAACCCCTCGCGCGCGGGTGGATATTATTATTACGTAATTGCGCGTTTTTTCGTAAAATCACCAAAAAAAACTTTTTCTGAATTTTTCTAGGAAAACAAAGATATAGAAAACAAAATTTTTGGCCAAATAAATTTCGTACAAACTTGTGTACAGTACGACAATTAAGCGTTTTTCAAGGTCATTCAAGTTGTAGAGACATATATGTACAATCGGCTCGAGGGGGTCACGATCCTAGAACAACTCTGTACAATCTGTAGGCCATATAAATATTTGTTCTGTGCGGGACTTGAACCCGCGACACACAGCGCACCAACCGTGCCGTCTATATTGAAGAACAAACCTAACCTAATAAGACTCAGATCTAAGGAAATCTAATTTTTTTGGGATAATAAATACACTTCTTGCGTTGTCGTTTAGTCAAGATCTCTCACCTTTCTTGCTGGTGTGCGCAAACTGTATGGTGTTGCCACCAGCGCCGCAGAAGGCGTCCAACACTACGTCATACACGTATTTGTTCGCGATGTCCCTCGCTACGTTCTCCGGCGTCACGCTGAACCAACTCTCGCGGTCCAGCTGTATGCCCTCGTCGAATCTGTTGGGTTACAAAAGGGAAAAAATGTTTATGAGCCTGTTAAGATTAACTATTTCTAACATTTTTGGTGGTGTGAAGATACAATTGGCATTTTACTTTTTTTGGGGTCGGTAATTATCAAATAACTTCTCTCCTTCTGGGTGGAGTGAGAGAGAGTGAGATTGACTTCTACCGACTAAAACCCACTCGTGGTCCTTCAATTACCCTTTGCTTTTCAGGGCTGCGGTAACTCTTTCGAACGATCCGGCAGCCCTAGTTAATTATATGGGTCCAATGTTGGACAAACTTTGGGAAGACTGGATAAACTTAAAATAAAGAGCCAGTCAGTCACTATCAATGGCGATTTCGATGAAAAAGCAAGTCAATTATTACAAGACGGCTACTACGGATCATAGATAAGGAAGCTACATGGCGGTGTTTTTAACTCTTCAACCACTTGAGTCGGATTGTACCGACGTGTGTTTTCGTGTCCTATTCGCCAGGGTCGTGTGTTTGCGACTGGGTACTCCATCTCGTTTAGTTCATCAATCCCCATAGGTGCCAGAAGAGCTGACGAGATGGAGTATTTGGTCGTGGATGCGCGATCTTGGCGGAATAAACACGAGAGTGTTTGTCGTAAGCGGTTAAAAAGTTAAATAACATGAGAAAAGGGCAGAGTAGGTTGAAATCTGAAGGACTAAAGGTAATTTTCATCCCAAAAAATTAAAATCAATGCAAAATGACTGACCTGTGAAACAGCGAGTGCCGTTTCTTCCAATACTTGTACATCTTGGGGTCATCTCGCAGCTCCTCGGGCATCCCCGACATATCGAAGTCTTCGAATTTGGAATATCTTTTCTGCCTCTTTTTACGCTTCGCCAATTCCACTTGTTGATTCACTGGAGACCAGAAATTTGAATAGTTCCTGCATAAACTCATTTTAACTTTTTTTTTTTTTAACTAAAACTATTTCACACACTTTAAACTGGCAACTTGAATTTATACGTAAAAAAATGCGTTTAAATCGTAGTTTTTGCAGAGAGGTGATGCCACATTGAAACCTTTTGCCAGATTGATTGCATTCTATTTTGATGGCCCATTTTATACAAAAAAGGGCTATTAAGGATAGTAATTAGTGTACCTAAGGAAGGGTTGCACTATTCAGGTAGTCATTCATAACAATTGATATTGACTGATAATGAGTAACGTGTGAAATGATTCTAAGAAATTGACTTTCGAATTTTTGTAGAGCATATTTTGGTACTTACTCTATTATTATACACCACTAATTAGTACAAATACCTAAAAGGGTTATTAGAACAAGTCTTATTATTATGTAAGTAAAGACTCAATAAACAATATTCATAAATAACAAAGTTATGAGCGTTTGTTTACATCCCAAAATGTAACTCAATTTATGGAAATATTGTACAAGGTATTATTATTGATTATGAATGAATGAATGGCGATAAAAATGGAAACAAACACTGCCCGTAGTATTTTCTAGTAGCAATTGTTATGAATGATTGATTCAATTATGAATTTACCAATTAAGACAAATTTTCGTGGACAATTTTGTGATTTCGTTTTTAGGGTTCCGTAGCCTAATGGCTAAAAACGGAACCCTTATAGATTCGTCATGTCTGTCTGTCTGTCCGTCCGTATGTTACAGCCACTTTTTTCCGAAACTATAAGAACTATACTGTTGAAACTTGGTTAGTAGATATATTCTGTGAACCGCAATAAGATTTTACACAAAAATAGAAAAAAAACCAATAAATTTTGGGGGTTCCCCATAATTAGAACTGAAACTTAAAAATTTTTTTAAAATAGTCCACTCGCACTTGCCCGGTTTTTTTTTACTTTTGACTACTCAAATATGATCAGTAACGGGTACGAAATAGAGCCCCCTTTTTTTCTACTAATAAAAAAATAGGGGTGTATATTTCTATTATTTATTTGAGATATTTTGTATTACTAGGAATACTTATCACAGAGTAATTTTTGCAGTCTTTTTAACTTACGAAGACGAGTTTGTTGGTAGACTAAGTTACATTAGCGCTATGTGTGCTTGTACAATTGTACATACACACACATACAAGTACAAGTAAATCCTCTCTCTGATAGATACACATAGGTACAACATATAACATAATAAACACAAACCCTGCAAGTAGTGTGTTCAAAATCAGGTAGGGAATTGATTTCAGCTATTTTGATAAATTCTTGATTTCGTTACTAGAGTGTTTAAGCGTGCATGAGACAATAGCAATACCGATGCGCTACCAGTGTGGTGCGTTAATCCCATATTATTCCTCCCATATTATTCAATCCCATATTATTTGCCTATATAATTAGTATACCTAATTTCTTAAAAAAAAACACAACCAAAGTGTATTTAAATAAAATTTGCGTGGTAGAATTGTGATTATAACTTAATTTTTCAATTGGAGTATGTAACGAAAGGTTCTGGAGTGGTCTCCTATAAGGTGGACTGATGACATGGTAAGGGTCACGAGAATCCGATAGATGCGAGACGCACAGGACCGTTCGTGGTGGCGTTACTTGGGGGATGCCTACGTCCAACAGTGGATGTCTTTCAGCTTAAAAGATGATGACGATGTATAAGGGTGCGCAATATTTCAGTGACATGTTGTATATATATGTACCTACCCTTTATTGTACACCATTTAAGAATCAGGTACAGTAAGAGTAGGAATGTGCTTGATAAGCTACATTTTCCTTACCTTCGTAAGTTAAACGAAAACAGAACTATACCTGCACTTTCTTCATCCTCAATTTTCCCCTCCCTCTGCTCCTCATCATTGGAGTCTTCAGCATCGCAAGGCAGAGGCACGGCGGCCGCTTCAGCCAGCCTAATACTGTCGTCATCCAGGCTGGTGTCTTGGGATGCAAGAGGGTGGGTTCGCGGGATTCCTGTGGGCATATACTCGGCCCGCTTCGTGTCTGACTTCACTTCTGTCCCATCATCATCTGTCTGCATTTCTCTTTCGTCTTGAGAGTCTTTGGACTGGATGGAATCAAAACATAATAGGGGTAAAAAAATATATTTGAATACTTACTATTTTTTTGAGAGCTGTGGTGGTCCAGTGGTGCTCTGCCCCGAATTACAAGTTGTTGGTTGCAGGGTCAAACCCAGGCGCATTACTTTGTGTAATTTATTTCATCACCACTACTCTCAAAACGGTGAAGGAAAACATCGTGAGGTAACCGAAACAAAAAATTCGAAGATATGTGACATCCACCAATCCGCATCGCGTGGTGGATTAGGGCCCATTCTCTCTCCTAGAGAGGAGGCCTGAGTCCCAGCAGTGGGAACATTACAACGCCGATTATGTTGTTGTTTTATACTATTGTTTCGGTTGCATGTACGGTCTAGTGACTATTGGACTGCGAAAACTAGCCGAATAAGTTAAGCGCTGAAAATGTAGCATTATTACAATGGCCTTAGGTTGACTAGAGCATTCTATGGACTTTTTGAGATGAATGACTAAGAACAAAGAGACCTCGGAGAGTGGGTGTTATTGAAAAAATGTGATAAACTTGTTTTCTCTGTACATAGAATAAATAGGCGAGTCGGCTTTTGAATAACTAGCAACTAATTTGACGTAAGAAATATTTTGGGAACCTATACTAACCTAACTATAAATATGCAAGCCAATTGGCAAGAAAATAGAAAAACACCTTTTCTAATGGTTTAATTTGAACAGGATAACATCTGTCTGGGTTGCACCACCGGTATATGGTGGACATACCACCACAGCAACACCAGCACAAAACGTTTTGTCATTTATTGCACGAAAAGCTAAGGAGTGAAATTCTCTGCTGGAATCTGTGTTTCCAGATCTAGGGGTCTTTAAGTCAATAGTGAATAGGTTACTTCTAGGCAAGCGTGTTCCATCGTAGACCACATCATCGGTTACCATCAGGTGCGATACTGGTCAAACGCGACACTATTGATAATAAATAAAAAAGTACATGCCCACAGCCTAACTCACCTGATCCAAAGTATAAGGGTTGCCATCATCGTCGAAGTAAGTCTTCCTGCTGCTCAAGTTCTTCCTGAACCTCGGTGGCCGCAGCCGGGCAGGTCTCTTCCGGTAGATCAGCTCTCCCTTCGGCAGCTTCTCAGGGTGCACGCAAAAGCCCATCATTTGGAAGGTGCTCTTTATCTTGGCGTGTGCCATGTCTTCGTCTGCTTCTTCTGTTTCGTGGCTGTAAGCGAATTTAATTTGATTAGATTGCTATTATTATTAAAAGACCCTTTTTAACACTAAAAAAACTGGGAAAGTGCGAGTCCGACTCGCGCTCTGAGGGTTCCGTACAAACTTGAAAGGTAAATTGCCGTTTACGATTTATGACGTATTAAAAAAAACTATTTACTAGATCTCGTTCAAACCAATTTTCGGTGGAAAATTGCATGGTAATTTACATCATATATTTTTTTTAGTTTTATCATTCTCTTATTTTAGAAGTTACAGGGGGCCACCACACACATTTTACCACTTTGGAAGTGTCTCTCGCGCAAACTATTCAGTTTAGAAAAAAATTATATTAGAAACCTCAATATCCTTTTTGGAAGACCTATCCATAGGTAGATACCCCACACGTATGGGTTTGATGAAAAAAAATTTTTGAGATTCAGTTCTAGGTATGGGGAACCCCCAAAATTTAGTTTTTTTTTCTATTTTTGTATGAAAATCTTAATGCGGTTCACAGAATACATCTACTTACCAAGTTTCAACAGTATAGTTCTTATAGTCTCGGAAAAAAAGGGGCTGACCATAGATATAAGAAAGGAGGAGATATGTTAAGTAGTAAAAAATGTACCGGAACACGATGTCTCCAGTTTCCCCTACTACCGCCGACACTACTACACATGCAGCAATAGTTATGCAGTCACGCACACATCCGCAATTAATAAATCAGTCCATACTACACAGTCAATTATAAACCTTACGTTCCTAAAAACAGCGTGTATTTTCCATGCACCTACAACTTATGCACACATTAAATGTCGATGCAAAAGCAATTTATTTTACATTTACGCTAGTGATTGACTAAATAGAAAAGTTATCGATTTGTTCATTTTTTGTTGTGCTATTTCTTTTGGGTCCCAAAAACAAAATCAATATGTCCAGAAAATAATATATTAATAATAGAATAATAAAATTTGCTTTCATAAAACCCAAAAACTCTAACCATTTACCCGCATTAGGCCATTATATACGGCATTTTAGAACGTCAATATCAAATACTAAAAACCGGCCAAGTGCGTGTCCTGGTTCTTTAAAATCCTGAAAAGTTTAATAACTTATATTATGAATTATTGCATGAAAAAGCTTTCAGTTACAAAAAAAATTGTAACTCACTTTTACAAAAATAAGGTCTAGTCTTAATTTAAGGATTACCCATTCAAAAAGACTGCGTTTTTTTTAGAGACTAAAGCATTTCTAGTTGAAAGTGAATTGAGCATATGGTACTATATTTTTTTAGGGGACCAATTAGGTGGCCTTCCAGTGGCATCAATCCATTGCTTTATTAAAATTGCGTCTTTCGGGAAACTGAAAACAACATAACAACAACATTACAACATTTTAGTTATCATTTTACCTAAGTTTCTGCTAAACCTCACCATGTAAGACTTTTATTAGAAAAAAACAGTACAGAGCTTGTTAAATAAAAAGAACAAATAAAGAGCTAGAACATGTTGCCTTATTTTAAGCAAAAGTCGTTATTAAAATCTGAATCATGCCCGTTATTGTAGTTGCATGAAGTTAAAATATCAAAATCAGAAATAAGTAAGGAAATAACACGAAGATAAGGCATAAGTAAGATACGATATCTGAAACCAAAAAATAGTCCTTCGACTATTAACTTACAATTTAACTAACTTACTTTACGACAGTTGTTTGCGTATTTCTTTACTACTCTATAAAATATTCAAAATAAATAAAAATATTTACATTATTTCACTTCGGATATCCAACCAATCGATATTATGGTCGATAGTCTACAATAGTAGATCATACAGGCACATCACACTTTCGCTGCTAGGTTCAAAAAACACATTTTACTTGATTGCCGCAAATTGTATTGCAAATTTACATAACATCCCGGTATTCGATTTCGAGTCCATCGGCGCGATGACTACGTAACGGGAACCCTATGCCGCAGAACCCGGATCCGGGTTCACTTTATGACTCGCCCCATCCAAGTTCAGGGCTGTCCAAAATAAGATTTTTATTCTAATACTTTTAATTCCAAATAAAATAACTAATTTGTCCTATGATAACGTATTAATTAATTCTTAGTGCTTAAACTAAGGTTTTTTATATACTTAAGGTTTTTTATAAAAAAGTAAAAAAATCGGGCATCAGGCCCGATTTAAAAAATATTATTATTATTATTTTAAACTTCATGTATATGTTTTAGAGATAGTAGAACAAAGCATGCTTTTACCTCAGCTTACAAATTGGAACAAAGAAAATAGTTTGCTATTGTTTTAAATCGTGAGATGTTAGAACAAAATATGCGCACACGCTTTTTTGTTCCATTTTCGGCAAAACATCAAAGACCACACACCATACAAAGCGCATCAGAATGAAGCGCTTTGTAATCGGTTCTTAGAATTTTGTCGGCAACGAACAGAATGAAGCGCTTTGTAATCGGTTCTTAGAATTTTGTCGGCAACGAACAGAATGAGTGGCATTCTTATCAGTCAGCTTTGTTATCAGTTTTTAGAACTGATAACAAAGCGCATCGTGGTGTGTGGTCTTTGATGTTTTGCCGAAAATGGAACAAAAAAGCGTGTGCGCATATTTTGTTCTAACATCTCACGATTTAAAACAATAGCAAACTATTTTCTTTGTTCCAATTTGTAAGCTGAGGTAAAAGCATGCTTTGTTCTACTATCTCTAAAACATATACATGAAGTTTAAAATAATAATAATAATATTTTTAAAATCGGGCCTGATGCCCGATTTTTTTACTTTTTTATAAAAAACCTTAAGTATATAAAAAACCTTAGTTTAAGCACTAAGAATTAATTAATACGTTATTATAGGACAAATTAGTTATTTTATTTGGAATTAAAAGTATTAGAATAAAAATCTTATTTTGGACAGCCCTGAACTTGGATGGGGCGAGTCATAAAGTGAACCCGGATCCGGGTTCTGCGGCATAGGGTTCCCGTTACGTAGTCATCGCGCCGATGGACTCGAAATCGAATACCGGGATGTTATGTAAATTTGCAATACAATTTGCGGCAATCAAGTAAAATGTGTTTTTTGAACCTAGCAGCGAAAGTGTGATGTGCCTGTATGATCTACTATTGTAGACTATCGACCATAATATCGATTGGTTGGATATCCGAAGTGAAATAATGTAAATATTTTTATTTATTTTGAATATTTTATAGAGTAGTAAAGAAATACGCAAACAACTGTCGTAAAGTAAGTTAGTTAAATTGTAAGTTAATAGTCGAAGGACTATTTTTTGGTTTCAGATATCGTATCTTACTTATGCCTTATCTTCGTGTTATTTCCTTACTTATTTCTGATTTTGATATTTTAACTTCATGCAACTACAATAACGGGCATGATTCAGATTTTAATAACGACTTTTGCTTAAAATAAGGCAACATGTTCTAGCTCTTTATTTGTTCTCTTTATTTAACAAGCTCTGTACTGTTTTTTTCTAATAAAAGTCTTACATGGTGAGGTTTAGCAGAAACTTAGGTAAAATGATAACTAAAATGTTGTAATGTTGTTGTTATGTTGTTTTCAGTTTCCCGAAAGACGCAATTTTAATAAAGCAATGGATTGATGCCACTGGAAGGCCACCTAATTGGTCCCCTAAAAAAATATAGTACCATATGCTCAATTCACTTTCAACTAGAAATGCTTTAGTCTCTAAAAAAAACGCAGTCTTTTTGAATGGGTAATCCTTAAATTAAGACTAGACCTTATTTTTGTAAAAGTGAGTTACAATTTTTTTTGTAACTGAAAGCTTTTTCATGCAATAATTCATAATATAAGTTATTAAACTTTTCAGGATTTTAAAGAACCAGGACACGCACTTGGCCGGTTTTTAGTATTTGATATTGACGTTCTAAAATGCCGTATATAATGGCCTAATGCGGGTAAATGGTTAGAGTTTTTGGGTTTTATGAAAGCAAATTTTATTATTCTATTATTAATATATTATTTTCTGGACATATTGATTTTGTTTTTGGGACCCAAAAGAAATAGCACAACAAAAAATGAACAAATCGATAACTTTTCTATTTAGTCAATCACTAGCGTAAATGTAAAATAAATTGCTTTTGCATAGCACATCGACATTTAATGTGTGCATAAGTTGTAGGTGCATGGAAAATACACGCTGTTTTTAGGAACGTAAGGTTTATAATTGACTGTGTAGTATGGACTGATTTATTAATTGCGGATGTGTGCGCGACTGCATAACTATTGTTGCATGTGTAGTAGTGTCGGCGGTAGTAGGGGAAACTGGAGACATCGTGTTCCGGTACATTTTTTACTACTTAACATATCTCCTCCTTTCTTATATCTATGGTCAGCCCCTTTTTTTCCGAAACTATAAGAACTATACTGTTGAAACTTGGTAAGTAGATGTATTCTGTGAACCGCATTAAGATTTTCATACAAAAATGGAAAAAAAAACTAAATTTTGGGGGTTCCCCATACCTAGAACTGAATCTCAAAAATTTTTTTTCATCAAACCCATACGTGTGGGGTATCTATGGATAGGTCTTCCAAAAAGGATATTGAGGTTTCTAATATAATTTTTTTCTAAACTGAATAGTTTGCGCGAGAGACACTTCCAAAGTGGTAAAATGTGTGTGGTGGCCCCCTGTAACTTCTAAAATAAGAGAATGATAAAACTAAAAAAAATATATGATGTAAATTACCATGCAATTTTCCACCGAAAATTGGTTTGAACGAGATCTAGTAAATAGTTTTTTTTAATACGTCATAAATAGTAAACGGCAATTTACCTTTCAAGTTTGTACGGAACCCTCAGTGCGCGAGTCGGACTCGCACTTTCCCAGTTTTTTTAGTGTTAAAAAGGGTCTTATAATAATAATAGCAATCTAATCAAATTAAATTCGCTTACAGCCACGAAACAGAAGAAGCAGACGAAGACATGGCACACGCCAAGATAAAGAGCACCTTCCAAATGATGGGCTTTTGCGTGCACCCTGAGAAGCTGCCGAAGGGAGAGCTGATCTACCGGAAGAGACCTGCCCGGCTGCGGCCACCGAGGTTCAGGAAGAACTTGAGCAGCAGGAAGACTTACTTCGACGATGATGGCAACCCTTATACTTTGGATCAGGTGAGTTAGGCTGTGGGCATGTACTTTTTTATTTATTATCAATAGTGTCGCGTTTGACCAGTATCGCACCTGATGGTAACCGATGATGTGGTCTACGATGGAACACGCTTGCCTAGAAGTAACCTATTCACTATTGACTTAAAGACCCCTAGATCTGGAAACACAGATTCCAGCAGAGAATTTCACTCCTTAGCTTTTCGTGC
Organism: Mythimna impura; assembly: GCA_905147345.3. Classification (NCBI taxonomy): domain Eukaryota; kingdom Metazoa; phylum Arthropoda; class Insecta; order Lepidoptera; family Noctuidae; genus Mythimna; species Mythimna impura. Next base: position 7,122,362 of record LR990357.1, read on the forward strand.
AATAAATGACAAAACGTTTTGTGCTGGTGTTGCTGTGGTGGTATGTCCACCATATACCGGTGGTGCAACCCAGACAGATGTTATCCTGTTCAAATTAAACCATTAGAAAAGGTGTTTTTCTATTTTCTTGCCAATTGGCTTGCATATTTATAGTTAGGTTAGTATAGGTTCCCAAAATATTTCTTACGTCAAATTAGTTGCTAGTTATTCAAAAGCCGACTCGCCTATTTATTCTATGTACAGAGAAAACAAGTTTATCACATTTTTTCAATAACACCCACTCTCCGAGGTCTCTTTGTTCTTAGTCATTCATCTCAAAAAGTCCATAGAATGCTCTAGTCAACCTAAGGCCATTGTAATAATGCTACATTTTCAGCGCTTAGCTTATTCGGCTAGTTTTCGCAGTCCAATAGTCACTAGACCGTACATGCAACCGAAACAATAGTAGGTATAAAACAACAACATAATCGGCGTTGTAATGTTCCCACTGCTGGGACTCAGGCCTCCTCTCTAGGAGAGAGAATGGGCCCTAATCCACCACGCGATGCGGATTGGTGGATGTCACATATCTTCGAATTTTTTGTTTCGGTTACCTCACGATGTTTTCCTTCACCGTTTTGAGAGTAGTGGTGATGAAATAAATTACACAAAGTAATGCGCCTGGGTTTGACCCTGCAACCAACAACTTGTAATTCGGGGCAGAGCACCACGGGACCACCACAGCTCTCAAAAAAATAGTAAGTATTCAAATATATTTTTTTACCCCTATTATGTTTTGATTCCATCCAGTCCAAAGACTCTCAAGACGAAAGAGAAATGCAGACAGATGATGATGGGACAGAAGTGAAGTCAGACACGAAGCGGGCCGAGTATATGCCCACAGGAATCCCGCGAACCCACCCTCTTGCATCCCAAGACACCAGCCTGGATGACGACAGTATTAGGCTGGCTGAAGCGGCCGCCGTGCCTCTGCCTTGCGATGCTGAAGACTCCAATGATGAGGAGCAGAGGGAGGGGAAAATTGAGGATGAAGAAAGTGCAGGTATAGTTCTGTTTTCGTTTAACTTACGAAGGTAAGGAAAATGTAGCTTATCAAGCACATTCCTACTCTTACTGTACCTGATTCTTAAATGGTGTACAATAAAGGGTAGGTACATATATATACAACATGTCACTGAAATATTGCGCACCCTTATACATCGTCATCATCTTTTAAGCTGAAAGACATCCACTGTTGGACGTAGGCATCCCCCAAGTAACGCCACCACGAACGGTCCTGTGCGTCTCGCATCTATCGGATTCTCGTGACCCTTACCATGTCATCAGTCCACCTTATAGGAGACCACTCCAGAACCTTTCGTTACATACTCCAATTGAAAAATTAAGTTATAATCACAATTCTACCACGCAAATTTTATTTAAATACACTTTGGTAATGTTTTTTTTTAAGAAATTAGGTATACTAATTATATAGGCAAATAATATGGGATTGAATAATATGGGAGGAATAATATGGGATTAACGCACCACACTGGTAGCGCATCGGTATTGCTATTGTCTCATGCACGCTTAAACACTCTAGTAACGAAATCAAGAATTTATCAAAATAGCTGAAATCAATTCCCTACCTGATTTTGAACACACTACTTGCAGGGTTTGTGTTTATTATGTTATATGTTGTACCTATGTGTATCTATCAGAGAGAGGATTTACTTGTACTTGTATGTGTGTGTATGTACAATTGTACAAGCACACATAGCGCTAATGTAACTTAGTCTACCAACAAACTCGTCTTCGTAAGTTAGAAAGACTGCAAAAATTACTCTGTGATAAGTATTCCTAGTAATACAAAATATCTCAAATAAATAATAGAAATATACACCCCTATTTTTTTATTAGTAGAAAAAAGGGGGCTCTATTCGTACCCGTTACTGATCATATTTGAGTAGTCAAAAGTAAAAAAAACCGGGCAAGTGCGAGTGGACTCGCGCACTGAGGGTTCCGTACTTGAAAGGTAAATTGCGGTTTACGATTCATGACGTATTAAAAAAAAAACTGCCTACTAGATCTTGTTGAAACCAATTTTCGGTGGAAGTTTGCATGGTAGTGTACATCGTATATTTTTTTTAGGTTTATCATTCTCTTATTTTAGAAGTTACAGGGGGGGGGGGACACACATTTTACCACTTTGGAAGTGTCTCTCGCGCAAACTATTCAGTTTAGAAAAAAAAAATATATTAGAAACCTCAATATCATTTTTAAAGACCTATCCATAGATACACCACACGTATGGGTTTGATGAAAAAAAAATTTTAAGTTTCAGTTCTAATTATGGGGAACCCCCAAAATTTATTGTTTTTTTTTTCTATTTTTGTGTAAAATCTTATTGCGGTTCACAGAATATATCTACTAACCAAGTTTCAACAGTATAGTTCTTATAGTTTCGGAAAAAAGTGGCTGTAACATACGGACGGACAGACAGACAGACATGACGAATCTATAAGGGTTCCGTTTTTAGCCATTAGGCTACGGAACCCTAAAAACGAAATCACAAAATTGTCCACGAAAATTTGTCTTAATTGGTAAATTCATAATTGAATCAATCATTCATAACAATTGCTACTAGAAAATACTACGGGCAGTGTTTGTTTCCATTTTTATCGCCATTCATTCATTCATAATCAATAATAATACCTTGTACAATATTTCCATAAATTGAGTTACATTTTGGGATGTAAACAAACGCTCATAACTTTGTTATTTATGAATATTGTTTATTGAGTCTTTACTTACATAATAATAAGACTTGTTCTAATAACCCTTTTAGGTATTTGTACTAATTAGTGGTGTATAATAATAGAGTCATTACCAAAATATGCTCTACAAAAATTCGAAAGTCAATTTCTTAGAATCATTTCACACGTTACTCATTATCAGTCAATATCAATTACCTAACTACCTGAATAGTGCAACCCTTCCTTAGGTACACTAATTACTATCCTTAATAGCCCTTTTTAGTATAAAATGGGCCATCAAAATTGAATGCAATCACTCTGGCATAAGGTTTCAATGTGGCATCACCTCTGCAAAAACTACGATTTAAACGCATTTGTTTACGTATAAATTCAAGTTGCCAGTTTAAAGTGTGTGAAATAGTTTTAGTTAAAAAAAAAAGTTAAAATGAGTTTATGCAGGAACTATTCAAATTTCTGGTCTCCAGTGAATCAACAAGTGGAATTGGCGAAGCGTAAAAAGAGGCAGAAAAGATATTCCAAATTCGAAGACTTCGATATGTCGGGGATGCCCGAGGAGCTGCGAGATGACCCCAAGATGTACAAGTATTGGAAGAAACGGCACTCGCTGTTTCACAGGTTAGCTATTATGCATTGATTTTAATTTTTTGGGATGAAAATTACCTTTAGTCCTTCAGATTTCAACCTACTCTGCCCTTTTCTCATGTTATTTAACTTTTTAACCGCTTACGACAAACACTCTCGTGTTTATTCCGCCAAGATCGCGCATCCACGACCAAATACTCCATCTCGTCAGCTCTTCTGGCACCTATGGGGATTGATGAACTAAACGAGATGGAGTACCCAGTCGCAAACACACGACCCTGGCGAATAGGACACGAAAACACACGTCGGTACAATCCGACTCAAGTGGTTGAAGAGTTAAAAACGACTCAAGTGGTTGAAGAGTTACTTTACGACAGTTGTTTGCGTATTTCTTTACTACTCTATAAAATATTCAAAATAAATAAAAATATTTACATTATTTCACTTCGGATATCCAACCAATCGATATTATGGTCGATAGTCTACAATAGTAGATCATTACAGGCACATCACACTTTCGCTGCTAGGTTCAAAAAACACATTTTACTTGATTGCCGCAAATTGTATTGCAAATTTACATAACATCCCGGTATTCGAGTCCATCGGCGCGATGACTACGTAACGGGAACCCTATGCCGCAGAACCCGGATCCGGGTTCACTTTATGACTCGCCCCATCCAAGTTCAGGGCTGTCCAAAATAAGATTTTTATTCTAATACTTTTAATTCCAAATAAAATAACTAATTTGTCCTATAATAACGTATTAATTAATTCTTAGTGCTTAAACTAAGGTTTTTTATATACTTAAGGTTTTTTATAAAAAAGTAAAAAAATCGGGCATCAGGCCCGATTTTTAAAATATTATTATTATTATTTTAAACTTCATGTATATGTATGTATATGTTTTAGAGATACGTAGTAGAACAAAGCATGTTTTTACCTCAGCTTACAAATTGGAACAAAGAAAATAGTTTGCTATTGTTTTAAATCGTGAGATGTTAGAACAAAATATGCGCACACGCTTTTTTGTTCAATTTTCGGCAAAACATCAAAGACAAAGCTGACTGATAAGAATGCCACTCATTCTGTTCGTTGCCGACAAAATTCTAAGAACCGATTACAAAGCGAATCAGAATGAGTGGCATTCTTATCAGTCAGCTTTGTTATCAGTTCTAAAAACTGATAACAAAGCTGACTCATCATTGTCATTCGGTACAAAGACTACTATAGTTATACTGGCATTCGGTATTTGTTTGCGCTTTCGGCCAGACCTATATCGAATATTCTCTTCCCCCGTGCTCTGTGTGATTTGTGTGATTGACGACTACTGGCTTTCCTTCTGGACTCTGATTGTCTTACGTTTGGAACCGTGTTGATATCTCGACATTTTGACCTGGGCACTGTATACTGGACTGGATTTTACCCTGCGATTGGTGGTGTGTTGTGTTTTGTGTGAAAAACTTTATCACGATGGCAAACTCCTCGGAAGATGAATTGCACCGAGAACTTATCAGGATCCTCGAGGGAGACGAAAACGAAGAGTTACCTGGCTCTTCGGCAAGTTCTCTCCCGACGAGGCCTTCGACAAGTTCCAGCTACCCGGCTGGCGAACTTGCGCAAATTCAACGCTTAGCTGAAGACGAAGCGAATACTGCTGATGATCATGGAATCGATTCGGATGAAGATTTTCACGATGCCAATGTCCAGTAAGTAGTTTTTATCACTAATAAAAAGTTAAATTTAGCAAGAATACGTTTTTCTCTAATTTTTTTTTCTTTACTAGATGCTAGAGTCAAAGAATTACAAAATCACATGTTCTTGTTTGATCACTACAATAATGCATGTATAAATATTATAAAAGTGTCGTGAACCTTTTTCGACTGTTTTATTCTAAGGTCGACAGATGTAATACTCTAAGTACCTACTGAAAATAATTCCGATATATCACCTCTATGTATATATAACTTGATTCATATACAACCTGTGTTAATATAACCATCTCATTAGACCCAAAATCAGTTAATTGATATCAGTTAATTTTTTCACAAGTAAAAAGTCAACAAAACTCCATTTCTAATACTGGTAGCTAATACAATCAGGTTTTTGTTATTTTTGGAGCTAAAACATACTAAAGAAAGCATTTTACAAACTCTTATAACAGCGCCAGGAATATCTTTAAAGATTTGGTCTCATAGTGAAAAATGAAGAAAATAACCTATTCTTCCAGAATATAGTTTTTTTTTATTTGGTACTTAAATAAATATTTAACCCAAAATAAATAATGTCCTTTGCTTTTGTAGCCGAGTCGAGTATTTAAGTAGTTAGATTTTTAAAGGACCACAAGTCTTATTCGGAATGTTTTTTTTTAGAGACACTCATGAGAGCTGCAGCGATGGTAGCGACCATGAGTTAGACGACTTAAATTCGACGGAAGAACCGGGGGACGAAGATTGGACCCTGCACAATCGTGCATCTAGTCCTCCACGCTTTACTTCTCAGGAGGAGGTACGGGTGGACGACTTATCGACACCATTCGATTTTTTTAAAATATTATTTACTATCGAGTTTCTGCAAACAATTGTAGACTCAACCAATGAGTGCGCGCAGCACATTTTAAACTCAACGACTGCACCTCGAGCCAGGATATTAAGCTGGAAACCTTTAACAGTTCAAACCCTGACTGTTTTTCTAGGGATATTATTCCACATGGGAACAATTAAAGTTAACCGGTATTCAGAATACTGGAGGAAACACTACCTATTTAATTTATTCCCAAGCCAATTTATGGCAAAAAATACATTTTTGTTAATTTTTAGATGCTTACGGTTTGGCCAGCATAACTTGGACTCATTGATTGCCTATTTTAATAATAAAATGGCGGAATTATATAGTCCCGGCGAAGAAATGTCAATAGACGAAAGTTTAATTTTAAGCCGTGGACGTAGCGGAATCCGCCAATATATTCAAGGCAAGCGCCACAAATATGGCATCAAGCTATATATGCTGGCCACACCGAGCGGCCTTTCCCTCAAAATTAATGTCTATAGAGGCAAACAAGACCAAGATGTTGGAGGGAAAGGCCACACAGACAAGGTGGTGGTAAAACTCCTAGAAAATTATTTAGGCACAGGGCGCCATGTGTACATGGACAATTATTACAACAGTGTTGGACTCTCAGAGTTCCTGTTGCGTAATGGAACGAATGTTACTGGAACTCTGAGAGCAAACCGTAAAGGAAACCCAGCAGAGGTTAAGACCAAATTGCAGAAAGGTGGTAGCATTTTTAGGTACAATAAAAATGGTGTTTGTGTTTGCAAGTGGCGTGACAAACGTGACGTCTTGACTATCAGCACCAAACATTCACCAGAACTGAAGCCTATACAAAACAGAAGAGGCGATCGCCTTTTAAAACCAGAAATGGTTTTAAAATATAATCAGTATATGAGTGGTGTTGATAGGCAAGACCAAATGGTGGCCTACTACACTTGCGAACACAAAACAATGCGTTGGTACAAGAAAGTAGGCATTCACATCTTCCAAATGATGATGCTGAATGCCTACTGCTTGTATCAAATTAAAGTAAATAAAAAAATTGATTTTTACAAATTTCGCGAAGAAGTTATAACTAAATTGCTACCACCTGCTCAAAATGATGCTCAATGCTCAAGTAAACAGGCCAATGGATATATACATTTGCCTGTTCACTTGAGTAAAGACGACAAAGGAAATACGAAAAGGAGAAGGTGCAAACACTGCTGGGACACCAAAAAAAAACGGGTCAACACTCTATGTTATTGTCCCGCTTGTCACAACCAACCCGGCCTGTGCCTAGAATGTTTTCGGGTTTACCATAAATATTAAGTTAAGTTATTGTAAATTAAATTATTAGGTTAGTTAGGTTAAGATGTTTATTATAATTGTAATAACTGTTAAAGTTATGGTTAAGATTAGTATTATATAATTTTCATTAGTATTAGTTTAATCTATGGTTAAGATTAGTATTATATATTTTTCATTAGTACCTATTAGTATTAGTTTCAAGTTACGGTTAAGATTAAATTATGGTAAATATTGGTAGTATATGTAGTTCTCATTAGTATTATTTTATCGTGAGTAAATTCTAAAGATTGATTGCGTATACTTTGTAGTTTTATTTGAAAAAAAAATGACCACAAATAACTTTTAACAATAAACTAGAATGTATGCTCCAACGACTTTATCCTACCCAAGGGCAAAAAAAAGAAATGTCAATGATTGTCATAAATTTTAAAGTTTTGAGCGCCCGGCCAGCTGGAGAAAAAAATAAATAATCATGTAAGTAATGTTAATTTTGCTTAAATTTTATGAATTAGGTATTCGTAGGTAGTTCAATCAAGTTTGTGTGAATTAATACCTAATATAAAGCATATTTTTTTAAAAACTAAGTATTTTTTGTCCACTTTGAGATAAACTTTTTCAACTTCCTTATAATTTGCTGGTTTTTAATTATTTTGACCAACGAGTTTTTAGTTTATTTAATCATATAAATAGTTAGGTACCTAGTAATTTTCATAAATAAATAATTAATAATTTTTTATATCTTAATTTATTGTAGGGATGACGAAGATACTATGCCCAGCGATTGGGTCCCGTCGGACCCTTCGGCGGCCGCGGTGGCCAGTGGTTTCGAAGCGAGCTTGTCGTGTTTGTTGCGGGCTGCCAAGAGCACCGCGTTGGTGGATGACAAAAATCCGGCACCAAAGAGACGGTGCATCCGGCAGGAGCCGCAACAAGCCGACGAACCGGCACAGGACTCCCGACCCACGCCCAAGGGCAAAGGCGTGGGTAAAAAATCTAAAATAAAATAGAATTCTACTTTTTTTTTTTGTTTTGTTTTATTTACATTACTTATAATATGAACTTGTTTCACTATTCAGAGATAAGTGTCAAGGAACGTAGCGATTTGGTACTTGGTAATAATATTCCCTACTTAACTCAAAGCATGACTGAAATTTAAGTAGATACTTTTAGGGCCGACGCTGCGTTACGCGTCGCCCGTGCGGTCCCATACATAAGTGCTCCGTCGCGGCTCGCCGCGCGGGCATCCGCGCCCGTTTTGCTACGTAATAATACATGTCGATGGAGAACTTTATTCTACATCGACATGACTACATGCACACCGTTAAAGTTGGACTAACAATACTGTGCGTCTCGTCGATACTAACGATACTAAGTCATTGATCTTGCCACCATTCCGGTAATTTCTCGGAATGTACGGGTGATCGCAATTATTGTTTCTAAAAATAGAAAAAACATGTAGGTTATAAAAATTATAGGATACTTAGATTGTAATTTCTTATGTAAGTACCTTGATCATTGATGGATGTTTAGATAGAAAGGACAAGTGTCATGACTGACCAACAGGAAAAAAAACAAATCGTATTTTTTATAAAAAAAATTATTATTAGTTCATTAAATGGTGGGAGCTCTATACGAGTCCGATTTACAAAAAATTTTAATTATAGTTCTTGTCAAACTTCTTGGTCATTCATGCTAGCAGCAGTACCACCCACAGAATGATCAAGAAGTTTGACAAGAACTATAATTACAATTTATGAACTCGTACAGAGCTCCCTGAGGCCGCGAGGGCGGCGGGCCTCCCCGGCGAGGACTGCTTTCCGCCAACTCTCCTGCAGCTGGCGGACTTCCTCGGCGCGGAGGCGCCGCCGCTGCTGGCGGAATTCTTGTTCCTCTCGGCGCCTTGCCGCCTCTCCTTGAGGCGCTGCAGGGAGCGTTGCTCCGTCAACATCGCCTCGCGGAGCAAGGCGCGGAGTCGGCGCTCCTCGGCTCGGATTCTGTAAAATATAATTTTATTTAGTACAGAAACATCTACATTATATTAATATTGCCCGATATCGCAAAAAATAGCAACATCATTGTTTTTAGGGTTCCGTACCTCAATAGAAAAAAACGGAACCCTTATAGGATCACTTTGTTGTCCTTCCGTCTGTCTGTCTGTCAAGACCCTTTATCTCGAGAACGCGTGGAGGTATCAAGTTCAAATTAAAACCGTATAGGTACTCAAGTCTGCGGTCCCTTGAAACAGTGATAAAATCAAACTAAGTTAACGAAAAAAAAAGATACGGCCGTTTATGTCACAAAATGGGGAATCGCAAAATAGCACAGGTATAGGAATAAATCTGAAAACTAAATTTGTTGTTACGTTACAACATTAAAAAAAAATTGTGTTTCGAAAAAATCTTCGATACTCCGAAATTCTGGAATTAAACTATTTACATATGAAGGAACTATAGTTTGTACGGAACCCCCAGGGCGCGAGTCCGACTCGCACTTGCCCAGTTTTTCTTATTTAGTTTTCATTTAGCATCCTGTATAGATAACCAATCCCAACATTAGGTTCTTCATTTCAGCCAAAAGACGTGCACTGTTGGACATAGGCCTCCCTCAAGTGTTGCCATAATGATCGGTCCTGTGCGTCTTACACCCATCGGATTCCCGCGACTAGGTCATCGGTCACAAAAAGGTCATATAGGGAAAGTCATTTATAAGCACTTTTGTTACATGAAGCTGAAAATTGAATATCTCACTACTACTAAGTACTTACTCTTCATCAATCGTGTCATCACCAATAGGCGCAGGCGCCGTGCCGCCGCTGCCACCGGCTCTGCAGCAACCAGCAGTTCTACAAAAAAAAGGAAATTCAAACCATGCAAGAACTTAGTAGATTACATGCAGACACATTCACAACAAAATAATAAACAACACAAACAAGCTCTTTCATTAGTAAGCCCAAAGCCCAAAACATTCCACATTTGTTGCACACCATGTATTGTTAGTCTATCATTTCGCCATAATACAGTAATAAGGTTGCAATCTTTTTTGTTCTGTGGTTACACGATTTCTGTTTATTTACCAATTATCTTACTGGAATTAATATTTCTATGGATATTTTATTAAAACAGATGTTTATTGAAAAAAAAGTCGACAACCCTTAATGCACACTAAACTTGTATTTGGGACTCGCTAGCCGGGTTCTCGGCATGACGACGAGTCAACAATACCTACTTATAACGACGCCCCGGGACGGGAGGCGGGTTGTCGGCACACGAACAAATTATTGTACGACCCGGCTCCCGGGTTCTTGGCAGCGAAAGTGACTCACCGCAACTAACAGCGGCCGTATTATGAAATACACCGCATTGATAAAGTATCGTTATGTTATTTTTACATTGCTTATTCAGTTGCTGAGCGTTAAAATTTGGTAGTGGTTAAAGAGCAATGTATTGACTGTAAGAGTAATACAGTCGCCTTGATATTTGAAAACAAAAATAACGTAGTAGCAGCAAGGGATATTAGAAGATTTGTTGTTTTTACTGATTTTAAAGATAAATATAGTATTAAACTTGTACTTACATATGGTAAGAGATTCCGTGATGACCCAGGCTTCTCTTATCGCTTCGGTTCTTGCACGAAACCACTGCACAACACGGCATTTTAAATTTGTTTACGATCACGTTTCGCGAATCTCCCAAGTTTATAACTGACGGCCATTTGCCCGTGTATGCCGATTTTGCGCAAGTCGCGCGGACATGCACACGCCCCCTTGCCACTTCTCCTGTTTTTTATATTTCTATGGGGCTGACATACGGATCGACAGACAGACAGACATGACGAATCCATAAGGGTTCCGTTTTTTGCCATTTGGCTACGGAACCCTAAAAATGTTCACTAGGTTAGGTTAGGTTAGGTTTATAGGTTTGAGAAATGTGTCGAAAGAGTTAATAAAAATAAATAATAATAAAAATAGTTTATTGTCACAATCAGTATTATTACAAATTTGTATTTGAAGTTATCGTGGCCCTGGAACTCAAAGGGACACAGGAAGAAACACAGGTGGGTTATACTACTACTACTACTATGGTGGGTTATAGTCAGTAAAGGTGTAATCCACCCTCTCGCTCCACCTAGAGCGGGAGATTACTGATGATTAGGTACCCACTTAAAAAAAAAACTGGGCAAGTGCGAGTCGGACTCACGCACTGAGGGTTCCGTACAAACTTACCTATGAAAACAGTTCAATTCCCGAATTGAGTTACGAAGATTTTTCCGAATCGCAGTTTTTTTTTTGTGACGTAACTACACAGTTTTCAGATTTTTTCCTATACTTGTGTTATGAGACCTTGCTTCATGCCAAATTTCAGGATTCTAGGTCAACGGGAAGTACCCTATGAATTGTGATTCCATTGAGTGTCGAAATACACGTTTTTTGCGACAAAAAAAGCCTTATTTTTTAGCCCATTGACTCAGTTGTTTTTATTTTTTCACAGCTTCAATTGACCGCAGACCTGCCCCCCTAGCCAAGTTACAATCGTATCGTTCGCGCCGAACGCCTCGAGTAGGCCACGCCTCCGATTCCTTTGTTCTGACGTCATCTCAACGCTCAGTCACGTGGTCAGAACAAAGGAATCGGAGGCGTGGTCTACTCGAGGCATTCGGAGCGAACGAAACGATTGTAACTTCGCTATAGGCTGAGTATATGATTTTAATTTCAACTCGATACCTCCACGCGTTCCCGAGATAAAGGGTTTTGACAGACAGACAGACAGACAGACAGACAGACAGACGGACGGACGGACAACAAAGTGATCCTATAAGGGTTCCGTTTTTACCTTTTGAAGTACGGAACCCTAAAAAGATAAATATAAAGCGAAATTATAAATGAGACCATGACGTAAAAATGTCAAAGCGTGCGAGCGACAAAGAGGGATGGAACTATACACCCTATATAGCTCCATCCGTTTCTACAGTTCAGTTTAGGTCGTAAAATGGGTCGCGTTAAGAGCTCGTGCTAGGGTCTCAGCAGAATGCCCGTCATCGGCACGAAGTCTCAAGTTAACTGTCGCAGGTTATAAGTTCCACAACACAGGTATGTCATTGGAATATTTATTTGAAATACCAAGACCTATGTGCAGTGAAATCTGGATAATTAAGAGCTCTAGGATTTTTATCACTTACTAGCTTTTGCCCGCGGCTTCGCTCCCATCAACTGACTACTCTATTCTGCTCTACCCAACTCTACCCTTCTCTACCCTACTTTACCCGACCCTACCCTACTCTATTCTACCTTATTTTTTAATTTTTTTTTTATTTCATAAGAACCTTCTCCTGATAAATGAATAACAAACACAACAAAAAAAAAATTGTGAAATCGGTCCAGCCGTTCACGCGTGATGGCGTGACCAAGGGAAATAGGGGTTAATTTTTATATAGATTTTATATAGATATAGAGAATAGATAAAGATAGCGACTTTTCATATACAGTTTCCCAAATAGCCAGAAGGGACGTTGTCAATTTTACAAAGGACCCCTTGATGAAATTGATACGTTTACAAACAAATATGGATCTGACATTGAGGACAAAAATAAATAAATTATAATTTTGATTTTTCACTTTTCAATAATAACCTATTTCTGAAAAATCAATTTTTTAGAAATAATCGATTTTTGTGGCAAAATTGTTTTTATTCCCTGTTATTTGTAACAATACCTGTTTTTCTTTCTTCTGTTTATGGTACAGTAAGTGTGATGTAACACGTTACGTCACGTCATTAGTGATAATTATAATTCCCACGACTTTTGGTAATTACTTAACGACGTGGGAAAAGTAAGAAATTAATCACTTTTGTCGGTGAGTTATGACCGCGACCGCATTTATGACTTCGAGATGTGGTGCTGGAGGAAAATGCTTCGAATTCCCTGGACTGCTTTCCGTACAAAACTCTCTATCTTACGTGAACGTGATCAAGATCAGACTGTCGACTACCTGCATGCGCAGAGTACTTGAGTTCTTTGGTCACATTGCCAGGAAAAATGGCCACAACCTTGAACAGCTCATCGTAACTGTCATGGTTGATGGCAAACGACCAAGAGGCCGCAGCCCAAAAAGATGGGCAGATCAGGTCCACTCCACACTGGACGCCCAATTGCACGTCGCACTTCATGACGCTAAGAACCGTCACAGATGGCGAGATACCATCAATAAGAAGCTAATCCAGCGGGAACTTCACGACCCTCAGAAATGAGGAATACGACTCGAGGAGGAGGAGGATCGGTGACTTAATTATCTATACTAATTAATATAAAAGCTTTCTTTTTAATACAAATCTTTATTGTAAATTGACTGGAGTTTGTATAGAGAAACCTACTTTCACGAGTTTGAAGCCACTGGCAGAAGCTAGTTTATGGTATAATTTGTATTATAAACCGTTAAAAAAGGAGTTTATATGTTCAGCTGTATGTTGTGTATTTTTTTTTTGTTTGTAATAAATAAACTCAAAACTTACTGGACTGATTTTAAAAATTCTATCACCAGCAGAATGCTACATTATCACTTAAGGGCTATCGGGATTAAAAACTATCTATCTATTGAGGTGTATTAGTCTTAGTAACAAAGGTAGGTAGGTTTTTCAATGCAGAATTCATTGTAATGATCAGTAGTGCTACTGGATATCTGCTCAGAGGTTTCTCACATATCCAGGGCCTACAATTTCCATTCTGGTTGAATATGTTCTGAAGTTACTAAAGAATTAGCAGGAATAAAATTATCAACATCTCCTACTAAATATGAATTTGATAAGATTAAAATATTTAATAAGAATAGATTCTTTTTTTAAATAAGTTCTATCATGTAATCAATCATGTGGATTATAAATAAATGAGATGTAGTCTGGAGGGTTTGTAGGGTGCTGCCCCCTGTGAGGCTTGCCCTTTCTTAAATGTAGCCACTAAAGGTGAATGCACACTTATCCGAACCGAACGAGCGGAACAAATCGAAAGAAAAGAATTCTTTATATGAAATCCGATGAAACACCGCACACCTAACCGCATCGAATCGTCCGAATATGGAAGGACTCCAGCATAAAGAAAAATTCTTTCGATTCGGTGACCTTTATGGGTGATTTTTCTGGTTAAAGAAAATAAGAATGGGTAATAAAATAATAAAAACGGCTTTTACTACAATATTACTGTTAAAAACACCTATAATAACAAAAGATTACAGTCATTATTTTCTTCTAGATTTGACCTTCATATCGGAACTTTCACCATACCTATGTTGAAGGAACCTAAAAATAGATCCATTCAAGTAAACTGACTACTTCTATATCTTATCTTATCTTATAGTGGGGCTGGCCCTAAACCAGAGCACTTCGACCCTTCTGGATCTTTTGTGCTAATCCCCCTCCCTTCTACACAACCCCCCCCAGCCCTCCGTGCACCTTCTTCATGAGTCTCAGTATGGCCTTGACGGGGCTGAGCCTGTAGTCCTCTCTCACTTCTATATCTTAAAATTCGATTTAAGTTCCTGAACAATAATTATGCCATCAAAAACATAACTTGTAAAAAAACCAAGGCTCACAACTCAGTTCTACAGTAAAAAGTTGTGAGATCCATGTAATACCAAGTCGGTGTATTTATTCAGTCCCTACCTAAGGGACCTTTTGCAAAATCTTATAGTGACCATAATATCAATATAATATAATAATAATCAATATAATATAATCTATTTATTTAAAATATAAAAGATTTGTAATCTTTTATATTTTAAATAAATAGATTGACATGGCATTTGCATCAAAACAAAAGGTATCTCACAAGTAATACATATTATATTAAATTAAATTGTTTAGTCCGATTGCCAAGTCAATCTATTCATTTAAAACATAAAAGATTTGTTACATTGATATGGTCACTATAAGACGTTGCAAAAGGTCCCTTAAGTAGGGACTGAATAAATACACCGACTTGGTATTACATGGATCTCACAACTATTTACAGTAGAAGAATTGAGTTTTATTACAAGTTATGTTTCTGATGGCATCTCATTTCTTTTTGTAGATTCGTTTACATCTATACTAATATTATAAAGCTGCAGAGTTTGTTTGTTTGTTTGTTTGTTTGAACGCGCTAATCTCTGGAAGTACTGGTCCGATTTGAATGATTCTTTCAGTGTTGGGTAGTCCATTTATCGAGGAAGGCTATAGGCTATGTTTTTTTTTTTCAAAATTAGGGATCCGTAATAAAATTGCTATTTTGTAACACAAGGTGTAAAATCGAAAACCTATTTTTGCGTGCGCTGCAAAAACTATTGACAATAGAACAAAATGATGTACTACGGGTTTGTAGATCCCATTAAGACCTACAAAAAAGTCCGCGAGAACATATATCTAGCTATCATGGTTTAATCACAATAACCGATTTTGTGTTCAAAATAATTATTAAATCGTCTGAAGAAAAAAAAACTACGTTAAATATGTATCGTAATATTAATCTTTATCGAAATTAAGCATTATGTTATCAAGAGTATTTATGTAGAAGTAAAATACTTTTTGTTTCATCTCAATCGGATATTTTGTTTAAAAGTTATCACGTGTGTAAGATGTTAAGAGTTGGTACCTATTAATGAGTTATGGGCCATAGAGTTTTTTATCAACATAAAATCCTGTAATAATCTTTTTCGAAATATATTTGTTGATGAGATCAAGAAGATGCAGTCCATTATCCACAGGAATTTCTTAATCCTTTAAACCCGAGTGGCCTCCCCCCACATTCTCTCAAGTTAAAAATTGGTGCCCCAATTATTTTACTTAGAAATCTTAAGCCACCAAATTTATGTAACGGGACTCGACTTCAGGTTAAATTTCTTCGCAATAACGTGATCGTTGCAACAGTTTTGACTGGTCCAGCGGTTGGTCAAACAGTACTTATACCTCGGATCCCAATGATTCCAAATGATTTGCCTTTTCATTTTAAAAGAGTCCAATTCCCAATTAAATTATCTTTTGCCGTAACGATAAATAAATCACAGGGGCAAACATTTAAATATGTAGGATTAGATTTACGGCAAGACTGTTTTTCGCACGGCCAACTATATGTCGCGTTGTCAAGATCAGGTTGCGGAAACAATCAATATATTCTTCTGCCACAAGAAAATAAAACGAAAAATATAATTTAATCAGAAGTACTTTAAAATAATATTTTAACCCGGTTTAAAGTGGACGGACACTCCCGCCTTTAGTCGTCATTCTTATGTGTCTGGCTGAATGTCGAACAGATAGACAGCTATTGCCTGCGACTTATACAATTTAACTTAATCTATATTTTTCTTAATATTATAACGCTGAAAAGTTTGGTTGTTTGTTATGAACGCGGTAATCTCGGGAAATACTGATCTGATATGAAAACTGTTTAAATATTCAATAGTCCATTTATTGAGGGAGGCTATATTTATCTCGGTATATCCACGGAAACGAGAAAAACGCGGGTGAAACCGCGGGGCACAGCTAGTTATAAATATGTAATCCTATATTTGGGATTAATTTATATGGGATTACAAAGTTATTTATGTAGTTGGTGTATCTAGAAAACTGTACCGAAATTGCAAAATATTTTAGTTTTTCATTGATTCATACACTAAACACTAATTGTATTCTAAATTTGAAGCTTCTATGTCTGTCCATGTGATCAGTCGGTCAGTGAGTGACAAAATTAAGAAACTTTGACCAGTTATAATTCTTAATACTGGTTCAAATTAAATGAAACTTGAAACATACCGTGTTTATACAATGCCTGCTTGGTTACTGAAAATTCAGGCTTCTAGTTTTATTAAATTGAAACTTACTATAATTTACGTTTCGGCTGCCACAAAGTTTTCCGAGATTTTCGTGGCACTCTTTTATGCTGTGGCTTTTGGGTTACATTCCCTGATGATGTAGGAGCCTGTGTATCTAGTCTTTGTACCCTTGACTGTGGTACCAGAGGTACCAAACTCTCGTTCAATTCTGGATGAGTCTTCTTGAAATGCAACCACATACCAACAGAATTTGGGGCTACAACGACTTCACCACAAATTTTGCATTTTTTATACCAAGATGCTATGTTTGATTTATTTTTATTATTCGAAACGCGCTGGCGTTTGGTTCTATTTCTTCTAGTTTTAGGCATTATGAAAGAATTTAATCGTAAGTTCGAAAAACACTGTTCATACAAAAATGCGCACACACAAAGCAAAGTGACTTTAAAAACCCAACTTGTTGCGCAACAATAGTACAATGCGATGCCTCTATAATCGTACTAAATCAAATGATGCACAAGTATGGACAAGTAACTGATAATTTAAGCCTTTTTAATTTTATCGTATTATAAATGGCGGGTAAGACCTTAGCATAGACTATTTAAACTGTAGAGAAAGAGAATTAAGTTGAATGCTCTATGGTAGCCCGCGAATTTTAAAAATATATCTTCTTTATAATATTTTTTTTACACCACCTGCTCGATAATGCCCTTTTATACGTCATACAACCATCACTTAAAGCAAGTCATTATGTCCCTAGGGAGATAATGCAGTATGGGCGATCCCTAGGGAATAATGAGATTTGAATTTGGAACGTCAAAAACAGGGACCGTTTTCGGTTAAGGTATAAGGTTACGCTACCGGTATTAAAAACCGTTACCGCTTTATTTTAAAGGTACACCGAAACCGGTTAAGATTTGCGGTTACGCTACCGGTATAAAATAAAGATAGCGCTATTTTTTTTAGGTACCGCTATACCTTTATTTAACCTTTACTCTACCGAAATAATTCCGGTACCGAAATTATTTCTCGTGCGAGTACCTACGATATATGTAACGTTGCCAGCTCTCGCGACACGTATTGCGATTGGCGTAAAAAGCGCGCCGCGCCGCGCGTTTTATTCCCGCCGCCGTGCTGCAGTAGGTACAAGCCTGACTTGATACAACGAATGACGTTGTCCGAAATAAGACAAGTTTGCTTTGCTTGCTTGCTCTCGCAGGTTGTGTCGCTGTGCCAAGTTCTTACTATTAGCTAATTACTAAATTACCAACCACTATTACTAATATTGACTTAAATTTATTTTATTATATAATTCTACTCGCTGGAGTCGCTTTTGGCTGGCTTAAAATAATGGGAAGAAAACGAAGGAACACGATTTACGCTTTCTTTTCTTTTAATAAAGAAACGAAAAGTTCTACTTGCTTAGTTCTTGGCTGTTCGTCAGTTATAAAGGTGAGAATTTAACTGTTCATACCTACCTAGGTATATATTTGCAGCTGCTCTGCAGCTCGCTGTGCAAGATGCACTTAAAGAAAATGAATCCCTGCCTGTCATTGAAGAAGCGCGAAAAATTGTTAGGAAGCTCAGGACGCCAACCATGAAAATTTAATTAAATCAGCTAATAAAACGAAACCAATTTTAGATACATAGCACTCGCTGGCATTCAACCTTTGATATGCTTGAGCGATTGGTAAGTTTAAGGGAGTGCTGTTCGGACACATTTGGAGACATATTATATATGGCAAACATAACATGGGACGCGATCAATGATATCATAAATGCATTGAAACCGTCTAAAATATGTACAAAAGTACTACAAGAAGAGCAGTTAACACCAGGCGACTTTTTCTATCATTGGACGAAATGTTATTTAGCAACATCACACGTGTGCACACCTCTAGCACAAGCCATTTGTACCTTTATGAAAGTCCGACAAAGTCATTTGATGACGAATGTTGCATTTATAAGTACTTACTACTTTACGAGTACTGACTCGCTGTACCTGCCACGCAAGTGAGCGTGGAACGTTTGTTTTCTTCACTAAAATATGTGATTAATGATTTACGTTACAATTTAAATGAAAACATTGTGGATGATATTTAGTTATAAGGAATAATAAATAAATATTTAAACAACCCGTTTTTGGGGGTACCTTTACAGTGTAAGGTTTCGGAGTTACACATCATTCTCCAAGTACATTTTAGATATGAGTATTCAATATAATTGGTGGTACCTCGATGATGGAACCCTAGGAGGCGATGTAGACACCCTTACAAATGATTTAGTATTTTTTTTAAAATAACTGTTTTCTATAGGACTAGATCTCAACTTTTCTAAATGTGAATTATTCCTATCTGACAATACTGACAGACTTCTGACTCTTCCAAAATTCAATGCAATAGCCCCTGCAATCAAAATTATCGATAAAAGTTCTCTTCGTCTTCTTGGGTCCCCAATCTTTGAGAATTCCTTTCCCAGTTTTGTGGAGGAAAAGATACAAAATTTCAATGACGTTTCGGAAAGATTGCTCCAAATTAACATGCATTCGGCCATTACCCTTATTCGTTATTGTTGTTTCGGCCCTAAATTAATATATTTCCTTCGTTCTTCCCACTTATGGAAGCACCCTCTACTTTTAGAAAAAATGGACTAAATTATCGCCACGCTTACATTAATTTTAAATGTGACCTTGGACGATCGAACTTAGGCTCAAGTTACTCTTCCCATCCGTATGGGAGGCCTGGGCGACCGCAAAATTACCAGTATTAGTTTACCGGAATTCATATCTTCGGTCCACGGTACTGATAAATTAATTAGGAATATTCTAACTTCAACACTGATTCCTTTTGATGTACCGTGCTTTACCGAGGCTATGGATGCCTGGAGACTCGCTTGCCCGAATACAAATCCGCCCGACAACCCCTCTTCCCAGAGGCGGTGGGATGAGCCGCTCTGCAAAGTAGTTCAGGAAAACCTAATCTTGACATCTGCTACTACTGCAGAGCGTGCGCGCTTACTGGCTGTGGGAGAGTGGGAGTCGGGCCTCTGGCTTCACGCACTTACCATCGTCAAACATAGTCACCTTTTTCGACGATACAACTTTCCGTCTAGCTGTTTCTCTACGCCTAGACGCTCCTTGCTGTTCGCCTCATCGCTGCCACTGTGGCGAAGTTGTCAACAGCCTCGGTCACCACGGCCTGTCATGCAGTCGAAGCGCGGGACGTATAGCGCGGCATGCGAATATTAATGGCAACATTTGACGAGCCCTTGTCACCGTCGGCGTTCCGGCTGTTTTGGAACCTCATGGCCTGGCACGCGACGATGGTAAGAGACCGGACGGTATGTCTTTATTTCCATGGAAGATGGGTAGGCCTTTAGTATGGGACGCTACCTGTGTCGACACTCTTGCGCCATCCCATCTTCCTAGCTCGTCGCGCTGTGCTGGTGCTGCCGCTGCGGCTGCGGAGAACCTCAAGCGGCGGAAATATAACAACCTCGTCGGTAGTTATATTTTTGAGCCGTTTGGGGTTGAGACTCTTGGGCCGTGGGGTCCGAGTGCTCATGCCCTTTTTAAAGAATTATCCAAACGGCTAGTTGACAATTCGCGTGACCAAAGGGCTGGCTTTTACCTCGGTCAGAGATTAAGCATTGCCATACATCGTGGCAATGCCGCCAGTGTTTTGTGCACACTTCCAGTCGACAGCGATGCGGAGGAATTTTTTGACGCCATATTTTAGATAGAAGTTATTGTGTATATATTATGTAATTTTAATTAGTTAAGTGTTTTTATTTTTCTTGTTATATCGTATGTCAAAATGAATTATTAAAAAAAATAGTATGCAGGTACCCCTTTAATAGAATCTTTACTTATACTAATACATAACAGTATTCAATTGAAATTCACAAAATAAAAATAAAACTTTTTCTAAAAACTTTTAATTCATAATATTGGATATTATTTATATATATAAAAAAAACTGGGCAAGTGCCAGTCGGACTCGCGCACTGAGGGTTCCGTACAAACTTGAAAGGTAAATTGTGGTTTACGATTTATGACGTATTAAAAAAAAAACTACTTTCTAGATCTCGTTCAAACCAATTTTCCGTTGAAGTTTGCATGGTAATGTACATCATATATTTTTTTTTAGTTTTATCATTCTCTTATTTTAGAAGTTACAGGGGGGGGACATACATTTTACCACTTTGGAAGTGTCGCTCGCGCAAACTATGCAGTTTATAAAAAAAATATATTAGAAACCTCAATATCATTTTTGAAGACCTATCCATAGATACCATTTATCATTTTTGAAGACCTATCCATAGAACACGTATGGGTTTGATGAAATATTTTTTTTTTAATGTCTTTTTTTCTATTTTTGTGTGAAAATCTTTATGCGGTTCACAGAATACATCTACTTACCAAGTTTCAATAGTATAGTTCTTATAGTTTCGGAAAAAAGTGGCTGTGATATACGGACGGACGGACGGACGGACAGACAGACATGACGAATCCATAAGGGTTTCGTTTTTTGCCTTTTGGCTACGGAACCCTAAAAAGAGAAACTCACTGACTGACTGACCTATCAACGTGCAGCCGAAACTTCTCGGAACAGGAACGGGAACTTTTTGTTTCTTTAATTTCAAATGAACACTTATAAATTTTTATATTTTGCACAAAGCTTCCTCTTAATAAACCCCTTCTTAGTCTCATCGATCTAGTAGACGAGCACTAAGAAGAGGTTTTTGAAAATTTTACGAGTTGAAAATGAGGAAATTCTCTTGTTACTTATGTTTGAGTACGTCCAAATAATTTTTCAATGTTTTTTTATGTGTCAAGTTTAGTTTGCGAGTTTGGGTGGCTTCGGCGATAAGTTTTTCATGGAATCGTGCATTCGTTATTTAGTGATTTGTATTGATTAATTAGGGGTTTTGTTATTCTGCCGTCGTAATTAAAAAGGACACAACTAACATTTTTTTACGAAATTGAGCCGAAAGGCTCTTCGAAGAAATCGTTGTCATGTTATGTACCTACATTTGTTTTAGTGAATAATCAATAGTGTTGATAAAATCAGCCAAAAGACTTTTCGAAGAAATCGTTGTCATTCAGAAATAATATTTTGATTACTAATTAATTGATTTCCTTGTCCATTGACTAAACTTAAAATAAGGATTTCTATCTTTTCAAATGGTTTTATTTGACATCGTATATTTATTTGTTTGACAACCGATGAAAGCCATCGGATGTGATCGATACTAATTGATCCAACCAAACCCAGATTCACCTATGTATCGATATTTCGATTACGATATCAAAAATTTTATCGGTATGCAGTCTGCTACGCGCAGTTATAATCCTCGAAATACAATATACAAGATGTAAGTAATGATAATATCTAAAAAAGACGAAAGACGCGCAATTGGCGCAACGAGTGAAAACTGGCAACGCCGCAGCACGACGAAAGAGCGCGGGAGTAAGTGTTTCAACCATAGATATAAGAAAGGAGGAGATATGTTAAGTAGTAAAAAATGTACCGGAACACGATGTCTCCAGTTTCCCCTACTACCGCCGACACTACTACACATGCAGCAATAGTTATGCAGTCGCGCACACATCCGCAATTAATAAATCAGTCCATACTACACAGTCAATTATAAACCTTACGTTCCTAAAAACAGCGTGTATTTTCCATGCACCTACAACTTATGCACACATTAAATGTCGATGTGCTATGCAAAAGCAATTTATTTTACATTTACGCTAGTGATTGACTAAATAGAAAAGTTATCGATTTGTTCATTTTTTGTTGTGCTATTTCTTTTGGGTCCCAAAAACAAAATCAATATGTCCAGAAAATAATATATTAATAATAGAATAATAAAATTTGCTTTCATAAAACCCAAAAACTCTAACCATTTACCCGCATTAGGCCATTATATACGGCATTTTAGAACGTCAATATCAAATACTAAAAACCGGCCAAGTGCGTGTCCTGGTTTTTTAAAATCCTGAAAAGTTTAATAACTTATATTATGAATTATTGCATGAAAAAGCTTTCAGTTACAAAAAAAATTGTAACTCACTTTTACAAAAATAAGGTCTAGTCTTAATTTAAGGATTACCCATTCAAAAAGACTGCGTTTTTTTTTAGAGACTAAAGCATTTCTAGTTGAAAGTGAATTGAGCATATGGTACTATATTTTTTTAGGGGACCAATTAGGTGGCCTTCCAGTGGCATCAATCCATTGCTTTATTAAAATTGCGTCTTTCGGGAAACTGAAAACAACATAACAACAACATTACAACATTTTAGTTATCATTTTACCTAAGTTTCTGCTAAACCTCACCATGTAAGACTTTTATTAAAAAAAAACAGTACAGAGCTTGTTAAATAAAGAGAACAAATAAAGAGCTAGAACATGTTGCCTTATTTTAAGCAAAAGTCGTTATTAAAATCTGAATCATGCCCGTTATTGTAGTTGCATGAAGTTAAAATATCAAAATCAGAAATAAGTAAGGAAATAACACGAAGATAAGGCATAAGTAAGATACGATATCTGAAACCAAAAAATAGTCCTTCGACTATTAACTTACAATTTAACTAACTTACTTTACGACAGTTGTTTGCGTATTTCTTTACTACTCTATAAAATATTCAAAATAAATAAAAATATTTACATTATTTCACTTCGGATATCCAACCAATCGATATTATGGTCGATAGTCTACAATAGTAGATCATACAGGCACATCATTAACTCACCGCAACTAACAGCGGCCGTATTATGAAATACACCGCATTGATAAAGTATCGTTATGTTATTTTTACATTGCTTGTTCAGTTGCTGAGCGTTAAAATTTGGTAGTGGTTAAAGAGCAATGTATTGACTGTAAGAGTAATACAGTCGCCTTGATATTTGAAAACAAAAATAACGTAGTAGCAGCAAGGGATATTAGAAGATTTGTTGTTTTTACTGATTTTAAAGATAAATATAGTATTAAACTTGTACTTACATATGGTAAGAGATTCCGTGATGACCCAGGCTTCTCTTATCGCTTCGGTTCTTGCACGAAACCACTGCACAACACGGCATTTTAAATTTGTTTACGATCACGTATCGCGAATCTCCCAAGTTTATAACTGACGGCCATTTGCCCGTGTATGCCGATTTTGCGCAAGTCGCGCGGACATGCACACGCCCACTTGCCACTTCTCCTGTTTTTTATATTTCTATGGTTTCAACGGATACCTTAATGTTAAAGGTTTAGGTAGCGTAAAAAATAACGGTACCGTTATTTTTCGGTAGAGAAAAATTTAGGTATCGTAATTTTTCGGTAGCGAAAAATAACGGTACCTACCGTTATTTTGAGGTATTGAAATAAAAAGGTATGACGACATACCGTTAACCCTTATAACCGAATTTTTTTCGGTATGCAGTCCCTGGTCAAAAACCGTCAACATTAAGTGAACTAAAATGTACGTGCATCAAACAAGTTTATTCAAATTTCAAACTGGCCACTAACAAAAAAAAACAATACAAAAAGTTTCTAAAAAAAGTAATGAACAAGCGGGGCGTTATAGAAAATTTAAACTATAGAATCTTTGAGTAGTAAATTTTGTTTGTTTCAAATTTTAAAACATTTTGAGTGATAGTTAAGATTAACTCGTAAATAAAACTTATATTTCTCTATTATATGATTTGTTTTACTAAATTGTCTTTTAATTATCTCACAGATGGTGTAAAAAGTAGAGTATCCAACACGGGGATAAAGCTGTCTTTGTCTAGGGCGGCTTGAATTCCTCACTTCACTCAGGTTTCTTTATTAACTCCCTCGCAGTGCTCGGGAGTTAATTATATAAATCCCTCACTGACGTTCGGGATTAAAATTAGCAACCTTCGTTTCGTTCGGAATTCAACATGCCGCCCGCGACTTAAAGACACTGCTTTATCCCCTAGTCACATAATCTACTATTAACAACCTGGACTGTAACAAGACATTAGACCCCTTAAAAAAATCATCAGTTTACCAAATCAACCATAAAAATCAGGAATGTTACTTTTTCTTTTTTTTTTTAAGTGGGAAATCATCCAATGACCTGACGCTCTAACGCGGGGCGCGAGGGCGTGTCAGACTGTTACTGACTAAAACCCACTCCTATGTTCCTTCTTTGCCTTTCGGTCCAGGACCCCAGGTTTTCCTTTCAGAAGTTAACCCCATGGCCCAGTAAGCTTCGACCCTGCTTGGGCCCCATGGTTTTTCTGAAATCTCCTTGAGACGCGCGTGGAACACTACGCGCCGTCAACGACTCGGACACGGGCTCGGTCCGGACGATTACCGGACGGCGAGCTACCTTTTGCTCGCCGTCCGCAAGTCCACGCCTGCGGTGGCGTGGGGATCCCGCTAGGGCTTGAGGAAGTCCGTTCCCAAACGGGTGCGGCCGCCTCCTTCGCTAGCATTACTGTTTCGCAGAAGGATGCGACCGTCTGCCATTCTTCCTCACTCCGGACCACGGCCAGTACCAGGCCCCGGGATGTTATAGATGTAAAATTTCGGATCTGGA
Organism: Mythimna impura; assembly: GCA_905147345.3. Classification (NCBI taxonomy): domain Eukaryota; kingdom Metazoa; phylum Arthropoda; class Insecta; order Lepidoptera; family Noctuidae; genus Mythimna; species Mythimna impura. Next base: position 7,147,891 of record LR990357.1, read on the forward strand.
TACAGATATAAGAATAATATACCAGTTTCGGATACGGTTACGGATATGAAATTATTTTGGATTATCAGCTTGTTTCTGTTACGGATATAAGAATTTTAAAATTATTGATGACGCGTGTAAATAGCAATCACCTGAATGGGTGGTGTTTTAAGACTACCAATATGGCGGTGAAATTATGGTTATATTACACAAAATTAAATCCCTGCTGACGACTCCCTGCGACACCAGAATCTGGCGACGTTTATAGCAATTGGGAAGCCCACGTACCTTGCTAATCCAGTGACCCAACTTGTCGTCAGGAAAGCGCTTCGCTCACGGATGCGTGGTCGGTGTGTGTGCTGTGCCGGCCGGCGAGCTAAATCTTCATCCATCCACCGGTGGGCTGGTCAGAACTCGTGAAACCAACACTGCACTATAAGGTCTCAATGTCTCACAGTAGCAGATACACTTATTACAGGAGAATTCTCAGGTTTTCAACAGATATGGGATTTTGATCGCGGAGCGGTTTTTATTCGACGCAATGTCGATTTGCGTAGCGGACACAACTGTTTTGTTAGCGGGTTAGAAGCCATCTAGCGGTCTTTAGCGAGCGTCTCAAGAAAGCATTCGATACGTCACCAGTGGGCGTTGCGGTCGTAGATATTGGTGAAGGAAATTGTCAACAGAGACTCAATTAACTTAGAGAATGCGGGAAAGGTAACTAATTTATGTTATTTATTCTCTAAAAATACATATACCTTAAGAAAAGGCATTGACGCTTCACCATGCTCCCCCCCTTGGAAGGACGCAAGTGCTTTCAAAGGGAAAGATTTACTAACCTAGATCATGATCGGAAAGTCTAAGCTTTATGACTAAATGCGGAAAATAAAAATCATTTAGAATACTAATCCTAAACCTTAAAAAACTACGAGTATCGTTAAAATGAAATTTTATTGCGTTGGAATAGGATATAGTTTTGTGACAGAGCGTTTAAAATTACCGAACCTTGTCCTCACCATTGCAAGGCGAGCGACATTGTCAGTCCCTTTATAAACCTCAGTTATGACTCCTAATGGCCAACACAGAGGAGGCGAATTGTCCTGTCCCACGAGTACGACAGTTCCAACTTCTACAGGCTTGTCCGGAGTTGCCCATTTTTGCCTAACTTGCAGCGTATGCAGATACTCTAGATGCCACTTCTTCCAGAAGGATTGCACCATACTATCTAACAACTGTTTACGTTGGGACAGATTTAAGCGCTGATCAGACAAACCGGCTGCCGGCAAGTACTGCAATGGAGTCGACATCAAAAAATGAGCGGGAGTAATAACTTCAGGATGCGGATCAGAAGACAACACGCTCAGAGGGCGTGAGTTCATAATGCACTCTATTTGGATGAGTACAGTTTGTAACTCTTCATAAGTGAGAAGTTGACTTCCAATCACGCGATAAAGATGCGTTTTTAATGTTTTTATATTGGCTTCCCACATAGCGCCAAAATGTGGGGAGCGAGGTGGAATCATTTTCCACTTAATGCGGCGAGTTGATAACTCATTTAAAAGAGATGAATTGAGGTTTGACCTCATTAAGAAATTATAAAGTTCATCCAATTGAGCCTTAGCACCAACGAAATTGGTAGCGTTATCCGAATAAAGACAGGATACTGGCCCTCGACGCGAGATAAAACGTTTAAACGCGGCTAAAAAGGCGTCGGTAGTAAGTTCAGAGACTAACTCTACATGGACAGCCTTGGTTACCAAGCACACAAACAAGCATATATAAGCCTTCTGAGCGTGTTGACCTCTGCGACGAGAGAGAGTTATGCGTATGGGACCAGCATAATCCACTCCAGTATGGACAAATGCCTTTGATTCCGATACACGGTATTCAGGAAGGTCCGCCATCATTGGAGTGGGAAGCGTCGGATTAACTCTAAAGCATGTGTTGCATTGTCGCAACTTGGACCTAATGACAGTCCTGGCATCCAGTATCCAAAATCGCTGTCGTAAAATAGACATAAGTAGCCCTGGCCCAGTGTGACAAGTGACAATTCATCACATGGTAATGACGAATTATCAAATCCACAACAGGATCATGATTGGGAAGTAAAAAAGGATGCTTAGCATCAAAGGGAAGGTATGACTTTGAAAGTCTTCCCCCAATGCGTAGTATACCCTCTTCATCTAAAAAGACAGATAAACTGCGAAGTTTCTTTGGTAACAATTTACCAAATTTAATGAGCTTAATGTCATCTGCGAAATGAACAGATTGCACAGCACGAATCATAACTCGTTCCGCCGCTGACAATCCCTGCGGCGACCGGGGTTCACAATGAACCTTCGGTCTAGCGAATTTAAGTACATAAGATACGATGCGCAACAGCTTATCCCATGATGAGGTGCGCTGCGCAAGTTGACAAAAAAGGGGAAGTTCTACTTGCGTGGTCACAGTTAAGACATTTGCCTTATGCTCGGGGAGTTCCCCACAGTCAGCGGGACAGAACGGTTTGACAGGCCAATCTTCAGGAGCACAACGAAGCCAAGAAGGGCCGCTCCACCAAAGATCATGTGACACCAACTGCGAAGGCAGTAAACCACGAGATAGGCAGTCGCTTGGATTCTCAACACCTGCTACATGGTAGAAATGTTGAGAGCCCAGGTTCTCCTGACATTGAGCTACTCTATTGCTGACGAAGACTGACCAGCGATGCGGAGAGGAATGAATCCACGATAAGGCTATCGTGGAGTCTGAAAATGCGTAAATCCCTGCAATAGGAACACGTGAAGCGTAAGTATCGCGAACAGTCTTCACCAACTTTGACATGAGCACGGCTGCGCACAGCTCCAGACGTGCAAGAGTTGTGACTTTGGTAGGTGAGACCTTTGACTTCGCACAAAGCAAGCGAACTACGACACCGGACGGGCTAGTAGAGTGTATGTAAATGACACAACCGTACCCACCCATACTGGCATCGGCGAATGCGACTATACGAACACAACAATCATCGGTAACACCCACATGACGTGGTATCCGCAAGGAATCCAACAAGGAAAACTCCTGCATGAGAAGCGAAAAACGTTTGACGATTTCATCAGGAGCGACATCATCTCAACCGATATTGCTCAGCCATAACTCTTTGATGAGCAACTTGGCGTAAAAGATCACGGGAGCGACTAGACCGAGAACATCAAATAAGCAGGCAACCATCGAGAGTATATTTCTCTTAGTACATTTCTCGGCTACTTGAGCGGACGTGAAGAAGAACTTATCCTGAGAAGGTTCCCATGAAAGACCTAGAACCCTGGACACATCATTGCCCTCGTGAAACTCGAGTGACTTACGATGTGAATCAGGTAGGCTGTTTAAAAGCGCGGGCGAATTGCTACACCATTTTACAAGGTCAAAATCGCCCGACTTAAACATTTTTATGAGATCATGCGATAGCTGTATAGCGTTCTCTTCGTTATTCACCGAATAGACCAGATCGTCCATATACAAGCTGGTCTCTGCTACTTTAGCAGCTTCGGGATAATGCGGACTGTCCGAGGCCAGCTGTCGCACAGTGCGCATAGCTATGTAAGGACTCGACTTCAGTCCAAAAGGTAAGCGGTTAAAAGCGAATGTCAACACAGGATCATTCTCACTGAATCGAAACAAAATGCGTAGGTATTTACGCTGCTCAACAGGTACGCAAATTCGTAAATACATCTGCTTTATATCAGAATTTATAGCGATAGGAAGTAATCTAAAATTGATTAAAAGAAGAAACAAATCTGTTTGTAAATTTGGACCAATATGGAGTACATCATTTAAAGATAAACCGGTGTGAGTCCTGGCACTCGCATCCAATACAACGCGCGGCATCGGCTTGTCTGGCCGAACGACAGCGTGATGAGGGATGTAGTATCCGTCATCCGAAATGGCGGATTCGTCGACTGGACTTAAGTATCCATTATCTATGTACTCTTGGATCACTGCGTTATAATTTTCCCGCAACGTCGGCGATTGGCGGAGTTTTCTCTCCAGCGCAACCAGTCGACGGTACGCGGCGGCACGGGAGTTACCCAACTCGCTGGGATCCTTACTAAAGGGTAACGCGACAGTATAACGTCCCGCATCGTCACGTGACACGGTCGAGGAAAAAATATTCTCACATTCGGTTTCCTCAGGAGATAAAAAACGTTTATTTTCAACTTCTTCCAATTCCCAGAACTTTTGTAATAAATCATTAAGGGCTAATGCTGTGAAAGAAGAGCTAGGTAAATTCAAATTATCTTTACTATGCGGAAAATCACCCATAAGGACATACCCGAATGTAGTCAATAATTTTTTGGCCTTCGCCCAGAACCGTGCTGGAGAGCGGACGCGTGTTAAAATTAAATTAAAATTATTTACTATCCCCGTCTCCGTACATAGTAATATCGCACTTACGATAGTGGTGAAAGTGTTCAACATCGTAACTACAGACGGACGAGTGCTTAACGCGAGGTGTGAGCATACCGCGCTCCCTCCAGTCCACCTTCGCCCCCGCGTGAAGAGTTCGTGCTTCATAATTGCCATCCCACTCACCCGCGCAGAGTGTGACTGTGTGCTGTCCACTCAATACTTTATCTACTACATCGACGCTTGTTATCTGCGCGTACGGCGACCGCTTATTGTTGGAGGCATCAGCTGTTTGATAAGTTAACGCACATAGCGGTGAGACAATTCTATGTACAACTGCGCACGGAGAGTAATATAATATACCTACTTTACTATGTCTCTTCGGCGTACACCTCCCAACACGCCTGCTAAGGTAGAAACCGTTGTACCCAACGTCTCATCTCGTGCGATAACACAATCCGGTTCAACCCCAAATCTAACCGCAATTGAGCATGAGAATGTCACCTCAAGGTTCAAACGTAAACGGGATGAAGAGCCTACCTGTATGGAGGAGATCCGTCAACTGATGGCTAAAGCTGCAGCACAATCTGAATCAAAGTTCGCGGTGTTGCAGTCGTCGATATCCGCAATTAGTACTCAAAATGAAGACACAAAAACCAGTATTGCATTTATTTCCAAGCAGTACGACGATTTGATCGTCAAAATAAGCCAACTAGAAACGGAACGTCGGGCAGACCGTTGTCTTATTCAACGTCTGGAAGAAACAGTTGAAAATCTAGAAAGACAGCTACATTCCACCAGAATCGAAATAAAAAATGTGCCCAAAAGATCTGGCGAAAGCAAAATCGATCTCTGTGAGCTTGTGAAGTCAACAGCTACTGCCCTTAACACGCCGATCCAAAGTCAGGATATTAAAGATGTGTTTCGCATCAACAAAAAAGATGACCCCTCATCGTCACAAATTATCGTGGATTTCTCAAGCGCCGCCACCAAGGAAACTATAATAAAAGGAGTACGGCAATTTAATATTAAAAACAAAACGTGTAAATTGAACACAACTCATTTAAAGCTAGCGGGCCCTGCAAAACCAGTCTATGTAGCTGAAAAGTTAACCTCGAAGGCGCAGCGTTTATATTATCTCGCGCGAACATTTGCCAAAGACAATGCTTTTAAGTACTGTTGGACGTCATACGGTAAAATATATCTCCGACAAGCTGAGGGTGGGAAGCAAATTCCTATACGCAAGGAAGAAGACTTAGACATTCTTCGACTAAATAAGTGACTAGGATTTTGGTATTGTACTTTTCTGTTTGTCTTTACTTTGTTATATAATTATTATACTTTGTATTTACTCCATGTGAAACTTTTACACACAAAACTATGCCTCAAATCGATTAATCACACGCACACCAACAATAAGCAAAAAATAAAATATATTTTACATCTATATACATATGTACCGGGATACCTATCTTACACTTATTATATAATTATTACACTTTGTATTCAATCCATAATAACCTTTTACACCAATCACTATAATTCAAACATCTTAATCACTCGTACACTCACAACAAACACAAAATGGATATTTTTACATCGATATATATACACTACACAATGTACAGGGGAGTATATTATTTGTGGTTATCGCACAGCAGGTATTAATTTATTCTTAGTTCATAATTTTACTGCGACAGCGTTTTGTTTACTTATACAATGACTCATTCAATCATAAATACTTCTACTGAATTAGATAATAAATAGCCATTGCGTCTGCTTATAATTGCGACACGTTAACGTGTAATACTCTCATTGGTAATAACAGCAAGTCACTGAATATTTTTTCTCTAAACATTCGTAGCATATACAAAAACTTAGACAATCTATTAGTATTATTACACAGTCTAACATTTGAAAATGATGTCATTATTTTAACTGAGTGTTGGCTGCACGCAAATAAAAATGTCCCATCTATTGATAACTATAATACATATATTTCTAAAAATTATTTAAACAAAAGCGACGGTATCGTAATGTATGTAAGGAAATCAATTAAGTGTTCTGTGGTGGAGCCGGACTATTCAGGTGCTAACTTTTTATTACTACAAATTGAACCCGATATATTTATACTGGCCGTATACAGGTCGCCGTCTATACATTGCATAGATAGTTTCCTAGACTCGTTAGATAATATTTTGCGCCCTTTAAATTCTAGCAATAATGTATTACTGATCGGAGACATCAATATTGATATTAAAATTAATAATACAGACAAATGCAGTGCATCGTATCTGAACTTAATGGCAGAAATTGGCTTATTGCCTGCTCATACCTATCCCACCAGAATGCTCAACTGTCTCGACCACGTCATGATGAAAACCATTTGTCCTGCAACTGTATGTGTCATTGATTCCTGTATAACAGATCATTTTCCAGTGATTGTTTCATTAAGCATTTCCACACGTAGAATTATGAACAAAAATTGTAGTGTAAACAAATTAGACATAAAACGTGTGTTAGTCAAATAGAGGCTCTTGACTTCTCCTTTATTAAGTCTATTCCTGATGCAAACGCTGCCGCCACTGCTTTTGTAGATAAACTATCAAGCATTATAAAAGCTAATACTAAAGTTTACAAGACAACTTGTAAAAAAAGAATCCTTAAACCTTGGATTACAAGTGGGCTTTTGCGCTGTATTAGACATAGGGACCGACTCCATAAACAACACAAAAAGAGCCCTACTAACTACACCTTAGAAACAACGTTTAAACGTTATCGGAATTACTGTAATTCTCTGTTAAGAAAATTGAAAACAACTTATGAAAAGTCCTTACTCCAAAACGCCAAAACTCCCAAAGATTCGTGGAAAGCAATAAAGTCAATAATTAACTATACTGATGATAAATCAACTGCAGATGGCTTATTAAATTCTAATTCTAACAATATTAATAAAATCAATAAATATTTTTCACAAATAGGTAAGCAGCTTGCCGATGCCATTACTCCTACGCATAACCCTATTTACAATTTTAAAGTCCCTAGCAACCTTAATTCTATTGTTCTCTTACCGCCGGATGAAGCTGAAATTGAAGCATTAATATTAAACCTTAAAAATAACTGTGCTACTGGCTGGGACTCTATTCCAGTTCAGTTACTTAAACTGTGCAAAAATATTATAGTCCCTCCTCTCACTTACCTCTTTGAACTTTGCTATGCTCAAGGTATCTTCCCAAATGTGTTTAAGAGAGCTCTCATTACTCCTGTGCACAAGGGCGGGAATCGAGACGATGTGTCGAATTATAGGCCTATCTCTGTATTGTCTGCGCTTTCAAAAATATTAGAAAAAACACTTAATAGCAGACTCATTCAATTTCTTGAAAGTAAAAATATTTTGGCTAACACTCAATTTGGCTTCAGGGCGTCTAAAAGCACCGATGATGCAGTTAGTCAGCTTACTGATTTTGTATCATCTAAAGTTGACGGAAACCAAAAGTGTATAGGTGTTTTCCTTGATTTAGCCAAAGCATTCGACACAGTCTCGATTTCAGCACTTGTGAACAAGCTGGATGTCATTGGCGTAAGAGGAACGGCCCTAAAAATGTTTGGGGACTTTTTGTGTAACCGTAGACAGCAGGTAAAGATTGGAAATTATGTTAGCTCTGATGCAAATGTTGTCTATGGTGTTCCTCAGGGCAGTATACTCGGCCCAAGTCTCTTCCTGGTGTACATCAATGACCTATGTCTTCAACCACTCTGCAATGGTAAAATATTTGCGTATGCTGACGATACAGCCGTAATATTCCATGGAGGGACTTGGGATGAGGTACGTCGCATTGCCGAGAACGGCCTCCATCGACTTGGCCAATGGCTCGGAGCCAATCTCCTTACCCTCAATATATCTAAAACTTCATTTATACAATTTTCATTTTCCAAAACTAACCTTAAAAACGTTAATATTAAAGTTCATTCTTGTAATTATCCTAACAGTAATAGTTGTTCTTGTCTTTCTATTAATAAAGTCACACAGGTCAAATACTTAGGTATTATCTTAGATGAGAGGCTAAGTTGGGAACCCCATATAAGTCTTGTTACGGGTCGCACTAGGAAGCTAATCTGGGTTTTCAAAAAACTTAGGCACGCCGCGGAATTTCCTCTTCTTCGTAATATTTATTATGCTTTAGCTCAATCCATACTTGGATATTGTGTAGGGGTCTGGGGTGGTGCCTGTAAAACCCACATGATGCAATTAGAAAGGGCTCAAAGGTCATTATTGAAAGTAATGACTTTTAAACCCTTCAGATATCCGACTAAACAATTGTATGAAAATTGCGAACTGTTAACAATTAGACAATTATATATATCCCAAATTATATTAAAAAAACACAAGCAAACTCCCTGTGATGTAAATGTGTATAAGAGTAAACGTGTTATTGCTAACGTATGCTTACCTGTCAGATGTCGGACAGCTACGGCTAGACGACAGCAATCTTATAGGTCATCCTACTTATACAATAAAATAAATAAAATAATAAACATTCATCCACTTGCTGTTCGAGAAACAAAAATGAAAATTAAGAACTGGCTACTTCAATTAAACTACGACCAAACAGAAATGTTATTGCTCACAGATTAATATCCTCTACTACCACATACTTCACCTACATCTAACATCCATCACACACATACACCCTCACACACACGCACACACACGCACACACACACACACACACACACAAACACGTTATCTACATGCATAAACACAACATGAGTAAACCTAACCCATCACTTATTTGATTTATTTCATCTTATTATTATTATTTTTTATATTTTTTTATTCACTATTTGTATCAAGTAGAAAGTGGGAGAGGGCACTGATTTCTGTAATACAGGTTTTTACCTAGCTCAGAAGTCAGGGTTTTCATAGGATTCTTGTAAAAAGTTTGTGAATAAATTTATTATTATTATTATTATTATTAATAATGCGGGTGGCGCATTTGAACCTAAGTCTACCCTATTACCCAAATAAATATACGGAAACAGTTGAGCGCCTAACACTATGTCAATATCTCCTGGAATATTCCAGCTTAAATCAGCGAGCGGAAGCGAGTGGAAGTCCACATGACAATCCCACTTAATATGGTGCGAAGGTAGCTTGTCCGTAATACACTCAACTACTAACGCGTAAATAGTATATTTTTGATGCGGGTATACGCGAGACTCGATATCTAGATTCACATAACCTATTATCGGCCGCGACACAGAACCAACTCCTTTGACAAAAGAATTATTCAAAGGAATTATTACTAAGTTGAGTTTTCTACAACAATCTGTAGTTATTAAATTATTTTGCGAACCATTGTCAATTAAGCACCTAACTATTGTTTTATGGCCCGAACTATTATTGTTAGCGCGCGCATAAACCTGAGCGGTCGACAACAAGACTGCCGACTTAGCCCTCGTATCTGCAGCCAATAATACGGCCGTGTTATGGGTCGGACATGTTTGAGCAACGTCACCCGAACCACAAGACGCCGCGCGGGGCGGGAGGAACGCGGGGGGCGCAGTGGCCAGCGGCACAGCCAGGCTGGACGCGACGGCCTCATTGCAATTCGTCGGTTTAACATCAGCTACATGCGATTGTTTATTATTTTTCTCAAAATGTAATAAATTATGATGGCGTTTTTTACATACGTTACAGACTGAGGTCGACTTGCAATTACTCAAACCGTGCGACGTGCTCAGACAATTTGCGCAACCATGTACGGATTTAATAAACTCAAACCTAGTTCTAGGAGTCAACGCGGATTGAAACTCAGCGCACTTATACAAATGAACATGAGCGTTATCTTTACAATACGCGCAGACGAAGCGGGGCGGAGCTGGAGCGGTAGAATTAGGCGATACATTCACAACAAACGCTTTCGTTTGCGTGCGAGGCTCGCGAGATGCGGGACTATGAGGTTTATTATAATTATTTTTCGCGTTCGAATGAGATAAATTCGAGCGTGCTAATATCTTAGCCTGATCTTGAACAAAGCTAATTAACAATTTAGTTGTAGGTATTTCAACATCGCGAACGGAAAGTTCAAACGATTGACCAGTCTGTGAATCTATTTTTCTCATAGCGCAAAGCAAAAGAAAAAAATCCGCAAGATCCGGAATACCAAGTTGTTTCAAGGCAGAAATACTTGCACTAAATGTTTCAATGAAAGAATCGAGACCATTTGCGTTACACAAACAACTTTTTAAATCTAATATATTATTTAAATAGTGTATACCTAATGTACGCTTATCCTGGTATTTATTAACTAAGCTGTCCCATAGAAAATGATAATCTTTAACGCGTTATGTGTAAGTCTACCTACTAAATACTGCACACGCTGCGAGTCAGTCAGCTGATCATTGTCATGAATATTCGACTTGAACGACTCATAGAAAACAGGCCAATTCTCGGGTTTCCCGTCGAAAGATGGCAACGCAATCGGAGGCAGCTTTATTTTTAGTGGTTCAAAAAGCGTTTTCGAATTACTACATTGTGATAACTGAGATTGACTACTGTCGATTTTATTCCTAATACGCTTAATGCGAATAAACAAATCTTCAAAGGATTCTAAACAAGCATAGTCGGGACTCGAACCAGGTTTCAAATTAATGTTTATGTGGTTAATTTGATCGACATAAGATTCAAATTTATCACGAATGTCGTCAATAGTTTCCGATTCAGTCATAAAACTTTCACTATTTCTCGTATCGAACGACGAAATATTTTTCGATAATTCATATAATCGATTAAGGCGTTTGAATAACAATCCTTTCTTCTCATGAAGGATAGTCAGTAAATCTTCCGGCTTTAATTGTTTCTCAGTCATTTTGTTAAGTTAATATCAAGAGCAATATCTAAAAATATGCGCGGGTAAACTTATCAGGCGGTTAGCAATCGTAAAGTATCTTCCCGATCTGTGGCGGTATCTGAATAAAAATCACTAATACGCACAAAGCCGAAATGATGTGAAACTACCTCCTATTATATGTTATCAAAGTGAAATACGTATCACATTAAATTCTATGAAACAATATTGACAGATTTACCAAAACCTACGTAGAATCTATCGTCAATTATGTTTATGTTATAGCGGAGAGCGGTTTATAGGCAAGAATAATTTACCAAAGGTTTACGTAAATATCTATAACCTATATATACTTATTATGATTTTCACCAAATATTACGTAAAAATCTAACTAGGGAGCGGTTACCTGGTTACCTATCCAGGCTCGAAAGGACCAAATAATTATGATGACGCGTGTAAATAGCAATCACCTGAATGGGTGGTGTTTTAAGACTACCAATATGGCGGTGAAATTATGGTTATATTACACAAAATTAAATCCCTGCTGACGACTCCCTGCGACACCAGAATCTGGCGACGTTTATAGCAATTGGGAAGCCCACGTACCTTGCTAATCCAGTGACCCAACTTGTCGTCAGGAAAGCGCTTCGCTCACGGATGCGTGGTCGGTGTGTGTGCTGCCGGCCGGCGAGCTAAATCTTCATCCATCCACCGGTGGGCTGGTCAGAACTCGTGAAACCAACACTGCACTATAAGGTCTCAATGTCTCACAGTAGCAGATACACTTATTACAGGAGAATTCTCAGGTTTTCAACAGATATGGGATTTTGATCACGGAGCGGTTTTTATTCGACGCAATGTCGATTTGCGTAGCGGACACAACTGTTTTGTTAGCGGGTTAGAAGCCATCTAGCGGTATTTAGCGAGCGTCTCAAGAAAGCATTCGATACGTCACCAGTGGGCGTTGCGGTCGTAGATATTGGTGAAGGAAATCGTCAACAGAGACTCAATTAACTTAGAGAATGCGGGAAAGGTAACTAATTTATATTATTTATTCTCTAAAAATACATATACCTTAAGAAAAGGCATTGACGCTTCACCAATTATAAAAGTAAAATAGGTACGTCAAACAGATTTGTTTGACCGGTCGACACAAACTAAAGTCTGTCCTTACCTGTCATTTAGACTCTGCCTATATCCGATACTATCTGAAACTTTTATATCGGTTTCGGTTACAGATACTTTTTATTTTGGATACCCGATAGTTTCGGAGCTCCATAATATCCCTAATAATCTACTTGAATCTAGAATCCTAGATACCTTCTTTCAATGGATTAAATACCTACTCAAAGGAAAGATTACTGTAACTTTCGATGTTTATGATTTGCCAAATTTCTAATCAGCAGAAACTGCACTTTGCCAGAGCAAAAGCAGGTAAGTACATACTTATATCTTAAAAATTAGTTATGAACGTTTTCGAAAAATAATTTAGATAGAAAGGATTTTTCACTTTCTCTATGGAAAGTGAAAAAAATTTAATAGTTTTCTATAAAACTTTAAAGACCTTTGTGGTAAGAACTTTACGTATGTTTACCAAACTTCTTATTAATCGGTTCATTCATATCTAAGAATAAAGACTTGCCAGGTTTTACACGCTATTGTTATTAAAAGCGTGTAAAACCTACTTATAAATAACTGCCGAATTAATAATAAACATTTACGTAGGTATTCATCGTGTCATGAAAAAAAAAGGACAAATTAACAACTTCATCCTGATAACGACCTCATTAACAAAACACCTAGGTACATATTTGTTTAAGGTGTTTTGTGAATGGATGAGGTAAAATGTTTTATAAGCCATGATTGTAGGTGATTAACTGAATTAGATAAATTCTACAAAATCTTAATGACTCTAGTGATAGATTCCATTCTCCGACATAACAATGTCTGGCCAAGCTCGCCCTTGGTTTGGTGCGGAGTGTGATCGCGCTAACGCGCTTAAGCACGCGGCATACCAGGCATGGGCCGACGCTCGTATGCACAAGGCGAATGACGTAAGTCAGAAGAAGAGAGCCTTCAACAGAGCTACCAAGTCTTGCTAGAAGGTGATGCGGAGGTTTCGGTTCGACCACATTAGCCGCATCGGGAACAAACTCGCTTCATACCCTGCTGGTAGTAAAGCGTTTTGGTCCCTAGCTAAGTCGGTTGAACCTAACTTCTGCCGTCCCTCACTACCGCCACTGCTGAAACCCGACGGGTTGGTGGCCCACACCGCTGAGGAGAAAGCAAATTTGTTTACCTCACTCTTCGCGGAATCTTCGCGTCTAGATCATGGTGACGCGCGGCCCCCTGCTTATCCTGATTGTTGCGAGACGAGTATGTCGGATATTCGCATCTATCAGAAGGACGTCCGTAGGGTGCTGCGTAACCTAGATAGGGCTAGCGGTCCAGACGGGATACCGGCAATTGTTCTAAGAACGTGTGCGCCTGAACTGTCTCCGATCCTGACACGCCTATTTAGGCTGGAAAAGTGCCAATTGCATGGAAGCAAGCTAACGTACAGCCCGTGCCCAAGAAGGGTAGTCGGGCTGACCCAGCTAATTACAGACCAATCTCGGTAACGTCCATTCTCTGTAAGACTATGGAACGTGTGCTCAACACTAAGTTCCTGGCATACCTTGAAGCTAATGACATCTTAAGTGACCGTTAATACGACTTTCGCCGAAATCGGTCAACTGGTGATCTTCTAGCGTATACCATCCACATCTGGAGTGAGGCCATCGAGAAGCACGGGAAAGCGCTTGCCGTCTCCCTCGATATCTCGAAGGCTTTCGATAGGGTCTGGCACAAAAGCCTTATTAGTAAGCTTCTTTCCTTCGGTTTACCTGCTGGATTGGGTGCATGGATCGCAGACTTCCTGAGAGACCGGTCCATGTGAGTGGTCATTGATGGCTGCTCGTCCGGTCAAATAGTCATTAATGCCGGGGTCCCTCAGGGGTCAGTGCTCTCGGCAACATTGTTCTTGCTGCACATAAACGATCTTCTTAAGCCCGGTACTTTTGGGTATGAAGACGACAGCACTGTTGCTGAGAGTTATAAATCTAGCGCGCGAGCTAGTGAGTCACAGAACCAGTCTCTCCGAGAGGCTATGGTCGAGCGCTTGAATTTGTCCTTGGAGGCAGTCTCTGAATGGGGCGATGCCAATTTGGTCAAGTTCAATGCTGTTAAAACCCAGGCGTGTCTATTTTCCGCTAAAAGGAGTCAATCGACCATCTTGATTTTCTTGGTGTTACATTGACGTCAACACTCAACTTGCTAGCCTGTCGGTTTTTTACCGGTTGCATTTCGGAGAGTATGCGTCGGAATTGCATGACCTAATTCCGCCTAGCAATGGGCTAGACGGAATTATCATCGGACCACCATGCGTACGGCGATGCGCCACCGGTACATGGTTGACATCCCACCTGTACGCACAAAACGTTTTGGGAAACATTCATTGTACGTATAGCCAAGGAGTGGAATTCCTTGCCGGAATCTGTGTTTCCTGATGGCTCCAACCCGGGAGTCTTTAAGTCAAGAGTGAAAAGGTTAGTTCTATGTAAGCGCGCTCCATCGTCGACCGTATTGTCGCTTTCCATCAGGTGAGATAGCGCAAACCATAAAAAAAACAGAACCTAAATGAAGTTTAGCAGCTTTTTAATAATATACATATATTTTTAATTGATATAAACTAGTGCTTGACTGTGATCCCTCCTGATGGTAAGTTTGTTGATGGTGATCTATACGGTGTAAAGATAAACAACATGGGTTTTTCAGCAAGACTTAGCACCCGGCCTTAAGGCGACGCAGTTGGCGCAGTGGTTGAGTGATTGACTGCTGCGTTGCGTGTCGCGGGTTTGATTCCCGCACGGAACAAATATTTTTATGACTTACAGATAGTTATTCCAGGTCCGGGTGGTTTGTGTATGTGAATTTAGATGTTTGCGAACGCACCGACGATACGGGTAATTTCTAGTGCGGGTCAAAGTATTTTTATAAATAAAAATATACAGATACCTGTATCACACATTCTGGGGAACAATATGATGCTCATTTTTCTGGTTCCAAAAATGTTATAAATGGGTAATAAGTAAGGTATTTCTACAATAACAATTTGATATTAAAAATTGGCAATTTTGCAGTTCTCTGAGAATAAAACCTAATAAATTAGTATTTAATTAATAATATTGACGTGTTTTTTTTTTTTTTAATAAGTATCCCAATAACTTAAGCCGGGTTCCCACTATGCCGGACAGTCAAGTACCTACTCACCTCAGTTGAATTTGGACCTGTGCGCACAATGGACGACGAAATTTGGTTTTAGTATTAAACATACTTCACGAAATTTGGTTTTAGTATTAAACATACTTCACGCCATGCTGCTAACTTTAAGTTTTTGTCTTTATAGACTTCTTCGGTCTTATCCCATAGAACAGGTCTCTCTTGGAAAAGCGTAATTAAAGTTTCTATTTAAATATCCATGTGGTCCATGACACGTTTACTTACTCGTATATCGAAAATGCGAGCCGAATGGCTTGAGGGGAGCACGGGCGGGGCGAGGGGAGTACGGGCGGGGCGAGCGATCCGGCACAAACTCGGGTCCGGTATTTCTACCGGCACTTTGCAGAGGCAAAACGCTCAGTAAAAGTGCCGGATCCGGAATAATGTGAATAGCTTCATATAAATTGTACAGCCACTAGCCTTTCCGTCAGTTTTACCGGTCCGGCATAGTGGGAACCCGGCCTAATTTGTTATTTCGCCACCCCATACAAGTTGCATATCATCCTTATGCCAGCAGGCTTCTCCAAGTGCAGGAAATGATCTCTAAATGAATCTGGTATATCAATTTAACTGGCCTTTTTCCAATTGAGTTTGGAACAGTTTGTGGAGCCTGTCTTACCTCCAGAACACAGGAACTGGGTAACAACTGACTCCTTGGCAAGAATAATAATAATATAATACCTACATACATATTATAGATAAATTACACCCAGACAGAACAAATGATCTTGCATAAGACACAAACATTTGTTTTGAGTGATTATCAAACCCATAACCTCCGGCATAGCAGTCAGGAGCACTAACCACTAGACCAACAGGACAGTCATATTCTTTTATCTATTGGTGTGATGGATTACCAAACATACACTTTAACCCATATATTATCTTAGGATTCTTAGGGCCGACGCTGCGTTACGCGGTCGCCCGCGCGGTCCCATACAAAAGTGCACCCACAGACTAAGTGCACCGTCGCGCGGGTACCCGTCGCGCCCCGTGCCCGTTTTGCTACGTAATAATATTATAGGCGTTTACACGCGGGCTTAGCCTGACCAATCGCCATTGTTTAAACGGGGTTTCCCCGTTTACACAATGGTTAGGGATGACGATTGGACGAGGCTGGGCTCACGTGAAAACGCACCATTAAAGTTGAACTAGCGACACTGCGCAGGTAATAATACGGGTTTTCGCTATGGAGACCGCCGCCGCGCCGCACACGACACACGCGCTTAGCACAGAGTACCTTTTGCGCTTAGTCACGCGACGGATGCCCGCGCGTGCGCCCGCTTAACGCAGCGTTGACCCTTAGGTTGTTTTACAATCCCACGGATATCTATGTACAATCCCTTTCAACAAAAAAAGTCACATTATAATATTCTGTTTATTTTTTAACAAATATTTACAGAGACCACAACATTTATAGGTACCATCATACATTAAAACGGTTTTTATTTTTGGTGTCAAAATTTTGTACCTACGAGTACATGAAGAAAATAATTTAGCTTGTGAACACTTTATGGTAGTCATCATCAGTACAAAAAAAACACTCGGGGACTGCCGCGGTAAAGCTATTGCATAGCATTTTGTATCAACTTATGCAATTATAATTATTTATTTATTTTATTTATGCAGTATTTCTTTTTCTTTGATATTAATTCAAGTTACACTTTTTGAGCGTGGTGACCGATAAGAAAACAAATTTTTTTCTTTCTTGTTTACTTCATAAATTGCAACAAGTATGTTCAGTTGTTATCATAGAACATTACTATAATCTATTATAATACAAAAAGACTTTTTTGTTTGACCGAGATTTGAACTCGAGGCACGATGATAATATAGGTAGAACGCTGTACTAATGCGCCACACAGGTCGTTAACGACTTTTCTAAAATAGGTGTTCGGTCTCTGTCGGCCTTCAAGCCACACCTCCGTGCCCGTCGGAGTGGGGAGCGTGAGGTTTTTTTCGTTACGGAATTTCTAGATTCGGTCCCCGCGCTCAAGGCCCTCGATAGAAGCTATGCAATAGCTTAAAAACGGTGTGTGCGACACACGACAGAAGTGAAAACTTCATCAATACGAAGTCAATGACACAAAATAAAACTATTTTTTTCCATCGAGTATAGAATGACGCGATGGCGTTGATTAGATTATTAGATTAAGGGGGAGCAAGAATAGTACATTTTAATACAAGTGGAAAAAGTTTATCATTGCCACCGAGGCGGAATTCGCCCGAGCCGAGCGAGGGTGTTGTGGAGCCGAATGCTGCAGTGACAAACCACGAGTATCAAACGACGTTTTTCGATGCACTTAGGAAGATATAAACAAAAATGAGATGTGGATTATTTACTAATCCACATCTCATTTTAGTTTACACGGGTTTTGAGCGTTGTAGGTATTGTCAGCCGGTCTCATTTTAGGTTGCCAGTTGAACGAGGGCAACGCATCTATAGTTTATAATATAACCCAAAAAATATATTACAATTTACATTCACACAAGGCCTACAAAAGCATCAAAACCAAAATTGGTTGATTCTAAGCTGGGCTGTGAAGCTGGGTAACTACCACGGATATCTGTGGTAACTACTAATATAAATACACACTTGAAATAGGTAAGCAGTACAACATTGATAGTGGCACTATCTGCTTTTTGATTATATTACTAGAATAAGTTACTGGTAATTCAGTAAAAATGTAGAGCTTATTAGCACAGTATAGATATGGAACAGTACGGAAACTACCTACAAATGTTCGAAACGGCTCACTCACACAAACATACGCATCGACGAGACTCCTAAGCGGCACTCGCTACTGACAGCACCGCGAGAAACGCTTAGGAGTCTCGTCGATGCGTATGTTTGTGTGAGTGTGCCGTTTCGAACATTTGTAGGTATTTTCCGTACTGTTCCATATATTCTATACTGTGTTATTAGTGTGGCCTAGGCACACGTAATGGCAAAGAATATGCGTTTCTCAACACAATCTATATTTTGATGTCATACATAAGCACTAGTTTTCCTTTTTAAGGTTCCCGCTTTTACCCTTTGGATAAAAGAGTAAAAACGGGAGCTTCGTTGTCCGTCTGTCTGTCACCAGGCTCTATCTCATGAAGCGTGATAGCTAGACAGTTGAAATATTTTCACAGATGATGTATTTCTGTTGCCGCTGTAACAATAAATACTAAAAACAGAATAAAATAAATATTTAAGTGGGGCTCCCATACACAACAGACGTGATTTTTTTGCCGTTTTTTGCTACGTACGGTATGGAACCCTTCGCGCGCGAATCCGACTCGCTTTTCACAATCATCATTCAATCAGAAAGCCAAACGCGGTAAAAGTTTCGACCGCATTGACGTAACAACAACTCGAACTCAGCGCACTGGAGTGTTTGTGTATTTCGTCTCGCTCCCCCGGCCAGTTATTGAGTCGACAGGAACTCCCAACTCTCATCTCAGTTCGGTTTTTTTTTTTTGTATTTCGGCTTCGTACAGTTTTTACGTTTAGTTAGTGTCAAGTTTAGAAAGCATTTAGTTTTTGATACTGAATACGATCAAATGCTACTTATTGTTTTTCATATTTAGGTTGTGTGATCCATCCAGTAAATATTTTTTCTTTTCTCGCTGAGGTAGTCAGGGTTGCGAGCTCCCTCAATATTTGTAGTGACTTTCATTGACTTACTTTAAGGAGATAAATAGGAATGCCAAAAGTATAATGTAAGTTGAATTTATTCTAAATATAAGTACTTAAAATTTAAAACTATACAGGTTTTTCAACAGTAGACTATAAGGCCATATTCACCAACAAATCCTTATTTTTCCCTTTAACCGACAAATACTCTAGCGTTTATTCGCCAGGGTCACACATCCACGACCAAACACTCCATCTCGTCAGCTCTTCTGTCACCTATGGGAATTGAAGAGCTAAACGAGATGGAGTACCTAGTCGCAAATACACGACCCTGGCGAATAGGACACGAAAACACTCGTCCGACCAATTTGGCGCGAGCGGCTAATTAGCATAGCATAGGCGATATTTTTAGGGATTTGTTCATGAATTTGGACTTAGTTTTCACAGTATTAGTGATAAGTATTTCCGGTTACACTTACAACTAGACATATTTTGACTTACACATAATTTATCCTAGACCCATTATAATATTCTATAAATATATTCTTAGAGAGATGAGCTGATGAATATACTTTATTTACTGTATGAGAAACTGGCTCAAGATGTTTTTATCACTATCTGTGAGAGGATATAATGATACAAAATACATTATACACTAATTCTCTCACATTAAACTTAAACTAGACATTTTGACTTAACATAATTTTTATTTGGTACCAATTAGGTACATATAATTTTTAATGAACATTCCTAAAGAGATGAACAAGAACATACAATAATTATTGTATACTAGCTTGAGTTTGAGATGTCCATACAGAATGTATTATACACAGAGAAGATAATACATGGAGCATTAAGTTGAAATAAAAAAATTATAACTTAAGTGAAGTAAGTAGAGTAACGGAACTGGTTTAAGTGGTACAAAAAAGACCTTTTGGTGACCTGATATAACTATTTCCCCAAATAAAACAGCTCAGTAGTTTCTAATCTCAGGTCACCAAACCGCCATATGTTGTTGTACCGTTATAATCATCATCATTTCAGCCGTAAGACGTCCACTGTTGGACATAGGCCTCCCTCAAGTGTTGCCACAATGAACAGTCCTGTGCGTCTCGTATCCATCCACCGTAATACCATGATTCAAATGCGTGAACAAGACAGAGCTATATAATGACTGATGGCGCCATCCTCTTGCAGCGACATCTATAGGAACTAAAATTCAAAATCACAGGGACCCGTCGTCTGGTCGGAAGATCCTCCCTTTTCAACGGAGGTTTACGGGACTCTACACTGTTCTGCGGAACAGAATGTGATGTGTGACAAAACAGCTCTAGATTATACCAAAATAAGTCGGCTTCAGACATCAATTTTAAATTGAGCAAGTTTGATCTCCATTTACAAATCAATCCGTGGCATCATTGAACCCCAAAGCATAACAATTACAAATCACAACATTAATACAACACAGTTATTTGTCTCTTATGATTAACGATGATCTTCATAGAAGTAGGCTGTTATAGCTACGAATCCCCTATCAAGGAAGCTTTGTTCGATCTCCACTGAGCCGCCCACTTCTTTCGCTAGAGACAGAATCTGAAACAATACATAAGAATGATCAGATAAAATGAATAAATATACTGACCGCTATGTGTGTTCTCTGATCTACTCTGTCCTCATTCCTACTAAGAAAGAAAACACGTTTTTGTGTTTTATTAATATTGTAATACGGTAATTTTGTTAAACCAATACTTTTTTCTTTAGAGAACAACTATGGAGTGTCTTGCCGCTACCTTTCCGACAGGAAATGACTTACTGAAACCGTGCACTAGCTTAAAAACATTTTGAATTTTGATCTTCGATTCTATTGCCATATTTTATTTAATTTAAATGAGTATTTTCGAAGATATTACAGATTTAAAATGTAGGGACATAGCGGTTGCGGTGGTATCAGCATTGCACCCGTGCGAAGCCGGGGCGGGTCGCTAGTAATACATAAAAACCAAACTCAAAGAAGCATATGGCTTATTATTTGAAGTATTAAATAAAAAATAATCTTACCTGATCCGGCCTCGAGTTTCTAGGAAGGTAGAAGGTAATGTTTGGTGATATTGTCCTCGCCACCCTCATCAGTTTAGTCGCTGGCTTAGGTTGCAACATCGTTTCCAAGTCATACTCGTGGTTCTGTAGAAGCAAATATAAGAATTTTGACATAAGATAATTGTTTCATTGCACTGCATTGATTTAGATAGATTGCTAATCATTGTTTATCCCGCCAGGGTCGCACATCCACGACCAAATACTCCATCTTGTCAGCTCTCTGTCACCTATGAGGTTAAAGAGCTAAACTAGATGGAGTCGGAATGGTCCATCGATTGCTTTCATGTACTATTCGTCAGAGTCGTGTGTTTGCGACTGGGTACTCCATCTTGTTTAGCTCTTCAATCCCCATAGGTGACAGAAGAGCTGACGAGATGGAGTATTTGGTCGTGAATGTGCGACCCTGGCGGACTAAACACGAGAGTGTACGATTGATACGTCATGTGAGCACTATCGAGCACTACTCACATCACTGTAGTCGGGTCCCCCCCAGGGCGGACTGAGGAACACCATGTCCGCCTTGAGCGTGGGCGCCAACTTAAAGAAGTCCCCCACGATGAACTCGATGCGATCAGCCACGCCGTATGCTGTCGCGTTGTGGCGCGCCATCGATATCTTTTGGGGGTCGATGTCTACGGCTATTACTGTTGAAACAGATATTAAACCGATTAGTCACAAAAAATACACAGTAATAGTAACAATTGCGTGAATTTTCTAGTTTGCTCTATTTGATTCTATATTTCCTTTTTCGCTTTTCGCCTCGCGATTCATTTTACAACCTAGGTATATAGCTCCATCCCTCTTACTTGCACGACTGACTTTATAACACATAATGGTATGCCCTGGTACCTTCTGGATCTTTTATTAACCCCTCGCGCGCGGGTGGATATTATTATTACGTAATTGCGCGTTTTTTCGTAAAATCACCAAAAAAAACTTTTTCTGAATTTTTCTAGGAAAACAAAGATATAGAAAACAAAATTTTTGGCCAAATAAATTTCGTACAAACTTGTGTACAGTACGACAATTAAGCGTTTTTCAAGGTCATTCAAGTTGTAGAGACATATATGTACAATCGGCTCGAGGGGGTCACGATCCTAGAACAACTCTGTACAATCTGTAGGCCATATAAATATTTGTTCTGTGCGGGACTTGAACCCGCGACACACAGCGCACCAACCGTGCCGTCTATATTGAAGAACAAACCTAACCTAATAAGACTCAGATCTAAGGAAATCTAATTTTTTTGGGATAATAAATACACTTCTTGCGTTGTCGTTTAGTCAAGATCTCTCACCTTTCTTGCTGGTGTGCGCAAACTGTATGGTGTTGCCACCAGCGCCGCAGAAGGCGTCCAACACTACGTCATACACGTATTTGTTCGCGATGTCCCTCGCTACGTTCTCCGGCGTCACGCTGAACCAACTCTCGCGGTCCAGCTGTATGCCCTCGTCGAATCTGTTGGGTTACAAAAGGGAAAAAATGTTTATGAGCCTGTTAAGATTAACTATTTCTAACATTTTTGGTGGTGTGAAGATACAATTGGCATTTTACTTTTTTTGGGGTCGGTAATTATCAAATAACTTCTCTCCTTCTGGGTGGAGTGAGAGAGAGTGAGATTGACTTCTACCGACTAAAACCCACTCGTGGTCCTTCAATTACCCTTTGCTTTTCAGGGCTGCGGTAACTCTTTCGAACGATCCGGCAGCCCTAGTTAATTATATGGGTCCAATGTTGGACAAACTTTGGGAAGACTGGATAAACTTAAAATAAAGAGCCAGTCAGTCACTATCAATGGCGATTTCGATGAAAAAGCAAGTCAATTATTACAAGACGGCTACTACGGATCATAGATAAGGAAGCTACATGGCGGCGTTTTTAACTCTTCAACCACTTGAGTCGGATTGTACCGACGTGTGTTTTCGTGTCCTATTCGCCAGGGTCGTGTGTTTGCGACTGGGTACTCCATCTCGTTTAGTTCATCAATCCCCATAGGTGCCAGAAGAGCTGACGAGATGGAGTATTTGGTCGTGGATGCGCGATCTTGGCGGAATAAACACGAGAGTGTTTGTCGTAAGCGGTTAAAAAGTTAAATAACATGAGAAAAGGGCAGAGTAGGTTGAAATCTGAAGGACTAAAGGTAATTTTCATCCCAAAAAATTAAAATCAATGCAAAATGACTGACCTGTGAAACAGCGAGTGCCGTTTCTTCCAATACTTGTACATCTTGGGGTCATCTCGCAGCTCCTCGGGCATCCCCGACATATCGAAGTCTTCGAATTTGGAATATCTTTTCTGCCTCTTTTTACGCTTCGCCAATTCCACTTGTTGATTCACTGGAGACCAGAAATTTGAATAGTTCCTGCATAAACTCATTTTAACTTTTTTTTTTTTTTAACTAAAACTATTTCACACACTTTAAACTGGCAACTTGAATTTATACGTAAAAAAATGCGTTTAAATCGTAGTTTTTGCAGAGAGGTGATGCCACATTGAAACCTTTTGCCAGATTGATTGCATTCTATTTTGATGGCCCATTTTATACAAAAAAGGGCTATTAAGGATAGTAATTAGTGTACCTAAGGAAGGGTTGCACTATTCAGGTAGTCATTCATAACAATTGATATTGACTGATAATGAGTAACGTGTGAAATGATTCTAAGAAATTGACTTTCGAATTTTTGTAGAGCATATTTTGGTACTTACTCTATTATTATACACCACTAATTAGTACAAATACCTAAAAGGGTTATTAGAACAAATCTTATTATTATGTAAGTAAAGACTCAATAAACAATATTCATAAATAACAAAGTTATGAGCGTTTGTTTACATCCCAAAATGTAACTCAATTTATGGAAATATTGTACAAGGTATTATTATTGATTATGAATGAATGAATGGCGATAAAAATGGAAACAAACACTGCCCGTAGTATTTTCTAGTAGCAATTGTTATGAATGATTGATTCAATTATGAATTTACCAATTAAGACAAATTTTCGTGGACAATTTTGTGATTTCGTTTTTAGGGTTCCGTAGCCTAATGGCTAAAAACGGAACCCTTATAGATTCGTCATGTCTGTCTGTCTGTCCGTCCGTATGTTACAGCCACTTTTTTCCGAAACTATAAGAACTATACTGTTGAAACTTGGTTAGTAGATATATTCTGTGAACCGCAATAAGATTTTACACAAAAATAGAAAAAAAACCAATAAATTTTGGGGGTTCCCCATAATTAGAACTGAAACTTAAAATTTTTTTTAAAATAGTCCACTCGCACTTGCCCGGTTTTTTTTTACTTTTGACTACTCAAATATGATCAGTAACGGGTACGAAATAGAGCCCCCTTTTTTTCTACTAATAAAAAAGTAGGGGTGTATATTTCTATTATTTATTTGAGATATTTTGTATTACTAGGAATACTTATCACAGAGTAA
Organism: Mythimna impura; assembly: GCA_905147345.3. Taxonomy (NCBI): domain Eukaryota; kingdom Metazoa; phylum Arthropoda; class Insecta; order Lepidoptera; family Noctuidae; genus Mythimna; species Mythimna impura. The sequence goes on from LR990357.1 coordinate 7,172,582, forward strand.
TTTTTGCAGTCTTTTTAATTTACGAAGACGAGTTTGTTGGTAGACTAAGTTACATTATCGCTATGTGTGCTTGTACAATTGTACATACACACACATACAAGTACAAGTAAATCCTCTCTCTGATAGATACACATAGGTACAACATATAACATAATAAACACAAACCCTGCAAGTAGTGTGTTCAAAATCAGGTAGGGAATTGATTTCAGCTATTTTGATAAATTCTTGATTTCGTTACTAGAGTGTTTAAGCGTGCATGAGACAATAGCAATACCGATGCGCTACCAGTGTGGTGCGTTAATCCCATATTATTCCTCCCATATTATTCAATCCCATATTATTTGCCTATATAATTAGTATACCTAATTTCTTAAAAAAAAACACTACCAAAGTGTATTTAAATAAAATTTGCGTGGTAGAATTGTGATTATAACTTAATTTTTCAATTGGAGTATGTAACGAAAGGTTCTGGAGTGGTCTCCTATAAGGTGGACTGATGACATGGTAAGGGTCACGAGAATCCGATAGATGCGAGACGCACAGGACCGTTCGTGGTGGCGTTACTTGGGGGATGCCTACGTCCAACAGTGGATGTCTTTCAGCTTAAAAGATGATGACGATGTATAAGGGTGCGCAATATTTCAGTGACATGTTGTATATATATGTACCTACCCTTTATTGTACACCATTTAAGAATCAGGTACAGTAAGAGTAGGAATGTGCTTGATAAGCTACATTTTCCTTACCTTCGTAAGTTAAACGAAAACAGAACTATACCTGCACTTTCTTCATCCTCAATTTTCCCCTCCCTCTGCTCCTCATCATTGGAGTCTTCAGCATCGCAAGGCAGAGGCACGGCGGCCGCTTCAGCCAGCCTAATACTGTCGTCATCCAGGCTGGTGTCTTGGGATGCAAGAGGGTGGGTTCGCGGGATTCCTGTGGGCATATACTCGGCCCGCTTCGTGTCTGACTTCACTTCTGTCCCATCATCATCTGTCTGCATTTCTCTTTCGTCTTGAGAGTCTTTGGACTGGATGGAATCAAAACATAATAGGGGTAAAAAAATATATTTGAATACTTACTATTTTTTTGAGAGCTGTGGTGGTCCAGTGGTGCTCTGCCCCGAATTACAAGTTGTTGGTTGCAGGGTCAAACCCAGGCGCATTACTTTGTGTAATTTATTTCATCACCACTACTCTCAAAACGGTGAAGGAAAACATCGTGAGGTAACCGAAACAAAAAATTCGAAGATATGTGACATCCACCAATCCGCATCGCGTGGTGGATTAGGGCCCATTCTCTCTCCTAGAGAGGAGGCCTGAGTCCCAGCAGTGGGAACATTACAACGCCGATTATGTTGTTGTTTTATACTATTGTTTCGGTTGCATGTACGGTCTAGTGACTATTGGACTGCGAAAACTAGCCAAATAAGTTAAGCGCTGAAAATGTAGCATTATTACAATGGCCTTAGGTTGACTAGAGCATTCTATGGACTTTTTGAGATGAATGACTAAGAACAAAGAGACCTCGGAGAGTGGGTGTTATTGAAAAAATGTGATAAACTTGTTTTCTCTGTACATAGAATAAATAGGCGAGTCGGCTTTTGAATAACTAGCAACTAATTTGACGTAAGAAATATTTTGGGAACCTATACTAACCTAACTATAAATATGCAAGCCAATTGGCAAGAAAATAGAAAAACACCTTTTCTAATGGTTTAATTTGAACAGGATAACATCTGTCTGGGTTGCACCACCGGTATATGGTGGACATACCACCACAGCAACACCAGCACAAAACGTTTTGTCATTTATTGCACGAAAAGCTAAGGAGTGAAATTCTCTGCTGGAATCTGTGTTTCCAGATCTAGGGGTCTTTAAGTCAATAGTGAATAGGTTACTTCTAGGCAAGCGTGTTCCATCGTAGACCACATCATCGGTTACCATCAGGTGCGATACTGGTCAAACGCGACACTATTGATAATAAATAAAAAAGTACATGCCCACAGCCTAACTCACCTGATCCAAAGTATAAGGGTTGCCATCATCGTCGAAGTAAGTCTTCCTGCTGCTCAAGTTCTTCCTGAACCTCGGTGGCCGCAGCCGGGCAGGTCTCTTCCGGTAGATCAGCTCTCCCTTCGGCAGCTTCTCAGGGTGCACGCAAAAGCCCATCATTTGGAAGGTGCTCTTTATCTTGGCGTGTGCCATGTCTTCGTCTGCTTCTTCTGTTTCGTGGCTGTAAGCGAATTTAATTTGATTAGATTGCTATTATTATTATAAGACCCTTTTTAACACTAAAAAAACTGGGAAAGTGCGAGTCCGACTCGCGCTCTGAGGGTTCCGTACAAACTTGAAAGGTAAATTGCCGTTTACGATTTATGACGTATTAAAAAAAACTATTTACTAGATCTCGTTCAAACCAATTTTCGGTGGAAAATTGCATGGTAATTTACATCATATATTTTTTTTAGTTTTATCATTCTCTTATTTTAGAAGTTACAGGGGGCCACCACACACATTTTACCACTTTGGAAGTGTCTCTCGCGCAAACTATTCAGTTTAGAAAAAAATTATATTAGAAACCTCAATATCCTTTTTGGAAGACCTATCCATAGGTAGATACCCCACACGTATGGGTTTGATGAAAAAAAATTTTTGAGATTCAGTTCTAGGTATGGGGAACCCCCAAAATTTAGTTTTTTTTTCTATTTTTGTATGAAAATCTTAATGCGGTTCACAGAATACATCTACTTACCAAGTTTCAACAGTATAGTTCTTATAGTCTCGGAAAAAAAGGGGCTGACCATAGATATAAGAAAGGAGGAGATATGTTAAGTAGTAAAAAATGTACCGGAACACGATGTCTCCAGTTTCCCCTACTACCGCCGACACTACTACACATGCAGCAATAGTTATGCAGTCACGCACACATCCGCAATTAATAAATCAGTCCATACTACACAGTCAATTATAAACCTTACGTTCCTAAAAACAGCGTGTATTTTCCATGCACCTACAACTTATGCACACATTAAATGTCGATGTGCTATGCAAAAGCAATTTATTTTACATTTACGCTAGTGATTGACTAAATAGAAAAGTTATCGATTTGTTCATTTTTTGTTGTGCTATTTCTTTTGGGTCCCAAAAACAAAATCAATATGTCCAGAAAATAATATATTAATAATAGAATAATAAAATTTGCTTTCATAAAACCCAAAAACTCTAACCATTTACCCGCATTAGGCCATTATATACGGCATTTTAGAACGTCAATATCAAATACTAAAAACCGGCCAAGTGCGTGTCCTGGTTCTTTAAAATCCTGAAAAGTTTAATAACTTATATTATGAATTATTGCATGAAAAAGCTTTCAGTTACAAAAAAAATTGTAACTCACTTTTACAAAAATAAGGTCTAGTCTTAATTTAAGGATTACCCATTCAAAAAGACTGCGTTTTTTTTAGAGACTAAAGCATTTCTAGTTAAAAGTGAATTGAGCATATGGTACTATATTTTTTTAGGGGACCAATTAGGTGGCCTTCCAGTGGCATCAATCCATTGCTTTATTAAAATTGCGTCTTTCGGGAAACTGAAAACAACATAACAACAACATTACAACATTTTAGTTATCATTTTACCTAAGTTTCTGCTAAACCTCACCATGTAAGACTTTTATTAGAAAAAAACAGTACAGAGCTTGTTAAATAAAAAGAACAAATAAAGAGCTAGAACATGTTGCCTTATTTTAAGCAAAAGTCGTTATTAAAATCTGAATCATGCCCGTTATTGTAGTTGCATGAAGTTAAAATATCAAAATCAGAAATAAGTAAGGAAATAACACGAAGATAAGGCATAAGTAAGATACGATATCTGAAACCAAAAAATAGTCCTTCGACTATTAACTTACAATTTAACTAACTTACTTTACGACAGTTGTTTGCGTATTTCTTTACTACTCTATAAAATATTCAAAATAAATAAAAATATTTACATTATTTCACTTCGGATATCCAACCAATCGATATTATGGTCGATAGTCTACAATAGTAGATCATACAGGCACATCACACTTTCGCTGCTAGGTTCAAAAAACACATTTTACTTGATTGCCGCAAATTGTATTGCAAATTTACATAACATCCCGGTATTCGATTTCGAGTCCATCGGCGCGATGACTACGTAACGGGAACCCTATGCCGCAGAACCCGGATCCGGGTTCACTTTATGACTCGCCCCATCCAAGTTCAGGGCTGTCCAAAATAAGATTTTTATTCTAATACTTTTAATTCCAAATAAAATAACTAATTTGTCCTATAATAACGTATTAATTAATTCTTAGTGCTTAAACTAAGGTTTTTTATATACTTAAGGTTTTTTATAAAAAAGTAAAAAAATCGGGCATCAGGCCCGATTTTAAAAATATTATTATTATTATTTTAAACTTCATGTATATGTTTTAGAGATAGTAGAACAAAGCATGCTTTTACCTCAGCTTACAAATTGGAACAAAGAAAATAGTTTGCTATTGTTTTAAATCGTGAGATGTTAGAACAAAATATGCGCACACGCTTTTTTGTTCCATTTTCGGCAAAACATCAAAGACCACACACCATACAAAGCGCATCAGAATGAAGCGCTTTGTAATCGGTTCTTAGAATTTTGTCGGCAACGAACAGAATGAAGCGCTTTGTAATCGGTTCTTAGAATTTTGTCGGCAACGAACAGAATGAGTGGCATTCTTATCAGTCAGCTTTGTTATCAGTTTTTAGAACTGATAACAAAGCGCATCGTGGTGTGTGGTCTTTGATGTTTTGCCGAAAATGGAACAAAAAAGCGTGTGCGCATATTTTGTTCTAACATCTCACGATTTAAAACAATAGCAAACTATTTTCTTTGTTCCAATTTGTAAGCTGAGGTAAAAGCATGCTTTGTTCTACTATCTCTAAAACATATACATGAAGTTTAAAATAATAATAATAATATTTTTAAAATCGGGCCTGATGCCCGATTTTTTTACTTTTTTATAAAAAACCTTAAGTATATAAAAAACCTTAGTTTAAGCACTAAGAATTAATTAATACGTTATTATAGGACAAATTAGTTATTTTATTTGGAATTAAAAGTATTAGAATAAAAATCTTATTTTGGACAGCCCTGAACTTGGATGGGGCGAGTCATAAAGTGAACCCGGATCCGGGTTCTGCGGCATAGGGTTCCCGTTACGTAGTCATCGCGCCGATGGACTCGAAATCGAATACCGGGATGTTATGTAAATTTGCAATACAATTTGCGGCAATCAAGTAAAATGTGTTTTTTGAACCTAGCAGCGAAAGTGTGATGTGCCTGTATGATCTACTATTGTAGACTATCGACCATAATATCGATTGGTTGGATATCCGAAGTGAAATAATGTAAATATTTTTATTTATTTTGAATATTTTATAGAGTAGTAAAGAAATACGCAAACAACTGTCGTAAAGTAAGTTAGTTAAATTGTAAGTTAATAGTCGAAGGACTATTTTTTGGTTTCAGATATCGTATCTTACTTATGCCTTATCTTCGTGTTATTTCCTTACTTATTTCTGATTTTGATATTTTAACTTCATGCAACTACAATAACGGGCATGATTCAGATTTTAATAACGACTTTTGCTTAAAATAAGGCAACATGTTCTAGCTCTTTATTTGTTCTCTTTATTTAACAAGCTCTGTACTGTTTTTTTCTAATAAAAGTCTTACATGGTGAGGTTTAGCAGAAACTTAGGTAAAATGATAACTAAAATGTAATGTTGTTGTTATGTTGTTTTCAGTTTCCCGAAAGACGCAATTTTAATAAAGCAATGGATTGATGCCACTGGAAGGCCACCTAATTGGTCCCCTAAAAAAATATAGTACCATATGCTCAATTCACTTTCAACTAGAAATGCTTTAGTCTCTAAAAAAAACGCAGTCTTTTTGAATGGGTAATCCTTAAATTAAGATCCATAATATAAGTTATTAAACTTTTCAGGATTTTAAAGAACCAGGACACGCACTTGGCCGGTTTTTAGTATTTGATATTGACGTTCTAAAATGCCGTATATAATGGCCTAATGCGGGTAAATGGTTAGAGTTTTTGGGTTTTATGAAAGCAAATTTTATTATTCTATTATTAATATATTATTTTCTGGACATATTGATTTTGTTTTTGGGACCCAAAAGAAATAGCACAACAAAAAATGAACAAATCGATAACTTTTCTATTTAGTCAATCACTAGCGTAAATGTAAAATAAATTGCTTTTGCATAGCACATCGACATTTAATGTGTGCATAAGTTGTAGGTGCATGGAAAATACACGCTGTTTTTAGGAACGTAAGGTTTATAATTGACTGTGTAGTATGGACTGATTTATTAATTGCGGATGTGTGCGTGACTGCATAACTATTGCTGCATGTGTAGTAGTGTCGGCGGTAGTAGGGGAAACTGGAGACATCGTGTTCCGGTACATTTTTTACTACTTAACATATCTCCTCCTTTCTTATATCTATGGTCAGCCCCTTTTTTTCCGAGACTATAAGAACTATACTGTTGAAACTTGGTAAGTAGATGTATTCTGTGAACCGCATTAAGATTTTCATACAAAAATAGAAAAAAAAACTAAATTTTGGGGGTTCCCCATACCTAGAACTGAATCTTAAAAATTTTTTTTCATCAAACCCATACGTGTGGGGTATCTACCTATGGATAGGTCTTCCAAAAAGGATATTGAGGTTTCTAATATAATTTTTTTCTAAACTGAATAGTTTGCGCGAGAGACACTTCCAAAGTGGTAAAATGTGTGTGGTGGCCCCCTGTAACTTCTAAAATAAGAGAATGATAAAACTAAAAAAAATATATGATGTAAATTACCATGCAATTTTCCACCGAAAATTGGTTTGAACGAGATCTAGTAAATAGTTTTTTTTAATACGTCATAAATCGTAAACGGCAATTTACCTTTCAAGTTTGTACGGAACCCTCAGAGCGCGAGTCGGACTCGCACTTTCCCAGTTTTTTTAGTGTTAAAAAGGGTCTTATAATAATAATAGCAATCTAATCAAATTAAATTCGCTTACAGCCACGAAACAGAAGAAGCAGACGAAGACATGGCACACGCCAAGATAAAGAGCACCTTCCAAATGATGGGCTTTTGCGTGTACCCTGAGAAGCTGCCGAAGGGAGAGCTGATCTACCGGAAGAGACCTGCCCGGCTGCGGCCACCGAGGTTCAGGAAGAACTTGAGCAGCAGGAAGACTTACTTCGACGATGATGGCAACCCTTATACTTTGGATCAGGTGAGTTAGGCTGTGGGCATGTACTTTTTTATTTATTATCAATAGTGTCGCGTTTGACCAGTATCGCACCTGATGGTAACCGATGATGTGGTCTACGATGGAACACGCTTGCCTAGAAGTAACCTATTCACTATTGACTTAAAGACCCCTAGATCTGGAAACACAGATTCCAGCAGAGAATTTCACTCCTTAGCTTTTCGTGCAATAAATGACAAAACGTTTTGTGCTGGTGTTGCTGTGGTGGTATGTCCACCATATACCGGTGGTGCAACCCAGACAGATGTTATCCTGTTCAAATTAAACCATTAGAAAAGGTGTTTTTCTATTTTCTTGCCAATTGGCTTGCATATTTATAGTTAGGTTAGTATAGGTTCCCAAAATATTTCTTACGTCAAATTAGTTGCTAGTTATTCAAAAGCCGACTCGCCTATTTATTCTATGTACAGAGAAAACAAGTTTATCACATTTTTTCAATAACACCCACTCTCCGAGGTCTCTTTGTTCTTAGTCATTCATCTCAAAAAGTCCATAGAATGCTCTAGTCAACCTAAGGCCATTGTAATAATGCTACATTTTCAGCGCTTAGCTTATTCGGCTAGTTTTCGCAGTCCAATAGTCACTAGACCGTACATGCAACCGAAACAATAGTAGGTATAAAACAACAACATAATCGGCGTTGTAATGTTCCCACTGCTGGGACTCAGGCCTCCTCTCTAGGAGAGAGAATGGGCCCTAATCCACCACGCGATGCGGATTGGTGGATGTCACATATCTTCGAATTTTTTGTTTCGGTTACCTCACGATGTTTTCCTTCACCGTTTTGAGAGTAGTGGTGATGAAATAAATTACACAAAGTAATGCGCCTGGGTTTGACCCTGCAACCAACAACTTGTAATTCGGGGCAGAGCACCACGGGACCACCACAGCTCTCAAAAAAATAGTAAGTATTCAAATATATTTTTTTACCCCTATTATGTTTTGATTCCATCCAGTCCAAAGACTCTCAAGACGAAAGAGAAATGCAGACAGATGATGATGGGACAGAAGTGAAGTCAGACACGAAGCGGGCCGAGTATATGCCCACAGGAATCCCGCGAACCCACCCTCTTGCATCCCAAGACACCAGCCTGGATGACGACAGTATTAGGCTGGCTGAAGCGGCCGCCGTGCCTCTGCCTTGCGATGCTGAAGACTCCAATGATGAGGAGCAGAGGGAGGGGAAAATTGAGGATGAAGAAAGTGCAGGTATAGTTCTGTTTTCGTTTAACTTACGAAGGTAAGGAAAATGTAGCTTATCAAGCACATTCCTACTCTTACTGTACCTGATTCTTAAATGGTGTACAATAAAGGGTAGGTACATATATATACAACATGTCACTGAAATATTGCGCACCCTTATACATCGTCATCATCTTTTAAGCTGAAAGACATCCACTGTTGGACGTAGGCATCCCCCAAGTAACGCCACCACGAACGGTCCTGTGCGTCTCGCATCTATCGGATTCTCGTGACCCTTACCATGTCATCAGTCCACCTTATAGGAGACCACTCCAGAACCTTTCGTTACATACTCCAATTGAAAAATTAAGTTATAATCACAATTCTACCACGCAAATTTTATTTAAATACACTTTGGTAATGTTTTTTTTTAAGAAATTAGGTATACTAATTATATAGGCAAATAATATGGGATTGAATAATATGGGAGGAATAATATGGGATTAACGCACCACACTGGTAGCGCATCGGTATTGCTATTGTCTCATGCACGCTTAAACACTCTAGTAACGAAATCAAGAATTTATCAAAATAGCTGAAATCAATTCCCTACCTGATTTTGAACACACTACTTGCAGGGTTTGTGTTTATTATGTTATATGTTGTACCTATGTGTATCTATCAGAGAGAGGATTTACTTGTACTTGTATGTGTGTGTATGTACAATTGTACAAGCACACATAGCGCTAATGTAACTTAGTCTACCAACAAACTCGTCTTCGTAAGTTAAAAAGACTGCAAAAATTACTCTGTGATAAGTATTCCTAGTAATACAAAATATCTCAAATAAATAATAGAAATATACACCCCTATTTTTTTATTAGTAGAAAAAAGGGGGCTCTATTCGTACCCGTTACTGATCATATTTGAGTAGTCAAAAGTAAAAAAAACCGGGCAAGTGCGAGTGGACTCGCGCACTGAGGGTTCCGTACTTGAAAGGTAAATTGCGGTTTACGATTCATGACGTATTAAAAAAAAAACTGCCTACTAGATCTTGTTGAAACCAATTTTCGGTGGAAGTTTGCATGGTAGTGTACATCGTATATTTTTTTTAGGTTTATCATTCTCTTATTTTAGAAGTTACAGGGGGGGGGGACACACATTTTACCACTTTGGAAGTGTCTCTCGCGCAAACTATTCAGTTTAGAAAAAAAAAATATATTAGAAACCTCAATATCATTTTTAAAGACCTATCCATAGATACACCACACGTATGGGTTTGATGAAAAAAAAATTTTAAGTTTCAGTTCTAATTATGGGGAACCCCCAAAATTTATTGGTTTTTTTTCTATTTTTGTGTAAAATCTTATTGCGGTTCACAGAATATATCTACTAACCAAGTTTCAACAGTATAGTTCTTATAGTTTCGGAAAAAAGTGGCTGTAACATACGGACGGACAGACAGACAGACATGACGAATCTATAAGGGTTCCGTTTTTAGCCATTAGGCTACGGAACCCTAAAAACGAAATCACAAAATTGTCCACGAAAATTTGTCTTAATTGGTAAATTCATAATTGAATCAATCATTCATAACAATTGCTACTAGAAAATACTACGGGCAGTGTTTGTTTCCATTTTTATCGCCATTCATTCATTCATAATCAATAATAATACCTTGTACAATATTTCCATAAATTGAGTTACATTTTGGGATGTAAACAAACGCTCATAACTTTGTTATTTATGAATATTGTTTATTGAGTCTTTACTTACATAATAATAATACTTGTTCTAATAACCCTTTTAGGTATTTGTACTAATTAGTGGTGTATAATAATAGAGTCATTACCAAAATATGCTCTACAAAAATTCGAAAGTCAATTTCTTAGAATCATTTCACACGTTACTCATTATCAGTCAATATCAATTACCTAACTACCTGAATAGTGCAACCCTTCCTTAGGTACACTAATTACTATCCTTAATAGCCCTTTTTAGTATAAAATGGGCCATCAAAATTGAATGCAATCACTCTGGCATAAGGTTTCAATGTGGCATCACCTCTGCAAAAACTACGATTTAAACGCATTTGTTTACGTATAAATTCAAGTTGCCAGTTTAAAGTGTGTGAAATAGTTTTAGTTAAAAAAAAAAGTTAAAATGAGTTTATGCAGGAACTATTCAAATTTCTGGTCTCCAGTGAATCAACAAGTGGAATTGGCGAAGCGTAAAAAGAGGCAGAAAAGATATTCCAAATTCGAAGACTTCGATATGTCGGGGATGCCCGAGGAGCTGCGAGATGACCCCAAGATGTACAAGTATTGGAAGAAACGGCACTCGCTGTTTCACAGGTTAGCTATTATGCATTGATTTTAATTTTTTGGGATGAAAATTACCTTTAGTCCTTCAGATTTCAACCTACTCTGCCCTTTTCTCATGTTATTTAACTTTTTAACCGCTTACGACAAACACTCTCGTGTTTATTCCGCCAAGATCGCGCATCCACGACCAAATACTCCATCTCGTCAGCTCTTCTGGCACCTATGGGGATTGATGAACTAAACGAGATGGAGTACCCAGTCGCAAACACACGACCCTGGCGAATAGGACACGAAAACACACGTCGGTACAATCCGACTCAAGTGGTTGAAGAGTTAAAAACGACTCAAGTGGTTGAAGAGTTACTTTACGACAGTTGTTTGCGTATTTCTTTACTACTCTATAAAATATTCAAAATAAATAAAAATATTTACATTATTTCACTTCGGATATCCAACCAATCGATATTATGGTCGATAGTCTACAATAGTAGATCATTACAGGCACATCACACTTTCGCTGCTAGGTTCAAAAAACACATTTTACTTGATTGCCGCAAATTGTATTGCAAATTTACATAACATCCCGGTATTCGAGTCCATCGGCGCGATGACTACGTAACGGGAACCCTATGCCGCAGAACCCGGATCCGGGTTCACTTTATGACTCGCCCCATCCAAGTTCAGGGCTGTCCAAAATAAGATTTTTATTCTAATACTTTTAATTCCAAATAAAATAACTAATTTGTCCTATAATAACGTATTAATTAATTCTTAGTGCTTAAACTAAGGTTTTTTATATACTTAAGGTTTTTTATAAAAAAGTAAAAAAATCGGGCATCAGGCCCGATTTTTAAAATATTATTATTATTATTTTAAACTTCATGTATATGTATGTATATGTTTTAGAGATACGTAGTAGAACAAAGCATGTTTTTACCTCAGCTTACAAATTGGAACAAAGAAAATAGTTTGCTATTGTTTTAAATCGTGAGATGTTAGAACAAAATATGCGCACACGCTTTTTTGTTCAATTTTCGGCAAAACATCAAAGACAAAGCTGACTGATAAGAATGCCACTCATTCTGTTCGTTGCCGACAAAATTCTAAGAACCGATTACAAAGCGAATCAGAATGAGTGGCATTCTTATCAGTCAGCTTTGTTATCAGTTCTAAAAACTGATAACAAAGCTGACTCATCATTGTCATTCGGTACAAAGACTACTATAGTTATACTGGCATTCGGTATTTGTTTGCGCTTTCGGCCAGACCTATATCGAATATTCTCTTCCCCCGTGCTCTGTGTGATTTGTGTGATTGACGACTACTGGCTTTCCTTCTGGACTCTGATTGTCTTACGTTTGGAACCGTGTTGATATCTCGACATTTTGACCTGGGCACTGTATACTGGACTGGATTTTACCCTGCGATTGGTGGTGTGTTGTGTTTTGTGTGAAAAACTTTATCACGATGGCAAACTCCTCGGAAGATGAATTGCACCGAGAACTTATCAGGATCCTCGAGGGAGACGAAAACGAAGAGTTACCTGGCTCTTCGGCAAGTTCTCTCCCGACGAGGCCTTCGACAAGTTCCAGCTACCCGGCTGGCGAACTTGCGCAAATTCAACGCTTAGCTGAAGACGAAGCGAATACTGCTGATGATCATGGAATCGATTCGGATGAAGATTTTCACGATGCCAATGTCCAGTAAGTAGTTTTTATCACTAATAAAAAGTTAAATTTAGCAAGAATACGTTTTTCTCTAATTTTTTTTTCTTTACTAGATGCTAGAAGTCAAAGAATTACAAAATCACATGTTCTTGTTTGATCACTACAATAATGCATGTATAAATATTATAAAAGTGTCGTGAACCTTTTTCGACTGTTTTATTCTAAGGTCGACAGATGTAATACTCTAAGTACCTACTGAAAATAATTCCGATATATCACCTCTATGTATATATAACTTGATTCATATACAACCTGTGTTAATATAACCATCTCATTAGACCCAAAATCAGTTAATTGATATCAGTTAATTTTTTTCACAAGTAAAAAGTCAACAAAACTCCATTTCTAATACTGGTAGCTAATACAATCAGGTTTTTGTTATTTTTGGAGCTAAAACATACTAAAGAAAGCATTTTACAAACTCTTATAACAGCGCCAGGAATATCTTTAAAGATTTGGTCTCATAGTGAAAAATGAAGAAAATAACCTATTCTTCCAGAATATAGTTTTTTTTTATTTGGTACTTAAATAAATATTTAACCCAAAATAAATAATGTCCTTTGCTTTTGTAGCCGAGTCGAGTATTTAAGTAGTTAGATTTTTAAAGGACCACAAGTCTTATTCGGAATGTTTTTTTTTAGAGACACTCATGAGAGCTGCAGCGATGGTAGCGACCATGAGTTAGACGACTTAAATTCGACGGAAGAACCGGGGGACGAAGATTGGACCCTGCACAATCGTGCATCTAGTCCTCCACGCTTTACTTCTCAGGAGGAGGTACGGGTGGACGACTTATCGACACCATTCGATTTTTTTAAAATATTATTTACTATCGAGTTTCTGCAAACAATTGTAGACTCAACCAATGAGTGCGCGCAGCACATTTTAAACTCAACGACTGCACCTCGAGCCAGGATATTAAGCTGGAAACCTTTAACAGTTCAAACCCTGACTGTTTTTCTAGGGATATTATTCCACATGGGAACAATTAAAGTTAACCGGTATTCAGAATACTGGAGGAAACACTACCTATTTAATTTATTCCCAAGCCAATTTATGGCAAAAAATACATTTTTGTTAATTTTTAGATGCTTACGGTTTGGCCAGCATAACTTGGACTCATTGATTGCCTATTTTAATAATAAAATGGCGGAATTATATAGTCCCGGCGAAGAAATGTCAATAGACGAAAGTTTAATTTTAAGCCGTGGACGTAGCGGAATCCGCCAATATATTCAAGGCAAGCGCCACAAATATGGCATCAAGCTATATATGCTGGCCACACCGAGCGGCCTTTCCCTCAAAATTAATGTCTATAGAGGCAAACAAGACCAAGATGTTGGAGGGAAAGGCCACACAGACAAGGTGGTGGTAAAACTCCTAGAAAATTATTTAGGCACAGGGCGCCATGTGTACATGGACAATTATTACAACAGTGTTGGACTCTCAGAGTTCCTGTTGCGTAATGGAACGAATGTTACTGGAACTCTGAGAGCAAACCGTAAAGGAAACCCAGCAGAGGTTAAGACCAAATTGCAGAAAGGTGGTAGCATTTTTAGGTACAATAAAAATGGTGTTTGTGTTTGCAAGTGGCGTGACAAACGTGACGTCTTGACTATCAGCACCAAACATTCACCAGAACTGAAGCCTATACAAAACAGAAGAGGCGATCGCCTTTTAAAAACCAGAAATGGTTTTAAAATATAATCAGTATATGAGTGGTGTTGATAGGCAAGACCAAATGGTGGCCTACTACACTTGCGAACACAAAACAATGCGTTGGTACAAGAAAGTAGGCATTCACATCTTCCAAATGATGATGCTGAATGCCTACTGCTTGTATCAAATTAAAGTAAATAAAAAAATTGATTTTTACAAATTTCGCGAAGAAGTTATAACTAAATTGCTACCACCTGCTCAAAATGATGCTCAATGCTCAAGTAAACAGGCCAATGGATATATACATTTGCCTGTTCACTTGAGTAAAGACGACAAAGGAAATACGAAAAGGAGAAGGTGCAAACACTGCTGGGACACCAAAAAAAACGGGTCAACACTCTATGTTATTGTCCCGCTTTGTCACAACCAACCCGGCCTGTGCCTAGAATGTTTTCGGGTTTACCATAAATATTAAGTTAAGTTATTGTAAATTAAATTATTAGGTTAGTTAGGTTAAGATGTTTATTATAATTGTAATAACTGTTAAAGTTATGGGTTAAGATTAGTATTATATAATTTTCATTAGTATTAGTTTAATCTATGGTTAAGATTAGTATTATATATTTTTCATTAGTACCTATTAGTATTAGTTTCAAGTTACGGTTAAGATTAAATTATGGTAAAATATTGGTAGTATATGTAGTTCTCATTAGTATTATTTTATCGTGAGTAAATTCTAAAGATTGATTGCGTATACTTTGTAGTTTTATTTGAAAAAAAAATGACCACAAATAACTTTTAACAATAAACTAGAATGTATGCTCCAACGACTTTATCCTACCCAAGGGCAAAAAAAAAGAAATGTCAATGATTGTCATAAATTTTAAAGTTTGAGCGCCCGGCCAGCTGGAGAAAAAAATAAATAATCATGTAAGTAATGTTAATTTTGCTTAAATTTTATGAATTAGGTATTCGTAGGTAGTTCAATCAAGTTTGTGTGAATTAATACCTAATATAAAGCATATTTTTTAAAAACTAAGTATTTTTTGTCCACTTTGAGATAAACTTTTTCAACTTCCTTATAATTTGCTGGTTTTTAATTATTTTGACCAACGAGTTTTTAGTTTATTTAATCATATAAATAGTTAGGTACCTAGTAATTTTCATAAATAAATAATTAATAATTTTTTATATCTTAATTTATTGTAGGGATGACGAAGATACTATGCCCAGCGATTGGGTCCCGTCGGACCCTCCGGCGGCCGCGGTGGCCAGTGGTTTCGAAGCGAGCTTGTCGTGTTTGTTGCGGGCTGCCAAGAGCACCGCGTTGGTGGATGACAAAAATCCGGCACCAAAGAGACGGTGCATCCGGCAGGAGCCGCAACAAGCCGACGAACCGGCACAGGACTCCCGACCCACGCCAAGGCAAAGGCGTGGGTAAAAAAATCTAAAATAAAATAGAATTCTACTTTTTTTTTTTGTTTTGTTTTATTTACATTACTTATAATATGAACTTGTTTCACTATTCAGAGATCCGAGAATCCGCCAATATATTCAAGGCAAGCGCCACAAATATGGCATCAAGCTATATATGCTGGCCACACCGAGCGGCCTTTCCCTCAAAATTAATGTCTATAGAGGCAAACAAGACCAAGATGTTGGAGGGATAAGGCCACACAGACAAGGTGGTGGTAAAACTCCTAGAAAATTATTTAGGCACAGGGCGCCATGTGTACATGGACAATTATTACAACAGGTGTTGGACTCTCAGAGTTCCTGTTGCGTAATGGAACGAATGTTACTGGAACTCTGAGAGCAAACCGTAAAGGAAACCCAGCAGAGGTTAAGACCAAATTGCAGAAAGGTGGTAGCATTTTTAGGTACAATAAAAATGGTGTTTGTGTTTGCAAGTGGCGTGACAAACGTGACGTCTTGACTATCAGCACCAAACATTCACCAGAACTGAAGCCTATACAAAACAGAAGAGGCGATCGCCTTTTAAAACCAGAAATGGTTTTAAAATATAATCAGTATATGAGTGGTGTTGATAGGCAAGACCAAATGGTGGCCTACTTACACTTGCGAACACAAAACAATGCGTTGGTACAAGAAAGTAGGCATTCACATCTTCCAAATGATGATGCTGAATGCCTACTGCTTGTATCAAATTAAAGTAAATAAAAAAATTGATTTTTACAAATTTCGCGAAGAAGTTATAACTAAATTGCTACCACCTGCTCAAAATGATGCTCAATGCTCAAGTAAACAGGCCAATGGATATATACATTTGCCTGTTCACTTGAGTAAAGACGACAAAGGAAATACGAAAAGGAGAAGGTGCAAACACTGCTGGGACACCAAAAAAAAACGGGTCAACACTCTATGTTATTGTCCCGCTTGTCACAACCAACCCGGCCTGTGCCTAGAATGTTTTCGGGTTTACCATAAATATTAAGTTAAGTTATTGTAAATTAAATTATTAGGTTAGTTAGGTTAAGATGTTTATTATAATTGTAATAACTGTTAAAGTTATGGTTAAGATTAGTATTATATAATTTTCATTAGTATTAGTTTAATCTATGGTTAAGATTAGTATATATATTTTTCATTAGTACCTATTAGTATTAGTTTCAAGTTACGGTTAAGATTAAATTATGGTAAATATTGGTAGTATATGTAGTTCTCATTAGTATTATTTTATCGTGAGTAAATTCTAAAGATTGATTGCGTATACTTTGTAGTTTTATTTGAAAAAAAAATGACCACAAATAACTTTTAACAATAAACTAGAATGTATGCTCCAACGACTTTATCCTACCCAAGGGCAAAAAAAAGAAATGTCAATGATTGTCATAAATTTTAAAGTTTTGAGCGCCCGGCCAGCTGGAGAAAAAAATAAAT